>JAODYD010000042.1:132907-167311 GCA_026262445.1 Bipolaris bicolor | reverse complement strand
ATGGGGGTGGTGAAGAGATGATGATAGCAAAGATGCTGGAAGTATGGATTTTGTAATTGTAAGAAAAAAAAATATGAATTTTTTTTTTTTAAATATTTACTTTATCTGGAAACGAAGAACTTATTTCGAGAAGGAAAAAAGCATGGAATTTAGTTTCATGATTATCATGTGTATTTCACAGAAAAAAATATGTATGCAGCATCACGTCCAAAAAATAAAAAATAGACGTTGACATGGCCGTTGCCTCCTCGGAGATATATTTTTTAACTACATACTAGACAATACTTCATTTTCATATCAACGTCCAGAAAAAAAAAGAATAACAGCATCTCCTTCGCTACAAGGAAAGAAGAAAAAAAAGAAAAATTCGTGACGAGACATACATCTACCCTTCTTCGCCCTCAAAACAACTATAATACCGCAAGACAAAATCCCCAATAAACCAGATCAAGCCTACTCGGCAGGACCCTCGATCAAAATCTTGATGCCCTTGCCGCCCTTGACTTCCTTGAACGCATTCTCAGCATCCTCAAACTTGACTTTGCCCGTGATGAGCTCCTTGACTGAGATACGGCCGCTAGCTACAAGGTCGATAGCAGTCTGGTAGTCACCGGGACCGTAGCGGAAAGAACCCTTGACGTTGAGTTCCTTTGTGCACATTGCTACAATGGGAAAGGTGATGTCTGGTTTGCCCATACCGCCCTGTTGGTGATATGTTAGTAAATTTGATATTCACAACAACGCGTAAAAAAACGTACCTGAACATATGTTCCGCCCATTCGCAGAGCATGAATGGCAGTCTGAATGCAAGGCTCTGCGCCAGATGCATCGATAATGACATCGGCACCAGGTCCCAATTCACACTGCTTGATCATGTTTTTGGCGTTCTCCTCTGCGCTTACGCGTTCGCTCTTGAAACTGGAGTTGGCAGCGTAGTTGAGCGCAAAGCCCAGACGCTCGTCGTTGATGTCGACGGTGACAATTTTCTTTGCGCCGTATGCCTTTGCGACCGCGCAGCAGAGCAGACCGACGGGACCGGCACCGAATACGACGACAGAGTCACCGGGCTTGATGGCTGCTTGGCGGGTAATGTGGACAGCGACGGCGGTGGGCTCGATGAGGGCGCCCTCCTCCATGCTCATGTTTTCGGGTAGCTTGTAGCAGTAGTCTTCGGGAAGAGTATAGTACCGTGCGAGGGTACCGTCGTATGGGGGAGTTGCTGCGAATGCCATGTCTGGGCAGAGGTTGTACTTTCCCTCTTTGCAGCGCACGCAACGACGGCAGGGCACACCAGGCTCCATGGCGACTTCATCTCCGACTTTGAGGCTCTTTACCTTGTCGCCAACCTTGTGTACGATACCGGCAGACTCGTGGCCGAGCACCATGGGCTTCTCAACTACAAAGTGGCCGATGCGTCCCTCGACCCAGTAGTGCACGTCGGAACCGCAGATACCAGTCCATCGCGGCCGCACAATAACATCGTATGGTGATGGGAGTTCAGGAATTGGCCGATCCTCATATGTGACTTTGAATGGTTCTTGGAGAACGAAAGAGGGGTTCTAGGGAAATGTCAGTCATGTTTTACTCCTCCGCTGTGGATGTTGGCTGCAATGTTGTCGTGTCGCGTTGTGCATGGCGGGGTTATGGCGGGGCAATGTAAAGTACCTTTTGGGAAGCGGTTTGTGAAGCCATGGTGGGTAATGTGCAAGATAGGAATGTGATTGTTGGTATTGGTTCAATTCAATATCTACAGAGAGAGGGAGAAAAGGAGAGGGAGAAGAAGCAAGAATAATCTTTCCAAACTTACGCGCAGGCAAGTCCTATGTAATGACGATGCACAGGGTGGACCCCCGAGCTCCAGGTCCGCAGCGAGCTATCCCGCCCAGGCTAGCAAGAAGGCTGTTGACCAAAGGCTCGAGTCTGGAAGCGTTTTAATTACCCGGACTAATTACCCGGCGCGTGCATCACTCTTCTTGGACCGTTCCGTTTGAACATCTCGGCGTTGCTCCGAGGGTTGCTGGCTGCGCACCGCCGCGAGTATGCGAATGACCAGAAAAATCCCACGTACTTGGTCCGTGGGGGCCTGCCAAAAAGCCTCGGCCTCGCGTGGCCATATCTTCCAAAGGATAATCTGCCCAACTTTAGCCACTGACTGGTGGCCTTTTACCACTTGAGCCTTTCCTCGTCCAACATGCCCACCAACACGTCACGAGCGCACCGTCGTCTGGGTCACCGCTCGCTCTGGACGCGCCCCAGTCGTCGTATCCTTTCTCTTCACCTTCGTCCACTATCTGCAGTCCAATCTCAAACATTCGACGGCGAAAGTCCTCAATCTGAGGCAGATATGCATCTCGGTAAGGAAACTCCACAATGACTTTGGCGTCGCCATCCTGCGAAAGCCAAACTGCAATCGTGTCTACCAGCATGCGAGGATGATCTGCAGAATACAGCGAGTCTGCAGCCAGAATTACTGGAAACTTTGCGGGCACGGCCTCACCGTCGTCCTCTAGCGGTTCGCAGACCTGAGGCTCAGTCCAGTCAAGCATAGCTGCGCGAGCACTTCCATTGTTCCCGCTGACCACCTCATTGTTCTGAAGTATGTTGTGTTTAAGGTTTGGACAGATGCTAGGCAGGTCTGTCAGCACGACGTCTGCACCCAGGCCTGCCATGGCGAGTCCAACCAGCCCAGTTCCAGAACCAAGTTCAAGGACTTGTAGTCTACTTTGTGTATCCGTGGGAACCAGATTGAACGAGCTGAGGCGTTTCGCGAGGAGGTATGACGCTGCCCATGTTTTCAGACCCAGGTCGTCGCCAGTCATAGTCGGTTCGTGGATGCTGAGGTCGAAAGCGTCGGACGACGTGGAAATGTGGAATGAGCGTGACATTGCGCCCATGGCAGACCGTCCAGAGCGCTCACTGAGCCTTGCGCTGGCCTGATCCCAAATCTGCTCCTTCAATTCTTCATCCTCGATCCACCGTAGATCACTACCAATGATGCTTGTGAGGTACCCTGTGACGCCTTCTGGGCTGACTGTGACTGCCGGCGCTTGTCCATCTTTGCGCTTCGTTTCTCCAGGCTCTTCCCACGACGGTGGGGCAGTTGTGAGAAGTCTGAGGGTATCGAGGAGCGCCTCGGCGGAGGGCTTGGTGTAGATTTGGGGGAGGTCAAGGACTGCACGGAGACTTTAGCACCCAGTCATACAAATGATAGGTACTATCCATACCATGTAGCATGGACATTTTGAATTGACTATGGCGGAGGCGCGGTCGCAATATCGGCGAGCGGGGTGCGACATTCGGTACTCACCAAAGTCCAGCGGGCCCGTGCGGGGCTATGAACTCGCAGTACCAATGATGGTTTCCTCCAAGCCAGGAACGCGCATCCAAGACGTTCTCAAGCCTTCTTCAGTGTGCTCTTGAAGCCGTAATACGCCTGGTCCATATCAAACTGGAACTCGCGCGCCTGTTCGTCGTTCAGCTTGTCGGCTGCGCGCATTTGGTTCAGCGTAATCAGCCACTGGACAATCTTGCCCTTGTTCTCGAAATCGACGTCAGTCACCTTATTAACCGCTTGTATAATCTCGACAAGAAGAGGATGTAGCGTATCCTTTTCCACAAGTCCAATCTTAATGGCGTCCAGCAGAGTAATAAACGTCTCGGTCGCATTGACTACAAGCGTCGCATCGCCAAAGTCGCCTTGCTGCGCTGGTCTCGAAGGTCCTTGTTCGACGGTGGCGGGTATGCCGACGCGCAATCGCTCAACGGCCCTTGGACATTCCATCTGGTGTGTTATTAGCGCGGCAGAGATAGTCGCCAGCTTTGTTGACGTACATGCCACTCCCTGGCGAACTGATCCAGATCACCGAATGCCCGTGCAACTGTCTCGTTGGCGAGATTGGATTTGTACTGCTTCATCAATCGGCTGCATGTCTCTGTGTAGTCGGCTTCGGCAATCGAGTCCTTGAGGTAGGCCTTCTCGACGGCATCTAGAGTGATGATGATGCTGTATATTTCGGCAAGAGAATCGTTCAAGTCGCGCTCCGCGTTTGTTGTCGAGAGTTTGACTTCCTAGGCAGCCATTTAGTGACCAGCGCAAGACGTGGTGGGACCGAAGCGCGTCATACCTCGTCGAGATTGATGGTTGCGGCCAGATTGGAGCGCGGAATGTAAGGCGTGGGCGCATATGCGAGAGGCCTGCTGTTGTACATGGTGATGGAGGTCAAGTATACACAGTCGTAGTTGTAGGTGTAGTAGTCGTCGTGCTCATAGTGTAGGCACCAGGCCCAGGTTGCGTCGGCGGCGGCCTGGTCAAGCGTGCATGGCGTGGGGAAGCGCTAGTGGTTGCAGGGTCCCTTAGCGCTGGGAACTTTTTCGAGTGCCCAAGTTTTTCAACCACCAGCTGCACGTCTGGCCAGCAACACCTCCCCCACCACCGAAACCCCCCAATTCCGCCGAGATGCCCGTCTCCAAGGCGACCAAGAAGTTCCAAAAGGACAAGCTCGGCGACACCATCAAGCGCCGCAAAGATGTCGCCAAGATCAAGCAGCGCAAGCAGATGGACGCCAAGAAGAAAGAGCGCAAGGCCAGAGACAATGCGCGCGCCGACGACGTCGAAGAGGAGGCGGCTGCTAAGAGGCTCAAGATGAACGGGGCAAATGACGACAAGCTGGGCGAGATGTCCATGGACCAATTCTTCCAGGGCGGCTTCCAGATCCCAGAGATGAGCAAGAAGAAGACCAAGCCAAAGACTGGCAAGCGAAAGCGTACACCCGTTGACGAGGATGCTTCAGAAGGCTCCGATGAGGACATGGCCGAGGCATCGGGCGCCTCTGACGATTCGGGATCTGACAGCGAGTCGGGCGACGACATGGACACTCACAAGGAACAGCTCGCTGGGCTGGCGGAGAAGGACCCCGAGTTCTACAAATACCTCAAGGAAAACGATGCCGAACTCCTAGACTTTGCCGAAGACGCCGACCTCGCTGAGATTGACGCACTCTCTGCCAGTGAAGACGAGGCCACGCCACGGAAAAAGCACAAGGGCGACGAGCCAGAGACTACGGGCAACGACCTCACAATCAAGACTGTTCAGAAATGGAAATCTTCAATGGAGTCCAAGCACTCTTTGCGCGCCATGAAGGAAGTTGTTCTTGCCTTCCGCTCTGCTGCACACATGAATGATGAAGACAGTGGAAAGTCGTACAAGTACTCGATAACAGATCCAGATGGTGTGTTGGCTGTGTCTTGAAAATATGGCAACGCTAACATCTCGCAGTATATCATCAGGTCCAAGTGACTACTCTTCAGCTCGTCCCCAAGGTCCTCCAACATCATCTACCTGTCAAGGAGAGTGCTGGCGGCAAGATGTAAGCATACTACTACAGTGCTGTACGACTATCGCTAACAAAAATAGTCGCGTTCCTACAGATACCAAAAAGTTCCGCACTCTTACGCCCCTTCTCAAGTCGCATACCGTCTCGATGCACCACCTGCTTGAGAACTTGGCCGATGCGAAAACATTGAAGATGACTCTGGATTCCTTGTCGAACCTCCTCCCTTATGTTCTTTCGTTCAAGAAAATCATTCGCGAGGTTACACGCTCAGTTGCCGCTGTATGGGCCGACAGCTCCAACAACGACGGCACCCGAGTATCAGCCTTTCTCGTATTGCGACGTCTGTTGGTCATTGCCGACCCAAGCATCCGTGAGGCTGTCTTGAAGCAAACATACCAAGGCCTTGTCAAGGGCGCAAGAAACACTACAGTCCATAACGTACAGGGCATCAACCTGATGAAGAACACTGCGTCTGAACTCTGGGGCATCGATCCAACAGTAGGCTACACAACTGGCTTTGGCTTCATCCGTCAACTTGCCATCCATCTCCGGACCAGTATCACAAACAAGACAAAAGACTCTTACAAGACAGTATACAACTGGCAGTACATCCATTCCTTAGACTTTTGGTCCCGTGTAGTATCGATGCACTGCGAGTCTCTCCGGGAAGCCGAGGCTGGAAAGACATCGCCGCTACGACCGCTCATCTATCCCATTGTTCAAGTCACGCTCGGAGCTATGCGCCTCATTCCTACATCGCAATACTTCCCTCTCCGGTTCCAGCTTGTGCGCTCCCTTCTACGCATTTCTCAAGCAACCTCGACGTACATTCCTCTGGCACCCGCCCTTGTCGAAGTCCTGAACTCGGCCGAAATGAAGAAACCTCCCAAACCCAGCACTCTCAAGGCGCTCGATTTCAACGTCAGCATCCGTGCGACAAAGGCTTACCTACGCACACGCGTCTACCAAGATGGCATTGGCGAGCAAGTCGCAGAGCTTCTTTCTGAGTTCTTCGTCCTCTGGACCAAGAACATTGCTTTCCCCGAGCTCGCACTCCCTGTCATCGTCATGCTCAAGCGATGGGTCAAGGCCATGACCAAGAAGAGCGGCGGAAACAAGAACAACAAGGTCTCGTCTATGCTTGCCCTTCTTGTCCAGAAGCTCGAGGCAAACTCGCGCTGGGTCGAGGAGAAGCGTAACAAGGTCGAGTTTGCGCCCAACAACCGCGCCGGTGTCGAAGGTTTCTTGAAGGAGGTCGAATGGGAGAAGACTCCTCTGGGCGCCTTTGTCGCGGGCCAGAGAAAGACTAGAGAGCAGAAGCAGAAGATGCTGGATGATGCGCGCAAGACGGAGGACAAGAAGAGGAAGGAGGCTGAGATGGAGGGAAAGAAGAATGGCGAAGTGTTCGAGGACAACGATGAGGAGGAGGCTAGCGAGGATGAAGACGAAGAGGTTGATATTGAGGGACTGAGCGATGAGGATGTGGACATGGAAGATGATGAGGAAGAGAGTGATGACGAGTAGAGAACATAGTGTGTGTATTTTATCTTACGTTGGGTTTTGGAAATGGTTTGGAAATCGGAAAAGACAATAATTTCCCAGGTTACCGTGCATACAATAAGAGGGTAACTGCAACATGAGGCAGTTTTTCATCCTAGTTCTTTAGTCTCTTTGGATTTGTACTGTGGTTGCTATTGCTACTTATGCTTGACTACATACACAAAGGGGTGTAAGATGCAAATCCCTAAACATCCCAAGCCTTTCCCAATAACCACGACAAGAAACCCTACATGAGCCCAGAAAGAATCCCATATCCCATCTCTCCCTTTCCATACCCAAAACTCCCCCAGTTCATTTCTCAACACCCGCAATCCACGCCCCCTCCTCCTTCAACCGCTCATACTCCCTAACTTCATACACCGTCGGTCTCCTCGCCTCCCCCTCGCACCTAATCCCCTCCTGTCCCTCGCACCTCTCGAGCCGAAACCTCAGCACGCCCTTCTTCTCATCCAACACCTCATACGCCACAACCGTATACAACCCATCATACCTAATTCCCCTCTGCGGGCGATACTTATTCCCCTTGGCCAACTGACTGGACCTCAGCACGCGCACCGGATCCCGCGTCTGCAGCGAGGTAAGCAGGTGCTTTGTATTCTCGGAGACGGAGCCGGCGTTGTCGTTGTTCTCGGTGCCGGAATAATGGATCAGGTTGCCGTCGTCGAGGTCTGAGTATCCGGTTCCGCTGGACAGAACGATGGAGTAGGTGCCGTGGGTCTTGCTGCCGAAGATGCCGCCTTGCGGGTGGCCGTGGGCACCGTCGCGCACGGCGCAGAGTTGGGTTGGCCACCATTGGCCGGGCACGAGGTCGCCTTGGCCGATGTATTTGGCGGTTACGGGGTATGTGGAGCGGTAGACGGGGCAGATGGAGTCGGAAGAGCGGTTTGTGGATTTTTTGGTCAGGATGCCGCGGAGGATGTCTTGAGTGAGGTTGCCGGCGTACCAGCGCTTGTAGAGTTGGTAGCTGTCTGCTTTGATGTCTGGCGGGAAGTTTGCCTCTGCGCGGAAGATTCGGGGGAGGCCGTTTTGAGGGGAGAGCATGTTCGTTTTGCGGAGTATGTAGGGGGTTACGGGCAGAGTGATCTCAGCTTTGTGGATGAGATCGCGGAGTTTGTTGTAGAGATTTGGGAGATCGCTGGATCGGTTCCTTTTGGGGGCGTCTTCGCATTGGCGGGCGAGGTCTTTGAGGGTGTCTAGGGCTGTGACCGCAGGGGGGCGCCGTTTGGACAGGCTCTTCATGTGTATGCTATTAGTGGAGATGGAGGTGTACCATTCTGGTAGGTCCTTGAGTACGTTATATTGCTCCACCTTGCACTGTGAAGTTTGCAAGGGTTTTGACGGTGCAGGAATGGTCGCCTTGGGCTTTGGATTGTTTACTGCTGTGGTCAATGCCCCCTTTTGTGGTTGGCGTGCAGTGGCTTTCAGTGACGAGCCATTCTCCACCTGCTCAGTAAGAAACCTTACTTTCTTACTCTGTTTTTTGTCTGGGGGTTTTAGTGACTCCTTTCGCTTGTTCTTTTCTGGCACTTGTGTGAATTTTCTAGATGGGACCACAGTGGGAGCAGCGCTTGCTTTTGCAAGTTGTCGCCCAGTGCCGCTAGACTCTTCTCCGATGCTCGCCTGTTCAAACCTATCCGAAGATTTGAATACTGGCTTGGGCTTCAGCTCCCTCATCTTGTTTGCGAGCAAGCTCATGGTTTCTTGGTGCTGCTTGCTACCTGCTTCTGCCTGCTTCCCTACATCACGGATCCTAGCAGCGAATGCTTCTTCTGGGTTGACACCTGATGCTTCCACAGCATTTCGTGCCGCTTTCAGCATCCATTCTGGTGGTCGCATTGACATTTCCTTGCTCTGATTAGCCATGTCGGGTTGGTTGAGTTGATTGGGTTGGCCGACTTTGTGATGTAGTGAGATGAATCGTGCTTGTTATGTCTTAGGCTAGCCGCAAGTGAGTCTGGCCTGCAAGCAAACGAACAGCAAACGAACCAAACGCTACACAAAGAATGGGCGGTGAGAGCGGCAGCTAGGTGTGTCCTAAGCAATAAGCAGTGTCACATATGATTTCACTGCTGCTTAAGCAGTGCACCACTCGATATCTTGACAGGACTACCGTAAACGTAGGTATGTGCTAAGATTATACTAAATCGAAAAAGGTGGTCAAAAACTCTAGATATGTAAAGCGCTTGGATTAGTCTTGAACTTAAATGAGTAACGAGATGTACTACATGACACTCTTAGCGTACATCTTGCGGGCATTGCGGTGCAGCTAGCATCAGGCAGCCACTACATCGATAACTCATACTAAGAACCAAAGTACAGAGTATCCTTACCATACAATTATCATACGACATGGCTTCTATCTATGACTCCACGATACAAGTCACTTGTGGAGCTGCTTGTCAACATCTAAAGTAATAGACATCCTGATCTCTGTTTATTTAATATCACTAGTAAAATAACATGTCCTCTCCAAACAATAACCATTGCAATATGTACTAAAGGTATATAAAAGAACGCCCCAATAAAAGGAAAGCCCTGCTTTCTAACTCTATTACTCGTCGATCTATCTCTCACCACCTCCACCGCCTGATCGTACAACTCACTTCTCACTCCCTTCAACAACCTGTCCCAAACCCTCTCCCTCAACCACCACATCTGTTGGTCCTTTACCTTCACCACCCACTCTCTCCGATGGCGTACTAACTACGTTCCTCCCTTCGACTTTCTTCAATCCCGTAAAATCAAGACCACTTTCCACCTCTGCGCTCAAATTCACCCATCCACGGACGCTATCCTTGGTGCGACTCAGAATCGTCGTGTCGTTAGCTTGGCTCACTGTTTGGTCCTCAAGCTCAAGGTCAGCCGCGCTGGTATTACCGACGCGAACACCGTTTTCACGAAGAACCTGCAGTATAGCGCGGGTATTGAGTTTGAGTACGCGTTCGGGCTCCTTGACACCAAAGAATTTCGTTGTTAACCAGGGAAATAAGACGCCAAAGTCGCTTTGGGACAGGTGGGCTGAGGCGATGGGGTACAAGATGTGTGGACCGGGCTGAGCTGGGTACTTTGAATTTGGCGGTGATGGCTTGGCGATGATGCGTTTTGTTTCTCGGAAGTTGGAGGCCCATTTGTAGAAACCTTCGGAAGAGATGGCGAGGAGGTTTTTGCCACCGTTGGGAGAGTCGTAACATGGCATTGGTTTGCTTCTGAGCCATGCAGTATCTGGGCTCTGGATCGGCATCGTGTACAGGTCCAGTAGAATAACGGGATTAGAGGGCGTGATCTGGCGAACAATGCTCGAGTCTTCGGAAGGGATGTATAGTGGCTTGTAATCCGGGATCTGTCCTTGAGGCTGGTAGTAGATCGACTTGACAAACTGAACCATTGTGCAAGCGCCAAAAGAGTGTCCGGCGAAACTGATAGCACCTGGTTCATGGATATCAAGCAAATTCGAGAACATGCTCAACACACTCTTCCCTTTGGGTTGATCTTGCGCAACATTCTTCAGCTGTCGGCCCTCGTCAATCTTCAATAGCGCGTCATGTATCATTCCCAGCTCCCATAGCCGAATCTTCAATTGCTCGTCTCTTCCTTGGTACGCTTCCGTACTGGGATAGTAGGAGATTGAATTGAACTCTACTCGCTTCAATTTTTCTTTTTCGTCTGGCGTATGGTGGATAGCTAGAGGTGAGCTACCGTCACGGTGATCTGCTGCGACAACCACAACTCCGTGACTTGCCAGTGAGCCACATATTTGCGAATATGCGTTCCTGGTGCCACCCAGGCCGTGTGAGAAGACCATGACAGGCCATCGACTAGATTTTGGTGGTGGAGCCAATAGCTCTGCATTTTGGTGCACAGGCATTGAAACATAGTATAATAATTGAGGTAATAGCCTACGCATGTGTTAGTGCTGATCATTTGCTCTCAAGGGCCTTTTCTCCAAAAGAAACTTACGAGAATACTTTAGCGAATACACTATTGGCACCCAAAAATTTCGCATAGGCGCTGAGATACTCCCGCTGTGGATTCGGTAACCATCTTACAGCTCTTTCGTTACTATCTTGCTTGCACGGGTAGAAGACACGAAAAGCGACTGTTGGTAATTCCGCGGGAGGGGCATTTTCACTCTGACTCGCTAATTCGCTCGAAGGTATTTCTACATCTGCTGATCCGACTTTGTATGGGCCGGTATGTGCGGGGAATGCTGGCGTAGGGTTCAGGCGATTAAGCAAAGGCATTCTGATGGTGGCAAGTGGTCTAAACGCTCGTGGGGACAACAGTTTGAATAAAAAAAATCCAGCACGCGACGACTTTTTATTCTTGGATTAAGCGGGAAGTTCGATACGAGAAAGGAAAGCGCAAAGAGAATCCTGAGGAAAGGATATGTGCATGTGCGGGACGAAGGTGATGCGAACAAGGAAAAGCTGCGATAATGGTGCATGCGATCATGTTAGAAGGCGACTCAGTCATGCAAAATACCATGCTAACGTCCCGCGCCACTTCCAGGAACATGTCTGACAGCCGAAGTTAGGGCAAGTGACGCGATCTGCGTGATGTGGCGAGCCCAGGGCGAGACCGAGGTTTTGGACGCGTTTTAGCGGATACATACAGCGTTTCTTCGTCGCCTTTTAGTTGCCACGGGAGGCGAGGAGGATTTTTTTTTTCACCTTGTTTAGTGACTTACGCCTTTCAAGATCAGAAGCTTCCAAGAGTGTATGGGCAACAAGCCTCCGGTATATTGTCCGTATGCGTATGTGCTGGCGCGGCGTAGTGGGGTGTTGATGTAGGAACAATGCATGACGACACACAGACGCCAATATCAACACGGCTAAAGCGCCAAATCGCAAGCGGTGATTGGCAGATAGGTAAGCGCTTATACAGTCGCATACCCGAAACAGCCGCGCACCGTTGGATACTTAGCAAAATCGCTGGTTTCCATGTGCTTCGGTGTCGAGCAGACTGTACAAATAACTGTATCTTTGCATATGGATTCTACTTGACATTTCTACAGGTATGTCCAAGGTAAGACCTTTTGAATATACCTAGTTTACTTTATCAATCAACAACTCTCGCTGTGTTGTTAAGATTTCGCGTTCAAAGTCGCAACTCTCAGTGGTGGTCAGCAATGTTGGCCATTCTATTCAACCCAAAGGTAAATAACTGGGGACAAAAGCATGCAAGGATGACCCATGTAGCGTGAGACTGTCCAGAATCTGGGGTCTAGTCTATCGTGTATTTTCGTAAAGGACAAAACAAAACTCAAAGGGGGTATGCTGTCTAATCATAGGGAAAACTACTACGTGACTGCAAATGAACGCGCTACCAAAAAAAACGAAAGCCCCAACCAAAAAATCCCCTTGTCACGTAACCGTTTCAATCCATCGTATACGCAGACCACACTCTCAACAGCAGCCTCTTTTCCGTCTATTCCCGCCAAGCCTGAATACGTCTTCCCACTCGCTCAGCGCACCAGATTTCCTGCCTCTTCTGCGGTATCTGACACCTTCGTCTCCAAACCCGCTCTTGATACTGCCTCCACCGTCGTCCCAACCCAAGTCACCATACTGTATGCCACTCGCAGGGTCGTCAGGATCAATTTCGCCCAGCTCAATCTTGGTCAAGATCATCCTCGCCAATCTATTGAACAATTCCTCTACATTCTCTCCATTTAGTGCGGAGACCTCAACCGCAACTGGTATCCCGTTCTGCCCCGCCCATCGCGATGCCGTCTCGGTGGGCACCTCGCGGCCTTCGGGGGCTATAGTGTATGAAGCATGGAGATTCGCATTGAGGCTCGTTCCTCTACTGGATTGCGACGATGGTGTAGGCGGCGGTAGTCCGCTCTCTGAACTCGGTGTGCTCCCATAACTAGAGTATCCTCCTCCACTGGTGCCTTGGCTACTGCTTAACCCTACAGGAATTCCCTCGCCAGTCTCGACGTCATTCTTGTTTCCTACGAGTATGATGGTAAGGTCAGGCCCGGCTAGCGCCCTTGCGTCATTGAGGAATGTCTGCAATTGCTCAAAGCTCCGCCAGCTGCTCACGTCATAGACAAGTATTGCACCCGCCGCCCCACGGTAGTAGGATCGCGACACGGAGCGGAAGCGTTCTGTGCCGGCAGTGTCCCAAAGTTGTAGTTTCATTCGTTTTCGCGACGCAGAGGAGGACGGCGAGCGGCGGCGGTCGGCAATGTGGACGATTTTGGATGCGAATTCTACACCGATTGTTTGGCTGGACAGAGAGCGCCCTGGAGTAATGGTTAGACTCGTGTGCAACGGGAGGAGGCGCGACAGAAGTACATTCGGATTTAACAAAACGGTGCAATAGACAGGATCTATGTTGCTCAGTTACTCGGTGTTTGCAGTGAATACTTGCCTTATCGCAGACTTACTTGCCAGCACCGCTAGGACCCAGCAATATCACCTTTGCCAGGTAGTCATACATGCTTCCCAGCTCCTGTCACAGTTTAGGAAGGCTCTGCACGGCTCTGGCCATGTCCATACCTACTTGTAAAGGCGGCTCGCTGCTCCGCGTCGAGGCGTTGGAGACAGCGCGATTCCTCCCCATCTTGACGGGCTGGCTAGCTGTGATCGCAAAGTCGTAGACGGCAAGTCGGCACAGATCACGGTCGCATACGTGTCGCAGGACTCTGAGGTCGTGAGAAGAGTCAGAAATTGCGCCGGTGAGAGATAGCGCAATGCTACCGTGTTGTGTTGTCCGTCTGGGCTTATCTTTGTGACGCCAATTGGTGGACCCTGGCCGCGATTCGCGATGCAATCACGCGCGCACGTCAATGACCCCACTGGGCACTTTCTAGCAGAGCACGGGTTGTCCAGAGTGCAGGTCGATGCATGATTCCTGCTTCACGGTGCACCACCTACATCTCTAGACCTTGATTGGAAACTATGGCGGCATGGCATTCACAGAAGATTGCTTTTCACAGAGACTTGGTTCCAAATGGCATGCTCATATAGGACTACTAGGAATAGGTGGAGTCGACGACTATGAACAATTACCCCAGAAGTTATCAGTAACAAGAAAATGAAACAACATGCATAGTACACAATGGTATCCTAAACGCTTTACCAGCAGCAAACAATAATCCAATCAACTCCAATCTTCCCACAGCACTCAGATGTGTTCATCTCAGTGCTCGCCCATGTCTCTCAAGGGCATGTAGCTGGCCTCCTCTTTGTTTCGTCTCCTAGCCGCCCATGCCTCACTGATCCAGTCTCTTACGAAACTGAATACTCCCTGCTGATCAGCCTTCTCCAGCTCCAGGTTCTTCTCGTCAATCGGGGCACTAGGATCGAGAACGCTCAACTTCATCCAGCTAGGTCTGCGCCAGAACTTGAGGTGCAGAGAACTAACAACGACGCTAACCGACGAGCATGCCATTGCTGCGCCTGCAGCCATGGGATGTATTGACAGACCCCAGGGGAGGAAAAAGCCCATGGCGAAGGGAAGTCCGGTGAAATTATACATGCAGGCCCATGCAAGGTTGAGTTTGATACGGAAGAAGATGGCGCGGCTGAGGACGAGAGAAGCAGGAATGGCCAGTAGGTCGGTGTTAGTCATGAGAACAATCGAGGCCGCCTCCATGGCAACGTCCGTACCAGTCGAGAGGGCAATGCCAATGTCTGCAGATGCGAGAGCTGGAGAATCGTTGATGCCGTCGCCGACCATGCCAATCACACCTCCACGGGATTGGAGGTCCTCTACAATCGCTTTCTTGTCGGCAGGCGCGCACGATGCATGGACGTCAGCAGGATCGATACCGACTGCTGCTGCGACTACTAGAGCTGAGGCTGAAGTATCGCCAGTCACAATCGAAGACTTGATACCCAAACGGGACAGGGCGAGCACACAGGCGCGAGCAGAGGGCTTGATCGTGTCGGACATGCTCAAGGTACCAGTGTATGTGTTGCCGATAGCGGTGTGGATCGTCGTGATACCAGCCGAGTGAGTTTGAGGGCCGCTTCGGGGATTGGCAGCAGCAGCAGGCGTCAGTGGCTCGTCTACAAAGTCGGGAACATTGACTCCTTCAGAGGTAAGAAAAGCAGTGTTGCCAATGAGGACCTTGTATCGCGTGCGCTCGCGGGAGAGAGCTGCTTCGACTGTTGCAGTGATACCTTTGCCAACAACGGCTTCAAAGTCACCCACGGAACCATCCAAGCTGTCATCTGGCCCTAGGCGGAGATGCTCCTTTGCAGACAGAACAATAGCCTTGGCAATCGGATGTTCAGAGCCCATTTCGGCCAGTCCAATCAGTGTCCACCATAGGTTCTTCTTTTCGGCACTTGCCCATCCGCCTTGGATGTCGGCCTTGGATACGCTCATCTGACCAACGGTAAGCGTGCCAGTCTTGTCGAAAACAACGTGGTTGATTTTGGTTGCGGTTTCCAGAGCAGCACCACCTTTGACAAGAATGCCCTGTTCAGCGCCAACACCAGTACCGACCATAACGGCTGTTGGCGTGGCAAGACCAAGGGCGCATGGGCACGCGAAGACAATGACAGCAATGCAAAGCTTGAAGCAAACCATGAATTTGCCGCCACTGGAGTGGTCAAGGAAGACCTTTGGAGGGTACGGGAGGACATGGCTAAGAACCATCCATCCAACAAACGTGGCAAGGCCGAGAGTGATGATGATTGGTACGAAATATCCGGCAACAGTATCCGCGAGCCTCTGGATGGGAGCACGGCTTGTTTGGGCTTCCTGGACGAGACGGACAATCTGGCTGAGCTGCGTATCGCGGCCGGCTCGAGTGACGACAAACTCCAGGCGGCCGTTGCCATTGACGGTACCAGCCATGACCAGGGAGCCTTTCTTCTTGAGGATCGGCATGGCTTCTCCAGTGACCATACTTTCATTAAGATAGGACTCTCCGCGCGTTACTGTTCCATCGGCAGGAAGCTTGTCGCCAGGACGAAGGATGACCACATCACCAACTTCGATAAGCTCGGTAGGAATGACCCTCTCTTCGGCAGCATTTCCGTCAACAGACTTGCGTTCCAACTTTTCTTCACCGGCTTCCCAGTCTTCGGCGGCTTTTGCAGCAGCAATAGGATCGGCATAGATGGTGGTCATGGAAGGAGCCAGCGACATGAGATTGGATAAGGCTTTGGAGGTTTGGCCCTTGGCGCTGTTCTCGAGATAGCGACCCAAGCTGATGAAGGTGAACAACATCGTGCTGGTGTCGAAAAGCGTCGTTGGCTTCGTGTGAGGGGGTATCAGGAGCGATACCAGCATGGAAAATACACTGAAGAAAAAGGCAGCTGAAGTACCGAGTACGACCAGAACATCCATGGTAGGAGAACCATGACTCAGCGACTTGTACGCAGAGACGTAGAAGCGCTTTCCAATGCCAAACTGCACTGGTATGGTGAGGACCAGGCATATGACGTCGCCAAGGTACAGACCAGGAATGAGCCGAATGCCACCAAAGTTGATGAATGGCAAGAACATGGGGATGAACATGCTGATCAGGAAAACGGGCACAGCGAACCAAGCAGAAAAGATAACCGCATGTCTCCACTCCTGGATCTCCTTTGTCTTTGCAAGAGACTCGAGCTGTGCGTTGTTATCTTCAGAGTCAGCGACTAGCGCATTGTAGCCTGCAGCCTCCACAGCCTCAACAATGGTACGAATGCCGACGATCTGGGGTTCCCGACGAATAGTGGCTCTTGAAGTACTGAAGTTGACTGTTGCAGATGTGATGCCGGATCGCTTCCTTAGTATCCCTTCGAGTTCCTGGGCAGCGGCAGCGTCGGGTAATCCATAGATCTTGAGCTGCAAAGGAGCATTACTCGACGACGACTGTTGCACGCTACTGTCCACTGACGATATAACTTCAGCATCGAAACCCCGGTCCTCAATAATCTCTACAATCTGAGCCTCTGTAAGCTTGGCAGGGTCGTGCACGAGCACAGCACGATTAGCGAGTAAGCTGATGTTGAACTGGTAAACTCCCTCAACATCCTTGAACCCGGCCTCTATAGCCGATGTGCATGCACCGCATGTCATGCCTTCAACGGCGACGGTGGTGGTCAAGGTCTTGTGCTGATTCCTGCTCTTGCTCTTCTTGGGCGCTGGCGTTGCGGCTTCGGTGCTCAGCACCTCCGCGTCAAAACCAACATCTTCTATTGTCTCGGCCAACTTCTCGGCGGAAATAATTGTAGTGTTATGTTCAATCACGGCGCGTTCGGAGAGCAGTGATATACTGAAGGACTTGATGCCGGCCACGTCTTTGAATGCACCTTCGACGGCAGATGTGCATGCTCCGCATGTCATGCCGCCCACTGCAAGCGTGGTGGTCGAGATGCTGTTGTTTGTGTGGTCCTCTTCGTCCTCCGAGTCGCTCAGGAAATGGTCTTCGGCACTATGCGACATGGGCAGATCTGATGACAGTACTTCGGCGTCGAAGCCTCTGTCTTCGATGATTTCCTTGACTTCGTCTGCCGTAATAACCTCGGGGTCGTGCTGTACCACCGTCCGCTCCATAACCAAGCTTACGGATACATTTCCAATTCCTTTTACGCCTTGGAAGCCTGATTCGATCGCCGAGGTGCATGCGCCGCATGTCATTCCCTCGACTTTGAGCGTTGTTGTTGCCATGTGCGCAGTCGCAGTGGCTGGGGGCGCCATGGTGACTGGGGGGGCACTCCGGAGTGCTGCCCAGGGCAAGTCGTATCGTGGTTGTATGCAAAGTCGAAACGGCAAGGGCCGGGATTTAAGTAGGTGGCATTCAAGAAGCCGAACAGGGGGGGCAGGTCGTACGATGTGGCAAAGTCAGGGCGAACGCGAGCCTAATGATTGCGACAGCGTTGCGAGGGCTGACCAAGCGAAAAGGATCCGGGGGGACGGCGATGCGAATCTGAACAAAAAGAAGCCCAGCTTCTGGAAAGTGTCAGGCAGTGCAGTTATTAATTAATATGGCGCTTGATAGGCGGGCAGCGACAGCCACAATCTTACCAATGCTGAACGGAGTCCGACGCGGCGGGTAGTCTTAAGTGGGTTAGAGCGGGAAGTATAGCGGACGACGGACCGCTGTCGTTGGGGCAGGTGAAGCCACTATTCGCGAAATGGACGCTTTCGGAAAGGCAGTATAACCATTGTCCGTGAGCAAGAAGAAATACGGGCTTGATATTCAACGCGAGCTGCAAATAAGGTTCTGCGTTGTGCGCAGGCGTGTCTTGACCCGTGGATCTTCACGTGCGATAACTGTTTCTGCTTGGCGGTAGCGCGCTGAAACAGGCAGGTTTCTAAAACATGCGCATAATATGAAGCTCAGGTGTTACAGGGGGAGCCTCACCCTCTGCTACTATTACTGATATTCGAGGCGCCCCAAGGGATACAGTCATGGTTTGGCGCGTTGCTACTGTGTGTACTTTGTTGGAAAAAGGCAGTGTTCGTATCGCGTCTAACACGCTACTCAGCTTCAATCCGCAGCAGTCTGCAAGCCTGACTTCAGCCACTACAGCTTACTCTCGTGGGTGAAGGATTTCTTGGTGGGCTGAAATAAGTAGCGTAATGAAAAGTGCCCCATTGAACATTGCCGCGTCTCAAGTTCCGCCAGCCAAAACACGATGCGCTCAAATACACTGATTTTGTATACAAGATCTGTGGATCTGTATACATGAGTATACATGTAATGATAATAGAGCATACTTTTTTTACAACGTTGTTGTGAAGTCCATCTCGTTCGTTTTGATGGGGCGGAGAGCCATGCTGGGCGTGCCCAGGCTGAGGAGATTGGACGCCCGTGTGGCGGATCGCCGTGTGGGTTCTTTTGTAGCAAAAAGAATACGCCGCTTACCGAGAACGTGTTCTGTTGACGGAAATGGGCTCGGCTCAATATTGTAGTCTTGTCGTGTGCGGCAGAGCGGGTGGGAAAGCCTTTGCTGCCCTCGGAGAGTGACAGAGGGAGGGAGATAGAGAGACAGGTTGCTGTCGAGGTGGAAGTGGGGCAGACGCCCGTTTGGCGGGGAAATCGCGACCGCGACTGCAACTGCAGCTGCCTGGGCGGTACAGTGTGTTTGTACATACCCTCACCACATCGCTGTTTGCTCGCCTTCTCCACCACTGAGACAGGACATCGACTTGCTCTCCATATTCACAGATAATCATAATAACTCCAACCACATCTCCCTCGCCATGGAGCAAACAAAGGCCCTCAATGCTCTCGAGCCTTTTCTCGCCCTCAGCAAGTCGGCCACTTCCCCACGAGCTGCATCGGACTTGATTGTGCAAGCCACGAGCGCACCAAACACTTACGTATTCGCCGAGCTGCTGCAGACGCCAAACATCCAGAACCTCCGGACTTCAGAAGAGTATGGTCCATATCTCACCCTGCTCGAGGTCTTTGCCTGGGGAACTTGGGCCGACTACAAGGGTGCGTCAACACTCACTGCTGTACACATGAAGCTTCTTTGACTAACAATATTTAGCACAACCCAATCTCCCAAAACTCTCAGCACAGCAACACCAGAAGCTCTTGCTTCTTTCCCTGTTGCCCCTCTCTCACTCCCACACCACCCTAACCTACAAACATCTTATGACGTCCCTCGAGCTGCCTACACCCCGCGCTCTTGAAGAACTCATTACTACGGCCATCTACTCTGGCCTCATCACAGCAACCCTCGACCCTGCCCATTCCCTCGTCTCCGTCACATCCATTTCGCCGCTGCGAGATCTCGCGCCCGGGTCCCTGCCTGCCCTCCAGAACACACTCCAGTCATGGTCACAGCGATGCGACTCTGCACTTGCCGATCTCGAGGCTCAAGCTGCAAAGATCAAGCAGGAGGCATTGGATCGGGAAAAGCTACGCAGAAAGAAGGAGCGTGCATTTGAAGCAGCCATGCAGGCCAGCGACGAGAAGAACAATGGCAAGCGGAATCTCATGGGTGACGATGCCATGGAGATTGACGATGAAGGGGGTAGCGGCAGAGTGACTAGGGGTAACAAGCGGGGGTCCGCTGGATTTGGTTTACACTTGGGACGACGATAGAGCACGGTTGCTAGTGTGTCAAGGCACACATGACAAGACAAGATGAATAGCAGGCGGTGCGTGGCTGCCGAGCGGCTTGAACGAGTGTTTCTTTATAGGAAACGCAAATACGAGATATGCAATCACGATGGTTTGCATGCGAATGAGAGGGATAGACAAGAACATGAGTAGTAGACGCCGTCGAACTGGCCTCTCGACCGACATTTAAATCATGTTCAGAGAGCATGAAGGACGACAAAGTATAACGAGAATAACGATAGCATGCTTCAACTGTGGTTGGAAAGGATTGAAATCCGATTTGATTATGACTGTGTGGCCATGCCTGTGCCCAAGCATCCTATATTTGCCCCCCTTTCCTTCCCCCTTCCCCGCCCGTTGCTCATCCAGAGCATCCGAGCAAAATCTATATTGAAGCACGAGCAAGCAAACAAACAAACAGACCAGAC
This sequence comes from Bipolaris bicolor, assembly GCA_026262445.1. NCBI lineage: Eukaryota > Fungi > Ascomycota > Dothideomycetes > Pleosporales > Pleosporaceae > Bipolaris > Bipolaris bicolor. The sequence goes on along the minus strand of JAODYD010000042.1, from coordinate 146,960 downwards.
AAGAAAAAACACACACACGAGTTAAACTCCCAAATCATTACCCCCCTACGGCAAGGAGACAACAAAGAACAGGAGCAGTAGAAAAGAAAAGCTGCTCCAGTGAAAAGTTGTGGGATATCTCACGAAATGCACATATGCATCTCAATTCTTTCCTTTGCTCACCCCCCGCACCGCCTTCCCTTTGCCGAGAGAAGAAGAGAAAGAAGAGAGAAAAAAAGACGCAGAAACAAGGAACAGAAAACACAGCTTTACACAAGACGCCCCTGCCCTGCCCTTTCTCCCAGGGAAGATGATGTGAACAAAAGTTGAGAAAAAAAAAAGAGACCAAGGGACAACAAAACAGGTGAAGAAACGCCATGCAGTGTGCAAGTTGTGGGAAGACAACTGGAAAGAAAAAACCATGGGGAAAATAAAGGGGCGGAAACCAGTTGTGGAGGAGAGGGGGGAAAGGGGGGAAGCTGGCACAAAAGGTGGTGAACACATGAGATTCCGTGTTTGTGCTTGAGTGAGCAGAAAAAGAAGCAGAGTTTGTAGAACCAAAAAAAGGGGGGAATAACAATAAAACAAGCAATCATCGACATCGTTCAGAGTCTGACAAGAATAACCGGTCCCTCATCTTGATCCAGCTTCGAAAACAGTTGGTTTGCCGGGAATGAGAAGGAGGAAGAAGATGGTAGTTTGCCACAACAAAACCGTCTCTTTCCCTACTTTCCCCCCACACAGTTTTCTTTCTTTCTCTTTCTTGGAAGTAGTTGTCTCTCAATTCATACAAAACATAAGGAGCAGCGCATCGACGAGCGCGCCGTCGAAGCCACCGTGGCGATGCTAAGCCAGCGGTGCAGTAGGCGGCTGAAACGTCTGAGTAATAGCTTCGCTACCCTCGGCCTCGACGCTGCTCTGGTGGAGCTGCGCAATCTGGCCAGCCATGGTCCGTAGCGCCTCGCGGGTTGCGTCAATATTGAGTTCGCCGCGCTCAGAGGCCTCCTTGAGATATTGCTCCCACTCCGGGTCCATGGGAATGTTGCTGAGGGCTGCGGCGGGCGAAGAGCCGGCTGCTGTGCTGGATTCGCGCAGGGCGGCGGCGTGGAGGAGGCGGGCGTTGAGCGAGAAGCCGATGGATGAGTTGAGATGGGGCAGTTCTTCGTCTTCTTCCGACGACGACGCAGAAGAATCATGCTCGTTTTCGTCTTCCGAGTTGCCGCCGTTGGACGACGTGGTTGTCGTGGGTGAATCCGGCATTTCAGTGTCGTGCTGTGTGGGGGGCCGGGCCGACGAAGTGGTGGTGATATTTGATGATGATGCCCGGGCATTGTGATTGCTGCGCTGGTGCTGGAGTTGCTCGATTTCAACCTCAATGTCCGTCTTTATGTTGATGCCGGGTCCTGTCCGCGCATAATGTGATCGCCGGTCTACCCAGGCGCCGATCTCCACACCCGTCGTATCGACTACTCGCACGCCTTCGTCGCGCTCATATCGCTCGCGCGCCCAGAGTGTGCCTTCCCACCGGCAGAAGCCCTGGATCTCTGCCTCTGTCAAGCCGAGTTTGTCAAAGGCCTCGAACAGGCGCCTGTGGTGCGGGAAGCGGCCGAGGCGTTTCCGGTGCGGTTGGAAGGCGTAGTTGAGACCTGGGTAGCGCGCCTCGATTGTGTCGAGCGAGCCGTAGAAGTTTGCAGTTTCGATGCGGACCTCACCGACGAGGTTCTTGGAGAGGTGGGCGGAGAAGGAGGGCGGGTCTGTGGGCGAGGGCGTGGGGAAGAGCGTGTTGTAGACAAGCACGCTGATGGGGTTTTTGCGATGCATGGTCGCGGTGTGTGTGGATGTGTGGGGTGTGGGTGTGGGTGTGGGTGTTGGTTGTGCGGCTGGGTGTATTGTGTTCTCGCCGTGTGAGTGTGAGAGTGAGGAAAGGAGGCGAGGTGAAAGCGTGGGTGAGTGTTGTTGCGGACGGTGGCAGGGTGCGCGCCGGGGGGAGTCCGTGGGTGAGTGGGTGGGTGGGTGTGTTGAGAGAGGGAGAGTGTGAGAAAGAGCGAGATCAGGGTGGATAGACGGACGTGGTCGTGGCCGCTGTTGCTGCTGCTGAGGCGTGACCTGTTCACCCGCCGCTTCTCTGCTGGCCTGACTGGACTTGTTGGTGTGTGAGTGAGGGCGCAGTGTGTGTATGCTGACCTCGGGCGTGACCGCTGTTTTGCCTCTCTACCTGCCCACGTTTCTGCGCCTGTCTAGCTCTCCCACTAGTGTCAGACGCTTCGTGGATAAGCGTGTGCCCCGGGTACCTGACAGCTGCCCAGCTGACTTTTGGCCGACAGCCCTTGCGCTTGCGAGTGCTGGATCTGGAAGACGGGGATCTGGGCGGGATTTCAATGGGCGCGAGGCTTTCTGTGTGCAGATCGCTCTATAGTAAGGCGAGAGAGAGCGAGCAAAGGGCTGCGGCGTCTTATGGCTGCTCCGCACGCTATGCTGCAGATCGCTGCGGGCCACAAGAAGGAGACGACGACCACCCCGGCTTTTTCTGATGGGAAATTTGGTCGGGATAGTAAGGGCCAAGTGCGGCGTTTGTGACGAGAATGCGGCACGGCGATGCAATGGCGACGTGCTGCCGTGGGCCGGAACGAACACGACGACCACACAACCGGTAAGGGGGGGAGGGAGGGGGCGAAGAGCCACGAGTCCGAGACCGAGACGGGGAGCGAGGGGGGGAGGAGAGGGAGGGCGAGCACGAGGATCACGACGTCCAGAAGACCAAAGACACAGTCAAGTCGGCGACAGGCAAAGGGGCGCTGGGTGGCATATAAGCCGCATGCAACCACGTTCCTCTCACACGCCCACACCCATTCACCGCCAACGCATGCACGTTTGGCTGTCGCCATTTCATTCTGCATCGTAACAGAATGCCACCCATCGAGCAGCAGGGACCAGACCCTGAAGCGGCCATGCGCCTCACCCACACACACACCGACCCATCTCCAGTTTTTTGTTCTTCGACCACGCCTGGCCCACTCATTCGCCTCGCCGGAAAACTTAGCACACGACACTAGGTCCCTCCATCGGCCCCCGATGGCAGCCTGTCGCCTCCACCGACAGAACAAGCGCAGGGTAAGCCCATCACGGCGCCCGTCTTCGTTGCTGTCATACAGGAAGAAGAAGGAAACAGGCCAGAGAAAGAGAGAGGGCACGATAAACCTGCCGCAATCAATCTCTCATCTCCCAGCAAAGAAAGAAAGAAAAAAAAAGCGGCAGCTGAGTTGTCTCTCTCACCACGCATGGGCACAAAGCCTCCCCATAGGTCCCCGTCCGTCTTTCCGGGGCCCGCAGCAAGTCCTCGAGACATGGATGCCGCGGGACGAAGCATGCACGAGGAACGACTGGTCCAGCTCCCAGTGTTCCACTGCACACTGCATTTCTGTCCTGCACGCCTGCGCCAAACCGCTCATGGTCCTATGCACGCCAAGCTTTGCGCTGGACAACTGCTGCATCACCCTTTCCTTGGTAGACGCTGCAGCCGGGGGGGGGCGCCCGACTCAACTTCCATGAGACAAAAGCATCCCGGGACAGACGCAAGGGGTCAAAACGGCTCCTCAAGAAGAGAGACGTCTTGCCTGACTGGGTGGACCGTGTGTACTTACATAGTTACATTCCGTGCCATGCCCGCTCTGTGTGGAGAGCATGGAATCCCATGCCGAGGATCGGCCCTACCGTTCCGTCGCCGGTTTATTCTTGGTGCCCGTCCGTCCGTCGTACATACTTACATACACAGTACGCTCATCCTCCACGCGGCTTCTCCCTTTTGTGTGTACGAGTGCCTTTTGCAAACGATGTCTTCTTCGTATTTTTCGGTTCTGATGCCATGTGAATTTCCGAAGACTGCCACTCTTCTCCCGGTACTAGGTTTATGTCTTGGGAACTAGCTTTACAACTTTGACACAACAGGGCCGGCCGTTCCTGATTCGCCTCACTCGGTCTTTTTACTCCGGAACCATCTTCCGTGATATAATAATCGATCGTATATGGTATCCATTACTCGTTTGCACCCAATTACAACACTCTTCCTGAATCATTGGGACCTGACTAGTGAAAAAGTAATTATTTTTGTGTGTTCCCCCGGTTGTGTCACAATCTTGCAACCTAACTAGCACAACAAAAAAAAAGCAGCAGGCCATAGTAAGAGAAAGCTACCTATTCACGTTGACCAATCATACAAGTACAAGGCAATACCCATTTCATCACCTGTATGGATATATCCCAAGTCTCTAGCCGCGAACTTTTCCTCAAAGCCGAATACAATCGTCACGTTATACCCGGATAGGAAATATACCCAGCCACATACCTACTTCTAAGAACCTAGCACACTCCATATACCAATGCCAAATCATGTGCCATACTTCCTATTAGCCTACATACAGCGCTTTGAGGAGCACCGTTGCACCCTGTCAAACATCGACACGTCCTATGTACAAGTCGAACGGCTTGCAACTTGCGAGTCTGGATGACTACTGAGATTATTAGCGCCAACTTGAGGTATTAAGCTTACTCGCAAGGACTGCAAGTGGTGTATACTTGACATCTATGTCCCATAACAAACACACGACTCGAATATTATGGTAGATAGTCATTCGCTATAGCAACTAACACACACACGTGCTTGGGCGTCTTTTCCCTATTGGCTGTAACTAGTCTAGTCGCATATATATGCAGGGTCCCAGACACGTATTCGTGTTGATTGCAACTGCCTATTCCGATCAGCCTTGCGCCTGTGATACACTGTGACCATACGCGAGATGGAGACAAAAGTAATGAATACCTTGCGTTTGACCCAGAACGTATAATACTCAGTGACTATGTTCTAGGATAAACAGAATTCTTGAAGAAAGAATACCTCGAGTAGAATTGCGCTGTTCGTAGGTTTTCTGTCACATGTCGCAACGATCTTACACACTAATTTGGAAATAAAAAAAAATGATTCAATATCAATTGAAAGCTATAAACATCGAATAATATGTTTTCCCTGGCACACAAACCAACAAATGTGGTAGCGTTGCTCCCGTAATTTTCATAAATCCATAAAGAAAAATCCCTTCTCGTCCCATAACCCCTCTCACTATTCCCTTTTCAACCGCTTACAAAACACGAGCAGCAACAAATGCAGCCGCCTGAGGAGCATCCTGCTCGTAGTTGCCGTGCTGGGGAGTGATAATGATGCCGTTGTCGCAGATGTTGTCGCCCTCGTGGCAGATGATAAGAGTCTTAGAGGCGGGAAGAACGCCAAACGACTCATCGCGGTCTGCATCACCGAATGTCACAACGGCGGAGACGCGCGCAGCCTGGGCGGCACTGAGGCGCTGGGTAGCGGTGTGGACGAGCTGGGCGCCCTGAGAGTAGCCTGAGACGACAATCTTGGTGTTGGGGCAGCGGGAGGCGGTCTGTAAGAAAGTGTGAGTGACGAGGTACGATATATCAATAGTATAATGATAAACTTACCTGGTTGATCAAGTTGAACATGGAAGTAGCGCCCGCAGCATCACCTCCGGCCAAGAAGCCGATAACGTTGGCGGCGTAGTTGACACCCTGGATAGCCAATTGGCCGGTTCCTCCCACACGGGCGGCAACGGCGTTGAAGAAGACGGGGCCTTCGGTACCGGCAGCACCAACGTTTCCAGGGGAGCTGGTACCACGGGCCCAGATAAGGGAGATTGGGCGGCAAGCGGTACCATCGGTCAGTTGGTTGTAGGTGTCACTGTTGTATTGACGCTTGGCAAGATCGCGAGCCTCGACGCCCTCACTGACGAGCTTTGCAGCGTACTCATCAACAGTGAGACCAGTGTCAATGATATCAGTGATGGGGAAGCTGTAGTCCTGGGCGGGTGTTGGGGCGGCGAGCGTAGTCGAGGCTAGTGCCGCGAGAGCGAGGAGAGAGGGAGCGCAGGTCTTCATGATGAATGATATTGGATATAAGAATAGAAGTAAAAGCGAATGAAATGTGTTTTGTAGCTGAGAAGAAGAGTTGATGTGCTGCGGTGATTCGAAATTAACTGCTACCACATGTCGCCTTTTGTACCTGGTGGCTGACTCGTCTGCCATGGCATGTGCCCCATCGTGGCCGTATACGATCGATTACAACTACCCAGCCTCTTTCCACATGCGTCAAAATCCATTGTCATCGAATCTCAACTCCTCTTCTTGAACTACTATTCCAGTGTTCATGTCCGTTGATGCACACTGGCCCCCCTGGTCAACAAACGGTTCGGCGTCCAATGGGTAGAGGAGCACACTTCACGTTGACCAGTGGTTGTCCGTCTGATCTCCGTTGTGTATATTGATGTGCAGGATGGCGCGCCGGGCCTTTCTTGTGGGTTCCTGCTTCTGGGATCTGCTTAAGGATTCAGTGATGCTGTACGCTCGACCTTCTTGTTCGCGTTAGCAAGCCCCAGGAACCGCACACGTGGTTATGGAGGGCATTGCCTAAATAACAGAAAACCAGTTGAGTGAGTGCGAACTAGTGGTGCGCAATGTGGAAATTGGGTTACTGTGCCATTGGTCGGGCCGAGATGGGAACAAGTCATGCGTATGGGGGCCGCGGCCATGGCCATTGTCAAATAGCGAGTGAATTGTGAGGGCTGTGCTGTACCTTGTTCTTTCCTCGTATCAGTTAAATAACATCATAAAACGAAGGAATTTTCTCCTTGGGTACACGACATGTTGGCTTGACAATTGCCTGGAGGGCAAGGTTGTGCAGAGTTGTGTAGAGTTGTGTATTGTGTGTCGGTTGTGTGTTGTGTACCTGTTAGGCGCCTGACGTCATGCCAAGGGCTTACACTACCTTCCTATTTGCTTCTGGTTAGAGTCGCAGGCCTGGTGTGCGTGTGAAGAGTGTAGATCCAATCACCCAGCCTGGTGTGAGCCACGCTTCATGCCAGACACACATGTACTCTATGCACAGTTTCAAGTAAGCATGCAAGTAGCAGTCCTTATTACCGAACACAATCAAATTGCCTGAACAGCCATCGGCGAGATCCCTATGCTGCACGACTCGATGTCTAACCGTCTTGCAAGCTCGAGCCTACTTGTTGTCAGTTCCAATGGTACTTCTTCGGCAGTTGACGGAAACAGCCGTATCTCACGGCTGCCGTTGCCAAGCAAAAATTCCAGCAAGGCTACAATCGATTGCCGACGTTAACCCCGATCCCCATTTGGCGCCTTGGTAGCATTACGAGCTTCCCCATACAACACAGATCTACATCGTCCCCCGCTACCAAAGCTAAATCCGCGTCTCTTCGATTGCGATGTCTTGTTCAGTGACGTGAAAAAATGGCGATACCGGAGGCGAATAGCTCTTGTGGGGAGTGGAATGGCGATATTGACGATATATAAATCGAGCGACATGGAGAACGGATGGGCTTGGTAGACTTCGCCAGTGCAATTTCCGCCCTTCACCATGTGGTCCGCCTCGGTTTTCGCCGTTTATGCGGTAGCCCTCTTCCAAGGCGCCGTCTCCACACCAATCCACCCCCGCCATCCTCATCAATTCCCCAGCACCGAGCAATGGCCAGCGCCAGTCGTGGGGAAGCCGCTAGAGCAGCAGTTGCCCGGCGAAGAGCTCCAGGACATTCTCTCGCAGATATCCCGGGACAACATTGAAGCCACCATTCGGAAGCTTGCTTCGTTTGGCACACGCCATACTCTGTCGAGTCAGACTGATCCGAACCGAGGCATAGGCGCAGCAAGGACATGGCTGACAGCACGATTTCAAGAAGCAGCTGATGCAAGTGAGGGGAGGATGACTGTCGATTGGAATAGCTTCATCAAGTACCCTGGGGATAATGAGCGGATCATCTTCCCAGTCAACATTACCACGGTGGTTGCGACACTAAAGGGAAGCGAGGACCCAGACCGGTTATATGTCACTGGTGGACATTACGACTCCCGCAACAGCGACCCTATCGACTACCAGGGAGATGCTCCAGGTGCTGTCGACGATGCATCTGGGGTCGCCGTCTCTCTAGAGCTCGCCCGCATCTTTGCCCACTACAAGCCCAGGTCGACCATTGTGTTCACTGCCTTTGCAGGCGAGGAGCAAGGCCTCCTCGGCGCGGAAAATCTGGCACAGACCTACAAGAATGCTTCTGTCAATGTAGCCGGCATGATTAACCTTGACATGGTAGGCAACTCCAAAGCCGAGGATGGCACTGTCGATCCTTACAATATTCGTCTCTTTTGCGAAGGCACGCCCTTGACGGAGAATGCTACACGGACTAGGTCGCGTCTTAGCATTGGCGGTGAGAACGATAGCCCGGCGCGTAACCTCGGTCGACACATTTACGAAGTCGCGTCCAACTCCTGGACTGAAATGACTGTGCGTCTCATCTATCGTCTGGATCGATACAGTCGCGGAGGCGACCATCGCCCTTTTCTCGAAGCTGGCTACACAGGCGTACGCTTTGTGCAGCCAAACGAAGACTACACTCAACAGCACCAAAACGTCACTGTACGCAACGGCAAGCAGTACGGCGACTTGGTCGAGTGGCTAGACTTTGAGTACAACACTCGCGCCGCAAAGGTTGTCGCAAGCACCATGTGGAGTCTTGCAAACGCACCTGGTGTACCCACAAATGTCGGTATCAACACCACTTCCTCTGACAATTTTAGTCAGTTCAGGTGGACTGCACCTGAAGGTCTGCCTGTTCAAGGATACGAAATTTTGTACCGTGAGACAAATGAGGCGCATTGGACGAATGTCATTGACGTCGGCAATGTGACTTGGTACAATCTTACCTCTGCTACCATTCACAAGGATAATGTGATTTTTGGAGTGAGGAGTGTAGCAGAGGGGGGATATAAGTCTCCTGCAGTCTTGCCGTTTCCCTTTGGATGTTCGAGGAACTGCTAGACTTGTATGTAGTTGTTGAAAAGAGAAAAATATAGTTATGTAGAATTTTGAAAGAAAAAACTGCTGCCAAGTGTTTCGTTCTGTGAATGATTGAATTTTTAGTTGTTGATGACTGAAACTAAATGGTTACTACGCGCATGCTGTTTGGTGACGGCGAGTGAGTAGGAGAACACGAGACCATTCGTGGGGTAGCTAGTGGAATTGGAGTACTAGGTAGTATTAGCAGCAGTAGTAGTGGTATTGGTAGCTGTAAGCTTACTGCTCTCGTTCGTTACAAATCCAGCTGCATCTGTCCAAAAATGGTCCGGATGCACTAGGAGCCGTGGGCCGCATTTGGTGGTGTGGGGGATAGTGAGCACTGGTTGGGTATGGCGGGGCATAGTGCTACCATCTGGAAAAACTACTCTCCGGTTGCCAAGACACATCACGTGTCAAAGTAAAAAAATTGAAAATATAAAGAAAAGTTTTTCAAAAACATACGACAGCGGGGATTCGCCAGTGGTCACCCACCTGACTACTAATCCGCCGATTTCAAGCTTGTATATGCCAGATCGGACGGGATGGCTAAATTTCTTGAATCTATGGTCGTATGTGTCAGAAAAATTGGGATTGGTAATACAGATTCGTGGAGAATTAGGAAAATCGACATTTCCAAAGATTTGAGCATTTGCAAGAAAAAATCGGATCAATGTAGGCCCGATCACGTGGACGGAGTCGGGCAGTCTTGGCGACCCCAATACAACGTACTCTCATCGACTTACGACTAGTATCCATGCTATAGCTGAGCATCTGAAATCCCGGATTGCGTTTCATAGAGAAAGCATATGAGTATTTGATAAACGTAACGTATTACATTGACGCAAAGAGCAAAGAGGACCGTACTCATTCGCCAATGTACTCCTTTTCTTGTTCCATCCGATCGAACTTCTTGCAATAATAATGCAAAAAGATATATTAAGAAACCCTAGCCCATATTGCGAATGCGGCATACGAGAAAGGATAACCCGTTGAAACCATGACTCCAATCAATCCCCCAACTCAGCATAACGAGTTTCTTACCCAGTCTGTACCCCCTGAACCAGGACATGTAGTATACAGCAAACTCTCGATCCAATCCCTACTCCACAACCCACCACGCGGGGCTTCCAAAAGCTACACATGCATACATCTGTAGGATTTCTATGCACGACCCCAAAATAACGTGCTTGGGGCCTTGAATTCCGTATTCCCGCACGGAGCTGCGGTACTTTATACATACACCCGCATAACCCGACAAAAAGCGATTCCATCCGCAAGCCACAGCAAAAAAAAAAAAAAATTTATTTGATCAAATCTCAGTAGATGTACATGTTGGAGCTGAGTGCTACGACGCGAGTAAGTGCCAGGGGCGCGGAAGGGTTGACGTGTGTCGTGGGAGAACATTTTTTACACTTAGCGCAGATGTCGTGCTTTTGCCCCATTGTAAAACAATCATTGAGGCTTTCGAGCCCGCAACCCTTACTCCGTGCAACCAACGCGCCCATGAAAAATGGGGAAACGGGAGGCGCGCACACGCGTGGTTTTCTAGACCTAGCCAAGAGAAAGAAAGAACGGAATGGTCTTGGATTTTTATTTGTTGAGACAATTGGATGGCATGGAAGTTTTGTTACGTACTTTATACTTCATGTGTATATATACTTGAGCCCTTGTCTCTCCAATCATCTTGCGGTTCATCAATCTTCAACCTTTCTTTTTCCTTGGTTCTCCCCACACATCTCTCGACAATGTCCTCCACATCGTCGCTTTCAGGGCCCAAGGGGTCCGGTCCCTTCTTCCGATCGGTCCCATTCCAGATCCTCGTGGCATGCGGAGTCTCGTTTACGGCGCCAGGCATGTGGGATGCATTGGGAGGACTGGGCGCCGGCGGAGCAGCAGAACCGTACGCCGTGTCCGCTGCCAATGCCCTGGTATACGGACTCTTCGCCATTGTGTGTGTTGCTGCCGGAGCGATTAACAATCGGATTGGACTCAAGTATGGACTTGCTCTAGGAGCGATTGGGTACCCGTTGTATGGCGCTGGACTGTACACTAATAATGTGTCGGCGAATACCTGGTTTATGCTGTTTGGATCTGCGCTTTGTGGAATCAGTGCGGGATTCTTCTGGGCGGCCGAGGCGGCTATCATCATCGGATATCCCTCACCGGGCGACCGCGCTTTCTACCTGGCCATCTGGCAGACGGCAAAGGCACTGGGACCGATTGTCGGCGGATCCATCAATCTGGGCCTGAACGCAAACAAGAAGACTGTGGGCTCGGTATCCTCGACAACGTACATTGTCTTCATCGTCATCATGTGTCTGGGTCTCCCTGTTGCACTCTGCCTCAGCCCAGCAGACAAGGTGTGGCGCCGCGACGGTACGCGAATTGTGGTTGAGCGCGCAGCTACGTGGGGAGCAGAGTTCAAGGCGGTAGGCAAGCAGTTCATCAGCCGGCGTATCCTGCTGTTGCTGCCTGCCTTTTTCATCAGCTACTTCTACAACGGCTTCATGAGCACCTGGCTCACCACCTACTTCACCGTCCGCTCCCGCGCCTTCTCCAGCTTCTTCACAAATTTTGCCGGAATCTTCTCGTCATTCATCATTGCGTTTTTGCTCGACAACCAGAAGATTCACATCAAGACCCGCGGTCGCATTGCGTTTTGCGCCATCATTACCATTCTGGTCGGAACTTGGATCTGGGCGACTATTCTGCAGAAGCAGTTTTACGACGCTCCCGAGGCACCCGTGTTTGACTGGTTCCGGGGCGGATTCGGAAAGAGCTATGCACTCGTCTTCTTCTGGCAGTTTGGCGGTCAGGCATTCCAGCAGTTTCTGTACTGGCTCGTTGGACAGTACGCCACGGATCTTTCCAACCTGAGCCATCTCACTGGTATTCTGAGGGGTGTCGAGGCACTGGGTCAGACCGTTGCTTGGGCGTAAGTTTTTCCTGCAATGATTTTTACATGGCACTGCTAACATACACAACAGTATGCAATCCGAAGGCGGCGCCAACCACTTTGTCAGCATTGGACTCAACTTTGGCATCACGGTCCTGTGTGTCTTCCCCACATGGATTGTCCTTTCGGAACTGGAAAAGAGTCACGAGGTTCAAGTGACGGAGGATGTAGACGATACGCTAAAAGTCACTGCATGAATGTAGTAGAATAGAAGGGCAAAATAGTTAGACAGTTAATCATAATACGTGCATATTTCAAACTAGTTTCACTCACACGACTCACCTCTGGTTGGATGCAAACATCCCCATACCCTAACCCAGTAGTTCCTGCCCTGCATATGGGCTTGGCGATTTTGATCCGAAATGGCGCGAGTATGAGCAATGACATCGTCAGCCCCACTGCACACTACTTACCCCACCCCAAAGCTACTCCAACGCCTCCAACAGCTGGTTTATAACACACGAGGGTATGACTAGTAGTTCCTACACGAGCGGTTTGTGCATAGGCCTGAGCCCCGCTATCAGTTGTTTCCTTTTTCTTTGCATTTCCTAACTTGTGGCCGTTCAGCAGCATGACGTCGATTCTCAAAAAGTCGCTAAAGCTCGCGCTGATCCAGCTGGCGTCGGGCGCAGACAAGGCGGCGAACCTAACGTCTGCGCGGCAAAAGGTACTCGAGGCGTCAAAGGCGGGGGCGAAGCTGGTGGTGCTGCCGGAATGCTTCAACTCGCCGTATGGAACAAAGTATTTTGACAAGTACGCGGAGACACTGCGGCCATCGCCGCCATCAGAGTCGCAATCGCAAACGTTCCACGCGCTGTCAAAACTGGCGCGTGATGCGGGGGTGTATCTGGTGGGAGGAAGCATACCCGAGCGCGACGAGCAGGACTCAAAGAAACTATACAACACGAGTCTGACGTTTGCGCCGAGCGGAGAGCTGATTGCGACGCACCGCAAGGTTCATTTGTTTGACATTGATATCCCTGGCAAGATTCGGTTCAAGGAGAGCGAGGTGCTGTCACCGGGCAACAAGATTACGCTGGTGGAGCTGCCCGAGTATGGCAAGATTGCGATTGCGATATGCTACGACATACGGTTTCCGGAGCTGGCTACGATTGCAGCGAGAAAGGGGGCGTTTCTGCTGCTATATCCCGGCGCGTTCAACTTGACGACTGGAGCGCTGCACTGGGAACTGCTAGCGAGAGCGCGAGCAACAGACAACCAGGTCTATGTGGGACTGTGCAGTCCAGCGCGGGACATGGAGGCCGAGTATAACGCTTGGGGCCACAGCATGGTAGTGGATCCGAATGCGCAGGTCATGGAGCAGCTGGACGAGAAGGAGGGCGTGCTGATGCAGGAGCTGGAGGCGGGCAAGATTGAGGAGGTTCGGAAGGGAGTGCCGTTGTATGGACAGCGGCGGTTCGATGTATACCCTGATGTCAGCGAAGGCGGCAGATTTGAAGAGTAGAGAATGAAATCAAGACGTCGACTTGATCGTGGTCGTGCTGAGCGGTGGCCGTTGAAAGCCTGTCAGTACTGTGGCGAATCAGAAAATGTGCATGATGTTGGCATATTGTATCTGTAGCATGCGAGGATGCGCCGGAGCCAGAGCGAGAAGCAGGGCGCTGTTTGGGCAGATGGTTGCAAGAGGACGGGGCGTGTAGGTGAGCACCGTGCCGCCAAAGGCGCCGAAGGGAGGCGGGCGGCAGGGGCTGTGGCAGCTGTGACAGCTGTGGCAGGCAGGCACACCTGCGCTGGCTGGCTGGGCGGCTGAAGGGCGACTTGGCTGCACAAGGCCAGCCAGCGTAGGGATGCAGTGCACAACACAACAGCAGCTGGGTAATTACACTACGCGCAATCGAGGTGGGCAAATCTTTCACATTAATCTTGTCATTTGAACGCGCTAAAGGGTCAACTAATTAAAACAGTCATCTAGCAGTGCATGCAGTCGGGTGCAGCGGCGTGGTGACAATGGACGGGCAGTATATACGAGATAGATAACAGACGGGCACGCGTCGCGCACGTTACGGGCGAAAAGGAACAAAGTTAGGAGGGCGAGTTGGTGTTTGGGGCGGCGGCGTTACTGGCAAAGCAGCAAATGGGCGGCGGATGGGCGGCCGACAGCGCTGAAATGCAGGCCACGGGTTAGCGAGGGCCGCCTGTCACTTAAGCCCGTCGCTCCCCACTGCCCGCCCATTTCCTTG
>JAODYD010000042.1:0-130771 GCA_026262445.1 Bipolaris bicolor | reverse complement strand
CCCCCCCCCCCCTTTACACCGAAACTACTATCGTCCATCCATCCAACCACTTGATTTCTCAGTCTCTAACCAGTAAGATAATCAACTTGGTGTTTCAAATCAACGCCCCCTCCTCAGCATCAACAAACTCATCCTCACTCCCCTCGCCACTCTCCACTCTCCTCCCTTCAACCCCGCCCACCACGCCTTCCCCCCCTACAACCCCCGCCATCATCCTCGCCCCATACGCCCGCCTCTTCTCCCTCACATCAAGCAGGTACTCGAGCGTCAACCGCGCACACTCCTCCTTGGCCTTCTTCTTGCCAAACACATTCCGGACCTCGCCGATAGGGCCCTCGTGCGGACCTGCGTCGCGGAAGAAACAGGCGACAGAGTGGAAAGTTGGGTCTGAGGGATGCGGGACGTATTTCCATTCTGGGGTGGGCAGGGCGAGGGTTGCGGCGAGGGTGGCGACGCGTTGGGCGAAGCTGGTGCCGAGAGTACTGGCACTGGTGCTTTGGTTGGGGGTTGGGGGTTGGATGGGTGAGAGGAGGGAAGAGGAGGAAGAAGGAGATGGTGGGGAGGGCTTCGAGGCTTTCTTCTTCTTGATGCCGCCGATGGGCGTGTCTTGGGGCCATGTGCCGAGCGCTTTGAAGTGCTCGACGGCGTGGCGGGCGGCGTCTTGACGCGCTGCTTTCTTGGAGGAGAAGAGAGAGGTTAGGGTGCCGAAGGGGTGCGGGTGGCCTTCGAGGGTTAGGAGGCAGGCAAAGTGCGTGCCGGATTGGTAGTCGGTGTAGGTTGGTTGGGGGCCAGAGACTGAGCGTTGGTATTCTGGTTGGGGTGGTTAGTTGGGGTGGTTAGTTGTGTTGGGCTTTTCTTGATATCATATTTCTGAAGGACATGTGATATATTGAACAGACGAATAAGGTATACATACCAAGTAGCTTGCCAACATAGTTTTCTACTGGCTCTCTCTCTGTAAGACTCTGCTGCTCCAGCTGCCCTCCCACACTCTTCTTCCGGTTCTTCCCACCCTTCTTGACTCGACCTTGCCTCTCCATCTCTTCCAGCACTGCAAACGCTTTCTCACTCAAGGCTTCCTTGGCCTCCTGCTTGCTGTTGAATCCCCTATCCCCACTCAGTCCTTGCAGTTCCTCGACATCTTCAAGACCAGGAAAGCTAACTTTGGCAGTCCAGATTGAGCTGCTGCTCCCCTCATAAGTGAACAGCGGTTGCTGGATACCAAGAGCCTGATACTTTTCATGCAAGAGTATCGTATGCTTGGATGACCGGGCACCAACCGCAACTGGGGTGAGCGCCGTCGCATTTTCATTTGTCTTTGTCTTCTTTGCTGGAGGACTAGCAGCAGCATACCTCGCCTCACGTTGTGCTTGGTGCTCATCCTGGTTCTGCTTCATAAAGTCGTCCATACTTAGGATACCCGACGGCGGAGCTGCACGAGCTGTTTGTTTCTGCTCAGTATGCACAGGATTGAACATTGGAAGTTGTGTGGGCGTGTCAATTTCCATGTTGGATTCTTCAGCCTTGTCGGTACTACCGCGAGTCGTTATACTATCGTATTCCACGATTGTGTCGAAACTAGAGATAGACGAGTGTGGTTTGGTCGTAGTATAAGACAGTTCTGGATTTGAGGATAATGAATGTGAAGTGTCAAGTGATGCAGACGGTATAATTAAATACTTTCTGAGGTCGTCTCCCGCCGAGCCCATGGCAATGAAAGCGAGTGCGTAACCGTTTGCTGTCCCGGACATTGGTTGGGGTGGGGAAATGTCTCAAGCGGCTTAGCGGGGCAGCTTGTGACCTCGTGATTGCGTGATGGCTTATTTGTAGGATGCGACGCGCCGTTGCATGGACTCTTTGCTGCAAATGTGTCGAATCAGGTGATTGATTAGCACAATACAAGGCAGGATTGGTTTGATTGCTGTTGAAGGATTTGAAGGTTCCGAGGCGAGAAATGATAGGCAGACTGCTCGGCCCGTCCGTCCGTACTGCAGTGAGTGTTGCTTGTCTCCGGCTTCACCCAGTTTCACTCCTTATGTAGTCACACTCACTCGCCCTTATTCAGCTATTGTTACGTGGATTCTAGACGATGTTTTGAGCCTTGATAGCTTGTACAGTTTATGCAACAATATAAGAGTGAGATGGTATACCTCCAGTCTGCCATTTGCTATATGCTACCTCGTCTCTTAGGGGTTGAAGAATCATCACGAATCTCGTCCTCCATTACCAGTATTCTATATCTATCTTCGCAATACTGACCGAGTCCATGACCTCAAGTACCTCAAGTCCTCACGCTCTACCCATACATTCATCTTCCCATACTGCTATTGAAACATAAGCCATCCTAAAACGATTGATGCACCCCTCGAGAGGCCCATATAGTTTGATTGCCATTTGTTTGTATGTCATAAAAGTCACACTCGGCCGGGCCCTTGAATCGAGGACCTTGCACATGGAGGTCATCTTCAACAAGCATTTCCTGTACTTGAGAGATTCGGTCTTGCTTTTCGCTAACAGGACAAGTTTGATACTACTTCGATGCCTTCTCTAGATGAGAGATCAAGTTCGTATGCTGTCAGTTTGGCTTTGTGGAGAAGCAAGCTACAGGACTAGTGTTGTGAACGTTGGTGGCTACGATCATGGGAACGAGAGGGTCTTCCTCGGGCATAACCACTTCCAGTCCTGCCCATTCTTAGTGTCCCAAGTTGATAAGCTCTTGAAAGTCTTCTAGATTCACTTACGGCCTCAATACCGTTGTCATATACGATAGGTATGGTGCCTTCTGTGAGTGAAAACGTTGGGCACAGTGTATGCGAGTCTCTACCAATAGCAAGACCTAGTAACCTCTCTACCCTCGAGTAAATCATCCCACTGCGCAGAACCATGAAAATATTCAAGCAATACCAATCAGCAGCCTACTATTTCATCAAGTTCAATCTGGTCTATTATTGTAACTATCAAGCAGCAAAGCTCAGTCTTAATATTAGAAGGCAAAGTTATAGCAGGCTTGGTCGAATTTGTAGAGAAGGCATGTACAGCGTGGTGTACTATAACTACGACCTACCTCTGTCTTTCCTTTTGTCATGCCGACAATTGCTATCTTATAGACTTCAAGATATTTTTTAGTGTATCTAAAAGCTACTATTAAGTGTATTGATCTGATGACCAAGAGGTCTGTAATCTAAGCTTGTATATACAGAGTAGTGGGCTGATTGGTCGCTAGATGTTTCACGTGACCATACAATGTGCCCTGGGCTTACACCCTGTCTACTCTCCGACGGAACGGATTGTTACTTCTTTTGTTATGAATGCGCAACGTTTTGGCTACAGAACATATAACGGTGAAGAGACACTCCCGTTGTGGTCACGACCGTGCGATGTATGCACGGCGTAAGCCCAGGGACGGGCAAGCGGCAGCTCAAGATGATTCAATGCAGATGGGCCTTCTACGACATCCAAAGGTATCCACCGTCAACATACTTCAGTGTTTCAGATCGTGTCATGACTATCGAGCCTACATACCTACCACTTGGCACACGTTGTAGTGTGACCAGATCTTTGGTGTTCAGACCTGACCTTAACAGGATTACACGAACGCGCCGCACCAGGGGGTCGGCGGCTAAGTTGCGCAGCCACGTTCAGCTTGGTGCGAAACACTTTGATTATCTTTCAGCCTGATCGTGGGCATTCTATCTTTCTTATTCCCACTTCGTTACGCATTACTTTTCGCTTCTGCCACAGTCTAAACCCTCAGATACTGGCTACTCAGTCGCTGTTTTGAACCTGGTCTCCAGCAACCCTGGTGCACGTAGAGCAGTCTCGAGGACCATTCAACCAACCTCTTTCCCCTCCACACACAACAACTCTTATTTACAAAACGGGAGGAGAACGCCGATTCAAGATTGCGCTACAGTTCGCTGCACTGCAGCTGTTTAGCAGTAGTTATGTCCAGTGCCCTGGCGAAAGCCTCGCCCTTAAAGCCTGAGATACGCCTCGCCCAGGCTATCTCAGAGTTTGAAGCCGACCTCTCACATGAGCAAAAGTCGATGTTCAGAACTCAAAGATCGCAGTCGCTCTTAAAACCACCTAGTCCACATGACATTATGAAGCTGACGGCTGAGGTCGATCGTCGCACATCACAGAAGTTTAGTAATGCATGTTTTGGGCCTCGCTTTACTTCCTTCCTTCACGGAGTTCAGCAGTTCGCGACTCTTGGAGATATTATAATTGGAGGATCACAGAACTTGGTAGCGTGTGGCGTGTGGTCATTGGTACGCATGTCGTTGTTGGTTAGTGTCCTATTCTTGCATCATTCTCGTAATTAGTTGCTGATACGCCGAAGTCGATTGTGAATCTTTCGAACTACATCGATAAGCTGTCCTCGCTGTTCATGGATATCGGCCGTTCTGCCCCGCGCTACCAAGCGATTGCCCTGCTATACCCTCGGTCTTTGGAGCTACAATCAAACCTCTCTGAGTATTTTATCGTGGTAGTTGACCTATGTCATTACCTGTTCAAGTTCGGTCAGAAATCGACTATCCAGCAATTTGCCTCCTCGCTAAGCGATGCGCGCTTAAAGACCTTCCAGACAGATCTTCATAAGTGGGCAACTTCTATCAAGGAGCAGATGGATTTAAGTGAAGCTCAAGAGAGCTCTGATCTTAGGGCTTTAACGAGGCAAATGTTTAAGTCTACCTCATATCAACAGAGACTTGCAGCTAACGCGCGGGTACTCAACTTTTGCTCTACGTACGATTATCAAGTAACGTGGAAGCAAATTCGAAAGGCCGGTAATATGTCCTTCTATAGGCAGCAAGCAGAGTACCGAGAGTGGAGGGATAGCTCGCATTCTAGCACATTGTTGTATGTAGGCAAACTGGGCTCGGGAAAGTCGGTATTGCTAGCCAATATCGTGGACGACCTTAGCCTCTCCGCTGAAGAGCCACCCTTGGTGGCATACTTCTTCTGCAAACATGACATTCCAGAAAGTCTGCGGGCGCGGACGATCATCGGTTCATTGGCACGACAGCTTCTACGCACTGTTCCAGATCTTGGCGTACTTGCTAAGAGATGCGAAAAAGCTCACACTATAGGCGACACTGAGACAGTGCTTGGAATGCTTCTTCGAGGCTTTCCCGCTGACTCAAAAGCATATTTTGTGCTTGATGGCTTAGATGAATGCGATGATGAGGAGAAAGAGACGCTGGTGCAGGCAATCCGGAGGATCCAGGAGAAGCTAGAGATGCTAGTCTGTACTTCTTTTCGAGAAGAGCCAAGCAATGGCCTACAGTCGATTAATACTAGTGATCAACTCTTGGCCACTCGCGCTGTCTCCATACCAGACGACAATCCAGACATCGACGCCTTTATCGAAGCAGACCTTGAACGTTGCCTTCGCCAAAAACGCCTAACAATTGGAGATCCAGCTCTCATCTTCGAGATTCAAGATACGTTATCAAAGGGCTCGCAAGGAATGTTCCTCTGGGTGGCGCTTCAAATCCAGACTTTGTGCGGTATGAAGACTGATCACGCTATTCGAGAAGCACTAGCAGACCTACCCAAAGACCTCTCCGAGACATTTGCTAGGATTCTACGGAAATCAGTAAAGTCAGGAAGCTCAGGGAGCTCAGATCTAGCTCTCCAAACGAAGACGCTACAGTTCGTGCTTGCAGCTTACCAGCCTTTAACAACAGACGAATTGCGGGAAGCCCTCAGCGTTACTCCTGGAGATACAACTTGGGATCATTCCAAAATCTTGAATGATATCTACTCAGCACTGGCTTGCTGTGGATGCCTACTTTCTGTTGACGAAGAGGAGCTTACCGTCCGAGTTATACATCACAGCGTCAAGCAGTATATCCTTAATACCAACTTTTCGTTTCAAGAGGCGCAAAGGATGCTGGCAGATACAGTTGTCACGTACCTCGGCTATAATGTCTTCGGGAATGAGCTATCAAAAGTCAAGGTCCATCCTGTAGTAGCACAGTCCGCACCATCCAAGATCGTGCAAGCCACTATCAGCTCGTCAAGCACCGCTCGTCATCTGGCTATAAAGTTTCTCGGATCAAGACGGCAACACGAATTTGATATGAGTAAAGCTCTCGCAGAAGCGTACAGCTCCTTCAACTCTAGGCCAGAGCACGTACCTAGATTCTACGCTTATGCAAAGACCTATTGGCAGAACCATATATTCTATGTTTCTGGACATAAAACCTCCATTTTCAGGCTTTGTTCTAAGCTGATCTATAGTCGTGCGTCTGAGCTCAACAAGCCGGACAAGGACTACTGGACGCGTTTCCAATGGGCTGCTGAGAATGGGAACAAGAACGTTCTTGAGCTGTTACTACAGGCTGGGAAGGCCGACATTGAGGCGAAAAACAGCGACGGATGGACGCCGCTGATGCAGGCGGCAAAAGGCGGACATAGAGACACTGCTGAGGTGCTGCTGAGCGTTGGCAAGGCTGACGTTGAAGCGAGAGACAGCAATGGATGGACGACACTAATGGAGGCAGCAAGGGGCGGACATACAGACACGGTTGAGGTGCTACTTACCGTTGGCAAAGCTAACATTGACGCGGACAATGACGGAACGACGGCGCTGCAGATCGCGATAGCATATGGGTATAGAGACATAGTTGAGATGATGTTTACCATTGGCAAGGCTGACATCGAGGCGAAAGATAAAAGAGGAGAAACGGCGGTGATACAGGCAGCATCATCTCGACGTCAACACGTACTTGAGTGGCTGCTTACCATTGACGGTGCTGATGCTAACGCTAAAGACAATTACGGAAACACGGCGCTGATGAGGGCGGTAATAAATGGACAAAGAGACATAGCTAAGGTGCTGATTAGCATTGGCAAGGCTGACGTTGAAGTCAAGGATAAGAAGGGATCAACGGCGTTGATACTGGCGACACGATACGGACATAGAGATGCGGTTGAGGTACTGCTTAGCGTTGGCAAGGCTGACGTTGAAGCTAAAGACAAGAAGGGATCGACGGCGCTGATGATGGCGGAACGATATGGACATAGAGATATAGTTGAGCTGCTACGTTTATATACCAAAAGCAAGTCAAAGACATAAATGTATGCATTCATGGAGAAGCAGCCTTTAACTTTAGAAATTGTTTGGCGGAATGGAGGACGCCTAATTCGGCCATTTAGGGAACCTGTAATTATATAACAACGGCCGGCTCAGATAACCTGGCTCAGGTTGGAGGATTACGTGACAGCCTTGGAGACATAGCACCGATTGTCAGGTGCGATGCGAAATTCGCTAGGCCCAGAATAGTAGTGTTCAGTCAAAGAAGTAAAGTAGACTTTGCCGAGAAATCAAGGTAGTGCACTTTAGGTTGTAAGAAAGGCTACCAAATCGTCGCGGGTCTTACTGATGATTTAAGTGAAGATAACCATGGCAACGCTCTCGTATGTTGTAATCTTGTACAATGCGTGGTTAGTAGGGACAGTTGTGACGAGCCGACTGTTGGCTTATCGGCCTTCAATGGCTGGATATCAGTGAGAGCCATTAGAAATCGCTCAGCACAGTGGTATGGATGTCAGTTTTCATGAACAGCAAACTACGTCAGATCTGCATGATCGACAAACGTCCCGTTTGTGGCTTCCGTATTCTGGAAGCGGTACGAAACGCGCTGGACTGACTGTGCCCCTTAGTACGCACTGCTAGGCGTACATTCTGTGGAGGCTTAGAACCCGACAGTCCAGATATAGCGTTCATGCGCAGTGTGGTCGTAGCACGCTACTACTTTAAGTATACTGCGACCAAGGGCGTCCCAACTTCCGCAACCGGGAAGCGAGGGATGACCTTTAGGCCGGCATGTGTTGCGCACGTAATTCCTACCGGACATGTTTGTACTCAATCGTCTAAATCATCGGTGCCTGCAACGTTAAACTTCTTGCGACCGCCTTCTGTAAGGCGTTGGAGCGCGACCTTGTTGGCCTGTGCTCCAACCTTCTGCTGCATCTTCTCGAGTTCCTTTTCAGGGTCATCAGATTCAGCCTCAGCAAACGCAAGGACCAAACGACGACCCAACAAGTGAGTGTTCTTCAAGGCGTTCATGGCGTTAACGGCATCGCGTTTCGTAGTAAACTCTGCGAAACCGAAACCACGCGATGACGCATCGAACTTCTTGGGCACCCTTACAGACCGAAGCTGGCCGTAAGGAGCAAACAGAGCACGAACTTCCTTTTTCTGCAGTTCATGTTAGCATGCGCTTAGTGAACAAGAGGGCAAGAAATCTTACGCTCGCTTCAAAGGGCAAGTTCTTAATAATGATCTTCGTGCTTGCCGCCTTCTTTGCTGCATCTTCATTACGACGCTCTTCAGCAGCGTCCGCGCCACGGTGGGAAGCCTTGATCTGTAGCTTATGTCCTTCCAAATCGTATCCGTCCATCGCCCGCAGAGCCGCCGTCGCAGTCTCAGGGCTATCGAACTCAACAAAACCAAAACCCATCGACAGCACGCCTCGCTTAGGATCGACCTTCGTCTTGACCTTGGCGCTACGGAAGCCAGATAGAGGTTTGAATGCTTCGGTAAGGCGCTCTGTTGATGTGGAAAAGTTGAGGTTCCGCACATACAGAGTAGCGGTATTTGTTGCTTCCGGTTCTGGAACGTCCACCAGCAAATCGGCGGCGCTGAGCTTCGTACCAGGCTGTGTTGAATTTGATACTGAGGCCGCTGGGGTGGTTTGCACAAAGTTTGTTGCTACGCCTTCCTTGAACAAATCCTTTGGTGCCTTCTCAAGGTAGAGAATCGAGTCTTTCATCTTTCGATATGACAAGGACATGAACGCAGACTTCGCTTGCGCAACGTTGGCGAATTCGACAATTGCCGTCATAGCTGTTGGTGGCATCAAGAACTTATTCACAGTGCCATGCTCCTCGAACAGCTTGCGGAGTTCATCAGCTGTCACACCGTGGGGAATGTTCTTAACGAGGATAGCAAGATCACCCTTTGCGCTCCTCTGAAAAGCCTCAAGGTCAACTCCATGCTGTGCAAAGTATGACTTCGTCTCCTGGATGATATGTGTCTCGGCGTGTGCCTGCTTAACCGCTGCATCTGACGACGTAGGGTCAAGCAGCTCGGCTTTACTAATACCCATGCGATCCGCAACAGTAGACATGACCGCATCAGCCTAGAGGTATGTGAGCATATTTCCTATAGACACGACGGAGTGAACTGACATTCATGTAGAGCGAGTTCCAGTTGAAGACTGCCTTGGCAGCACTCTGCTTTCTCCTGATCTCTTTCTGCTTCTTTAAAGGCAGCTTGGATATCTCGTATTCATCCAGCTTGGTATCCTTCTTTGCTTTGGCAGAAATGATATGAAGAAGACGGCCCTGGAAGATGGTGTTGTCGTTGTCGAGGTATGCTTCGACTGCATCGTTCGGGTTTTGAAATTGAACGAATGCGAAGCCTTTGCCTTTGCCATCAGCCTTCTTCAAGGGCACATGCACCTGTAATGGTCAGCAAAGATACTCCGGTATAATCTGAAGAATGGATGAAGAAGTTCCCCTGCTATCAGAAAGAAAGTACATCTACTAAAATGCTTTCGAGAGATCACCTCAAATGCCGAAGCATCAGTTGTCCCTATCTCGATAATCATCATTGCATGGGGTTCGGAGTGGAAAAAAAAGCTGCTTACTTCTTCAAGAGCTCCATGCTTGGAGAATTGCTCTCGGATCTCATCTTCTGTCACTTCGTAATGTAGATTTCGAAGGTACAGACGACCAGTCTCACGAATCTTGTCTTCTTCGTCAGGCGCAACACTCTCTGGCTGTTCCGCCGTTGGTTGTGCGGGCTCTGGCTGGGCCTCCACTACCTCGTCTGAGACTTCTGCAGTTCTAGTAGCCTGTGGTGCTGGCGCTTGGGAAGCTGGTACGTTTGCCGCAGGCACTTCATCGTCTTCGACTAGTTCCAGGACTCTGTTTGTCCTTGAGCGTAGCCAATCCATGTCCGAAACAGGCCCCTGCTCAGCAGTTGGCGCTTCCTGTACATCTTCCATCGCTTCACTAGTATCTACCACTGCATCTACAGGATCCTTTGCAGGCTCCTCAGTAGAAGATGGTTGCGCTGGGGCAGACGTGGCTGTAGGCTCCACTGCAACCTTGGGCTTCTTCGAAATGACTTGATATTCGTCATCGCTCTCCTCTTCTGACACAGCGATCTCTGGAACAGCGGTGCCCTCAGCAGCATTTGCCTCATCTACATGGCTCTCGCCATTTGCCCAAATCTTCGTCTTTGAAGGCGGCTGGTAGACCTCGAGAAACTCCTTGAGCTTGGGATCTTGTTCAGCCTCGTCTCGTTTGCGCTTGAGTTCGTTTTCTTGCCGCGGC
Source organism: Bipolaris bicolor (assembly GCA_026262445.1). Taxonomy (NCBI): domain Eukaryota; kingdom Fungi; phylum Ascomycota; class Dothideomycetes; order Pleosporales; family Pleosporaceae; genus Bipolaris; species Bipolaris bicolor. Next base: position 120,415 of record JAODYD010000042.1, on the reverse strand, counting down.
GGTGGTTTGTACTCGTCATTGGAAGCGGTGCTCTTCTCCAGCTTCTGCTGCCGTCGCGACTTTGGCAGTTCCTTGTCGGCGATCTGTGCCAATTAGCCCCGGTTATCTCCACCGTTAGGATAAGAAGGTGCTTACCGGGCGCGCAATCTCAACATAGATCTTTGTGAGTTTGATGAAGGTCTTGTTGAAGTACTTGACCGCCTTGGCAGCGTCTTCTGGCGTCTTGTAGCCTACGTAGCCTATCCGTCGATGCGGAAAGAACTTGACGTCTGTGACAGGAAATTTGGCAAAGTGCTTGCGCACATCATCTTCGGTGAACTTGGGAGGCAGGCCGCGGACGAAGATGCGTGAAGACTCCATGCTACCGAAGTCCTTGTACGCTTTGGCCTGCTCAAAAGCTTGATGTGCTGGAAGCGGATGCAACGAATGTTAGTTAAAAGTTCGCGCCCAGAAAAAAAAAGTCTTAATGCTCAGTTTTGCGCTAGCGCACTAGCGCGCATGTGGGAGCTCGGGCCAACGGCTTATGGCTGCGCGAGCGCCTACTCAAACACTAAACACACGCCTTGCAACTGCAACCTAAGCATAGCCTCACTCTCCGCCATTATAAGACCGCACCTCTATCCGGACGATCAATACCTTAACTAGTACTTGTGTAATAACTTGAACCAGCACCATGGCAAGCGAAAAGTCAGATACCCAGAAGCAGGATGGTAAGGCCCCTTTTGTTTATGCCGGGTAGTTTTGCCAAAGCACAAACTAATATCATTGGCAGCCCAGATCAAGTCGGCGGACATGGTACGGAACATCCGGAATTATTCTCTGGGGCTCTCCTAACATGTGTGTGACAGAGCGAAGAGATGCAGCAAGAGGCCATTGAAGTCGGTGAGTTGTCTCCACACTGTGTGAGGCCGACAGAACAGCTGACACCAGGCAGCGCAATCGGCAATGGAGCAGTTCACTATCGAGAAGGTGGGCCGCACTACCCACCCGACTCGGAATCACGACAGTGTCTTAAACTAACATCTGGTGCGCAGGACATTGCTCAGTACATCAAGAAGGAGGTGAGAGACATGACCCTTGATGACTGTGATGAGTGTCCGTTAACGCCCAGGTAGTTTGACAGCAGGAAGGGTGCCACATGGCACTGCATCGTAGGCCGCAACTTTGGAAGCTTCGTTACTCACGGTAATTATTCTTTCTGACCTTGTAAAGACCAGTATCATCTGACTTGCATCAGAGACGAAGCACTTCATCTACTTCTACCTCGGTCACTGCGCAATCTTGCTCTTCAAGACACAGTAGACGCATCATCCCGGAGTGGGGTCCATCGTCTATCTACGAGCCATGTCATCTCTCATTGCGAAAGAATGCCTCATGGTCCCGGAGTTAAGAAGGCCGTCTCGTTTCAAGCCGGAGCTTGGAGTGGTGCTCGATCGGTCTTCGCTGTACATCTTAGAAGACTGTATATTTTTCTCGGCATGTGGCTATTGTCTTTCAACAGGACTCTGGGGCTTTCTGCGATTCAATGGCGTCCTACCACCTAGACACGATGAGATTACCGCATCCCAATCCTACGACTGCGACGAGTCTCCTTCTTTGCATCTTGATGACTTTGGAGGTCAAGATAGTGATATCATAATGAAACGATTGTGCTCTTCTTGTAATGTATTGGTCATGGCGTGGAGTGTGAAGTATGATCACGTGATCGATACCTTTTGTCAGACCTGACTGCGCATTACCAGGATGTAAGAAGGTTTGAGAACAAAACCCAAGCCTTGTAATGTGTGGCCTACGTATAGAAGAGGCCGAGGTTTACCAAAATTACAAGTGCAAGTAATGCGATCCAACAAAAATTCGGTACAGGTCATCCTGCATTTCCCCAGATACCCAGTGGCGCGGCGAACTCGGCCGCTAGTACCGGTAGAGAAAATGTCCGCCAAGTGTGGCTGAGTAACCATTGATGACGCAGACCAGCTCGGCGCCAACACCTCCACGAATCCGTTGACCAAAGCTGCAACATCACCCGACGTCTCAACACTTCACTTTTACCCTCCAAATAACCTACCGCATACTCTTGATCGGTTCCGCATTACCATCGACCTATCCAACGCGTGACGAAATCACCATCGCACAGCAATTAACGCGCTTACCATAACCACCTATTCGAAGCACGAATCGCATCACTTCGAATTGAATCGGCTCGAGTCCACGAAACGCACCGCCTTCCAAACAACGCAAAAGCGTCTACACAATCTACAACATCCAAAGCGCTACTCCAGCGCTCTCGTAACCCTCAACAATGTTCTTCTTCTTCACCTGCGGAACACACAGTACGCCCCTTCCCCTTCCCTCCCCCTCCCCCAATGTCTCTCGCCACACAACTAACACGAACGAAACAGTCTTCACCTCTCCACTCAAAGGCGCAGAGCATATCCATGTGCGATGCCAAAACTGCGGCAACGACAGCAGGACGGCTGTCATGAAGCGCTGGGAGTGGTTCACCTTTTGCTTCATTCCCGTCATCCCCTTCTCGCTCAAACCGTACAAGGAGGTTGGATGCTCGATTTGTAACTTTTGGCAGGATATCAAGTATCGCCCGGATGTGCTGCAGCAGATGGGGCAGGGGCAGGGGCAGGGCGGGCCGCCGATTATGATGGGTGGGCAGGGACCGCCTCCACCTCATGGTGTACCTCAGGGTGTGCCAAAGTATAGTTAAGGGGGGTTGTTGAAGGAAGGGGAAGGTGTGTGGGTTGAGGATGTTTAGGGGTGTTATGTTGAAGCGCGAAGTAACGCATGATACCAGTTTTGGGGGGTACGGATGAAAGAGACAGAGAGAAGGAAGAAAGCACCGTTACGATATCCCCAAGGTTATTCTTTGGAAGTTTTGTTTTTGAATTGCGGGACGGGGGCGTTGAGCGTTTATTCATCATCCTGATACCACGCATGTTTTTTCTTGTCACCCTGGATAAATAATAGCATAATCTTTCATACGCGCTCCTAAATGTACAGCTCACTCAAACAATGTACAATGTCTCCTCTTCATCCAAAGGAAGATTATATATATCAGCATGATTCCCCACCACCTCCAGATGTCCAAAGCGTTCGTACGCAGTCTGCTTCTCTTCCCCCGTCTTGCGTAGCAGCAGACAATAAAAGGTAGTGATGTCATGTTCTTCTGAGAAAGGATACTGTGCCAAAACAACCGTCTTGACACACGTCTCTAGTCCCAGCGATTTGCTCTGCGGCCTTGTCGGGTCAAATTCTGGTATCACACAATCGAGATGAACAGTGGCCCAACGACGGTTGTCGCATTTCCCCCAAGGAGGAGACGCTAAATCAACACGGGATATTATGTCCCCACGTGGATACGTTAGAGGCAGCCATGGCTCTTGGGCTGCGCGGGAGAAACAGCGGGCTCTCAGCGTGAGACTGGCGGATGCTAGTTCTCCAAAGTCGTCAGTGCCCACTGGCTGTATGTTTGCGGCGGTGCACGTTGCGCGGGCGTGGAGAAGGCGGTAGTCGATCCGGCCGTCCCAATATACCTCACCTGCAACAGAGGCCCAAGACCAGGATGGCGCACGCCATGTTTGGGGCCGCCAGTGGGGTCCGCCATAAGTCACCCATAACAAATCGAATATCAGTGTGTTTTCCCACAGACCGGCTAGATAGCGGGATTTGGTATACGTGGAGAATATCTTGCTTATGCCTTGCAAGGCGGGAAATATATCCATTTCATACGTAAGGCGTTGATGAGTGTATTGCTCCACGATATAGTGCCATGTTACCGGGATACGTCTGTCGGGGTTCCCATTGTTGAATTGCAGCTTGTTGTTCAACCAGAAAAGACTACACACGTTTGAGGATGGGACGTAGCGGGGTGGGATGGAGCATTCGCAGTCATTCTTGGTCTTGCAATCCCAGACAAGCTCTTCGTGCGCGAAATACAGAACCCGGGGAGAAAGCAGTCGTTCTTGCAATGTCCATCCGCGAGGTAACAAGGGCGCTCTGCCTTTGACCCAGCTGGTGTTCTTTATTCTTGGTCGGACGCAGAGGTCTAACTTTGACCCGTTTTCGTCCGGGTATGGGAGGCGAAAGAGAGGGCGTTGGGCGCTGTGACGGAAACAGCCACCTGATGAATCTCGAGATGCTGCAGCAGCGAGTGTAATGTAAGCACCAGAATATATTTGAGCCATTTTGCTTCCTTCCCGGCGCCAGTCATCGATATCGTCTTGGATAATGCACAGCGAGTCGATCCAAAGATACTTTAAGCCAAGGCGATAGGCAAAGGACACAGCATGCCGGAATGTGAGAGGGAGCTGGCCCCACCTGATTTGCTGCTTGTGGAGTGACAGATTAGATGTAGTCGTCCTAATGATATGTTTCTTGCCCCAGCAGTGACTTAGACAGGCATAGGGCTCGGTCTCTCCGTTACTTTCATGAAGCCTGATATCCTGTGGTCCTTGGATAAGGACGACACGAGACGGCAGAGGTAAATTAGTGCGCCTGCACGATTCATGTGTCTCGTCGCAAGCCCGTAGCCAGGACAGCGTGCGTCTAATGGCATGACTAGATCCAGAATATGATGCGACTTCAAGTTGTGGGGGAAGGTACGGTATCTTCCAAGGATTTTGTTGCACTAAAGAAATCAGCATCCGTCATCACGCTATGGCTACGTTTGGACGTACTGTACGGAGAGTACGCCTCATAACTAATGTCCATATCCGATGTAGCTAGGATACGTGAATGCTCCATTTTGAACCGCATACTTTTAACAGGATACGTCTCATCATGAGACTCTGCATATTCAATCAAAGATGCAATGGCACATAGAATCATGCAGCCGGCACAGCCTGCTTTAGCAGACGACGATAACTTGTCGATTGGAAGTTCTACACCCTCGGTCGGCCACACCAAGCACTTGCATAACGTGCATTCTTTTGCATTTGCATATGCATCTTTGATCTTCTGTCCACGCGATCCGTCTTTTATATTGCTATCTGCGGCCCACCACGGGGGTGGTCTCCACGGAGGTGTCCACCATGGCGGCAGGATTGGATCCCAAGACGACATGATGTTGCTGATCAAGTGGGAACTCACTCGGCTTGGTTGTGCAGAAATAGAGAGAGACAGAGAGTGGATTGATGCGAATGTGACTGAGAAAGAGAAAGAGGGGTATTGAGAACGTGAAGTTTACTGCTTCTGAGAATTTGGGGGCCAAAAACCACGTGTGCTGAGGCGGACAAATCTCTTGCTTAAAGAAAGGTGGAGTCTCAGGCATCCTGTGTTAGATGGAGGTAGTCCAGACTGGTGAAGAGAAGCAACCGAGGTAACAGCCTTACAGTGCATGTTTGTCTGTAGTACTGGAGGCTACTGACATCGGAGCGATGTGCATTGCGCCGGGCCTGCACCAAGTAAATGGATCACATTTTCACAACTTTCCAAGAGCTGGAGCGGTAATGAAGGAGAAGGCACGAGTTTGCAAGCCACCAAGAAGAAGAGATAGAGTATAGGATGAGTGTTTGTGAGGTGAGGGCTGAGGTTGACAGCGCACCATCGGAAAGATAGCGGTGTTTGTGGCACGTGCGCGTGCTTTCTCCGTGAGGGGCCCGCGGCAGTGACTACCGTGGAGGAGGCGAAAAGTTTATCGGCTCTGAAGCCAAGCTGGAGTGCAGAGATATTCTGGCCGAATTTGAAACAGAGCGTCTCCGGTCTTGAGAGAGGCGCCCGGCCCCGTCGCGCATGCGCAGGACGGCGCCGGCAGTGTCGAGGGGGCCCCGTTGGGCGGGGACCCGAAGACGAGTGGCCAGAAGTCGACGCCCGTTATAGTAGTGGTGGATGAGTATGGAGAAAGTGGGATATAAAGACCAAAGGGTGCAAACAAGATACAAGGACAAACATTCAAGTACAGTATTGAAATCCTCATCACAAAGCCATTGAAGCAGAGCCCAGAAAGTCATCATGTTTGAGAAGAAGGAACTCCAGCCTACGTTTGAGGGTAAGTGTCACGTGTGCAGTGAAGTGAGGGTATGGTGGGCATGGCTAACTGGCAGCAGAGGTCATGGGCTGTCAATCGGCATGCTACGAATGGGCAGACAGCTACGACAGCAAGGACTGGGATCGTCTGCGCAAGTGCGTTGCTCCGACTCTGAAGATTGACTACCGGTCCTTCTTGGACAAGATGTGGGAGGCCATGCCAGCGGATGAGTTTGTGGCCATGGCCTCGGACCCTGCGGTGCTTGGCAACCCCCTCCTCAAGACACAGCACTTCATCGGCGGCACACGGTGGGAGAAGACGGCAGAGGATGAGATTACGGGATACCACCAGCTGCGAGTGCCTCACCAGCGATACACGGATGAGTCGCGGACGACGGTGGCGGTCAAGGGCCACGCCCACAGCTTCAACACGCACTGGTACAAGAAGATTGACGGCGAGTGGAAGTTTGCCGGGCTGAACCCGGACATTAGGTGGTACGAGTATGATTTTGACAAGGTGTTTGCAGAGGGCCGCGAGCAGTTGGGCGAGGCCAAGGCTGCTGCTGGCATCCCGGAGACGGCGCCTGGCCAGGCTGTGTAGATGGGCGAGGGGTGTGTGTAGATGGGCGAGGGGGCATACATACATATGTAATGGCGAGCGCCATGGTAGATGTGTGGATACAATGCGAATCATGATGAAATGCAATGGCTCATGGGTGAGGTGGCTCCTTCCTTTGCTGGTGCATAGATACGAGATGCTGATGTGTACTACGCGTGTATGTATGTAAGTGTGTGCAGGTAGAGAAAGAGGGGCGTGCGGGATCCTTGGGCCAAGGGCCAGGCCAGGTCCCTGCCGACGAGGTTGCTGGAAACAGACAGGGCCGGAGCAATAGACGTATACGTATACGTAGGCACATTTGTGGAATGGATGGGCTGGACGGGTCCACCGAAACAGGGAGAGGGCGGCTGTGCCATGTCTCTGTCAGCTTGGGTGAGAGAGAGGTGCAGCTGTTAGCCCCGGTGAGAGCGGTGAGGGGCGTCGGCCGTTTGGTGCAGAGGGACGGCGCTTTGCTTTGGCTGGGCAGTAGGAGGAGGAGCAGGAGGAGGGGGGGAGAGGGGGAGCAGGAGGAGTAATGAGTATGTATGTCGTATGTATGCAGGTATGTAAGTAATTGCTCTGTACCCACATGGCATATGCACAGGTGCATACACAGTACATGTCCGTCCAAAGGACGAGTGCACAGCGCAGCACCGCGCCCCGCACTCGGCCATGTCTGTCCCATGGCGCTGCGCGTCATTGAGCAGTGGCAGCGGCGCAGCGGCCAGGGGTGGGCCCAACGACCAGCTCAGCTAAAGTCAGCAGTTGACGCACAGGAGATCGTTAATTCCGGCCTTGCCTGGGCGTGCAATGGCGTTGCAGCCAATCTGCGCGCGGGTAGAGGGCGTTGCAGCCGTGCTGAGCCACCAAGGCCCGCCATCCTTGTATCGATCTCCAAAGCTTGTGTCTGCCCGATCCAGCAAATCGTGGCGCCATCCTCTGCTCCATAACCCCCCAGCTTCGCTCTGCGCGTCGCTACCGAGCGCCGTAAACTTAGCGGATTCGCTCGGCAGCACATCATCTGCGCTCTCTGCTCTTTTACCCCACCCACCTTTCTTCTCACACACATCTTCCCCCCTCCCCTCTCCGACTCTCGTCGCCGTCTTCTTCTCTGCTTCCCTTGCGTTCTGGTGTTTGGATTCGACCTGTTTCTCCCGTCCGCCTCCGTCCTCTGTGTCCTTGAGTCTTTGCCGCAGGTAAGCCCACCCACCATCCCCCCAAAGAGCACAATTTTCATCTCTCGCCTTGGCGCGCCTCCGCCCACCCGCCCCCCAACTGTGCCTGCTGCATATCGACAATGCACGCAGAATTGTCCACACGCAATTGCCAGCCCTTCGTCGTGTGTGCGCATCCAGCCCGCTGACGTCGTCGGCCTGCACGGACTCGTTCGCATCGCAAACCAGCCCGCTGCCCGCTGAGGGCCCAGTTGCGAGCGCAATTGCCCCATCGTCGTCGTCGTCGTCGTCGCCCCCCCCGCTGCCGCCGTTGGGGTCGCAGTCGTGGTCGTGGTGTCGTGACCCAACCAACGAGACGAGCCTCATGTCCGCCCCCGCCCCCCCATGTCATCCATCGCGTCGGGCCATCCTGCACACAATACTGACTGGCCCGCACAGATTGCAATTCGAGCCTCCTCACGGTCACTCATTCACTGTCGTCACCCGCACAGTCCCTGGTGCTCCATCCCGAGTTACTGTCGCCGCTTGTTCCGAGTGTCTCTTAGCTTACTAGGCTCCTTCCTTGGCCGAGCTGCCTTTGCGCCTGAGCCCGACGTCAGCGCCCACTTCACACCTTCCCAGCCTACGGTTCCCTTACTGCGACACCAGGAGCATCGTTCCCAGTGGTGAGTGTGTGCGCGCCTGCCGCCCTTGCCCGATCCGACCCTGCCCTGCCCTGCCCAGCCTTGCCTTGCCCTGCACTCACCTCGCTCCCGCTGCCTGGCTTACTTACCCGCCCATTCACCGACGCTAACCATTGCTTTTCGCGCGCAGACATATAAACGACTCCTACACTTCTCAATCATAATTAGAGCGCCCTACCCTTACTCCCCACCTCCGCTAGTCCATCCGACTACCCCGCTTGATCTATTCAGCATGTCTTTCAACAACGGTTACAACGACCAGTTCCAGGGCCCGCCCCAGGGCGACATGAACAACCCCACCCCACAGCCGGGCGACATGGGCCAACCCATGGACACCTCCGGCAATGGCTTCCCACCCCAGGGCAACATGGGCCCTCCAGGCAGCGCTGGCGGCGATGGTCAAGGCCAGGGCGCCGGAAAGACGACTCTCTGGTGAGTCCACGCATGCGCCTCTCCCACGCTGCGCACGCCATGTGCAATGTGGCCAACGCTCGCCTCAGCGCCACATGGCATGTAGCAAAATACGTTATGCTAACAATGGCACAGGATGGGTGAGCTCGAGCCCTGGATTGACGAGAACTTTGTCCGCAGCATCTGGTACAACATGGGTGAGACAGTCAATGTCAAGATGATCCGTGACAAGTTCTCCGGGTAAGCACACAATCCCACTTTAGAAAGCCACCAGGCTAACTACCGCATAGCAGCAATGCTGGATATTGCTTCGTCGACTTTGCAAGCCCTGATGCTGCGGCCAAGGCCCTAAACCTTAACGGACAACTGATCCCAAACTCAAACCGCCCATTCAAGCTCAACTGGGCCTCTGGTGGCGGTCTTGCTGATAGGAGGCAAGTCATGTCTGGTCTCTCACATACATACTGCGATGATCTCTAACACTAAAAGAATAGCCGTGACGAGCGTGGCCCCGAATTTAGCATCTTCGTCGGAGACTTGGGCCCCGAAGTTACCGAGTTTGTCCTTGTCCAGTTGTTCCAGAACAAGTATCCCTCGACCAAGTCGGCAAAGATCATGTCGGACCCCATCAGTGGCATGTCCCGTGGATATGGATTCGTGCGATTCGCCAGCGAGGAAGACCAGCAAAAGGCTCTGACCGAGATGCAAGGCGTTTACTGCGGCAACCGCCCCATGCGTATTTCTACTGCGACACCAAAGAATAAGAGCGGCGGTCCAGGCGGCCCTGGCGGAATGGGCATGCCCCAGGGTGCGGGCGGCCCCGGCATGGGCATGTACTCGATGGGTGCTCCCCCAATGGGTAACTACTATGGCGCTCCCCAGCCCATGAACCAGTTCACCGATCCCAACAACACTACCGTCTTCGTCGGCGGTCTCTCGGGCTATGTTACCGAGGACGAGCTACGCTCTTTCTTCCAAGGCTTCGGCGAAATCACCTATGTCAAGATTCCTCCAGGCAAGGGATGTGGCTTCGTCCAGTTCGTGCAGCGCCATGCCGCAGAAATGGCTATCAACCAGATGCAAGGTTACCCAATCGGCAACTCTCGCGTGCGTCTTAGCTGGGGCCGCTCTCAGAACAACTCTGGACCAGCCGGCACCCCATACCGCCCTGCGCCACCTCCACCAGTGCCCTTTGGCCCTGGCATGGGCATGCCCCCGCAACACCCCTACGGCGGTGGTGGCGGCGGTTACGGTCCTATGATGAAGGTAAGGCGACATCATGTCTTGAGGACTGGATAAGAATGCAAATGCCTTCTCGGCAGTTGAGCATTGTCTCCTACCTCAATCTCCCCCTCTTCTATGCCGCTGCCAGTTACTGACTTTGCTATAGTAAGCGCATTCTTTCCCTCTGTATTGCTTGCACGGCGCTTCATTCGTGGTTCATCCCGTTGGCTTTACTGCAACGACCCCTTTCATGACTCGGCAATGACGATTTCGAGCGATTTGGTCTTTAGTTCTATAACGGGCGGTACTCTAAAAGTTCTCGACTTTCTCTGACGACACCATCTTGCTGGAGGGCCATAGAGGGGAGTCTTTGTATAACAGGCCATCCATTCTCCCACTCGGACTTTTCTTTCAGAGCGTGCTACTCTTCTTTCGGGGAGCATCTATGGGATGTAGCTAGTCATGCATGGGTCGGGTGCTGCTTTCTGTCGAATGCCTTTCTTTTACCGGTTGCGCTCTGTGACCAGCAGATTGGCTATCCTTCCAATCACACGATTCTTCTATTTTCTGCGTGGTTTTTTGCGTGCTTGCTTACTTGCTTACTTGTTTGATTCATCTAACGGTCTGGTTCCAAGTGCATTATAGTTGGTTTTCTTTGTTCGTGCGCGTATGTAGAGTTTGGCTGGCGTGTGTATGATTTGTTGCCTTGTCAGAGCTCAGGGAGCATTTCACTAACCTTGCTGTGCGCAGTCCTCCTCCCACGCAGGCGTCGCTGCCTCCACCTTATTCATCCATCGCGAACAATAACTATGCTGGCTCACAACACGACAGTCAGAACGCCCATACTCTTCAGAGCAGCGCGGCAAACGGTCTCCAATCCGGCCTCGGTGGCTTCACTCGTTTTACACCGCCCCAATCAAACGATCCAAACGGTTCCTTTTCGTAGCAGATCCCTTTCTGCTTTGGCCCGCCAGCCAGGCCATGTCGGCCAAATGTGCATACAGTAATACTTGATGGTTTAGCAAGGAGTTACAGGGGGGGNCACTTCACCATAATGTCGGCGTACATTGCTTTCAGATATGGGACTACGTTGTTTTAGCAAGGCGTTTGGCGATCACCAAAACAGCGGATACCCATGTTACGAAAGGAGGAGGTTCCTCCAACAATTTAATGTTTCTCACATCAGGGAATAAGTCTACTCTGAAAGGGTTTTATTCTTTTTCTAAGATACGTGTTCTATGGAACACATATGTGTTGCCTTGCAATGGTTGGTCGGTAATCAGACAGCTGCTTGACACAAATTACGGGACTGACGGACATGCTTGTCTCGGTGCGTTAGCAGGATACATCTTTCTTTTGCTCAGCTCATCATCACTGTACTCCAATCACAATCAAGACGCATTTGTCTCCTTGGTCGGCATTGTCATGGCTATCAATGTCCGTGATATCCAGAAGTCCATGATTTAGTCGCCATGTGACGTGTGATAAGTCTGACCATTCGTACCTTCCCATGAGGCTCCTCAGGCGTGCCCGCCAGTACCCAGCCCTCAACTCATCAACATGTCTCTTCTCCCCGTCTCATACATTCCCGCCCCAGCACAACTACCGGTTGCTTGTTGCTCTCTTGGATCTGAACAGCAGCAATCACACGCCGATCATGCGCTACGATGATTGGGATGTGATCCTCTTTCCCCGAAACTCACATGTTCCGATTCAGGAGTTCAAGACCGCTTGCTTTGTCTCACAGGTGGAGTGTGAGTTGCACTTCTATCTAGTCTCTTTTAGGCTGGCTTGCTATCACTTGGGGTAAACTACACTGACACACCACAGACGGGCGCCAACTGCCGACATTGACTTGCTTCATCACCTCGCTACCACCCTCGACACCATTTCGTATCTCACTTCATTCATGGCGTACAACCTTGAAAGCCTCGGCGCTCCTCGAATCCCAACGCAAAGGCAATCAAAACATAGTGTTCGCTGTCCAGGTCATTGTGGGCGAGGCCAGACTCTTGTAATCCTGAAGCATATGCTGCCGAGTGAGAGTGACACCTACTGACCGGCTCAGTCACGGCTTCTTTGACTTGAATACGAAATGGCCTCAAGAGATTGGTAAGTGATTCAGAGCAAAGATTGGGTAAACAAGATCTGACTAGTGTGGAGCCTACGAGAAGAGGTCGCCTACCTTCAATGATTTACCTTCGAGCCAGCGGAAACGGCCTCTCGAGTTCCCTCCGTTCCACAATCTTACGCTCACGAATAACATTTGGGATGCCCGTGACCCATATGGGCGCATACGAGTCGTGCTTTCAGAGCAGCTGATCAGCAAGACGCAAAGTCCTAGGAGTTTAGACTTTGACACTGCCAACGAGCTCGTTTGCTTCTCATTTCAGCATGCACCAAAAGGTATGTTTCGAAATACTAGAACCGTATGGTAGATTATGTTCAAGCAACGCAGATATCCTCCAGCAGACCGGAATCTCGTGGCCGATCTCGAACCCACTCTACCTCCCTGATGCGTTTAACCGGGACAGCCAGTACTCTCGGCCATCTCCAACAACTTCATGGACCCCTGATGCGCATCCCTTTAGCGGAAACATCCACATGCAAACTCCGCAATTGCATAATGCACAATCCGTGTTCAATAGATCGAATGACACCGAGCCCAAGAGACACTGCAACGTGCACCTGCCACTTGTTCCACACTTTCCAAAACAATTTGTTGCCCCCACTAGTCACAATCATCGTGCAAACACATGGGATGACGCATTCAGCACGCTCAATTCCACTGCTGACACCACCAGTATAGATGACTGGTCAGAAAAGAGGAAGACATCCGCGTCGTCCAATCAGCCTATGCTGAATTACATGTACGACTCACACACATCCATCAATGGTCTGCCATGGATGAGCAATATGTCTCACCATATTCAGAGTGAAAGTATAGACTGGGATGATTACTCAAAAACCCGAAAAGAGAAGCAATTTGTCGTTACGCTTCGGGATGACCAGTTGGGTCAGATAATCGACGCAATAAGCCCACCAAAGCATAAGCGTGAGATTTCTCGGACACCCGGTGGACCATTCCAAGAGTCTACTGGTCAACAAGCCGCTCACACTTACTATCCCCCGAAATTTGGAACTGCTCCGCCGATTAAACGTCCGTCCTCTGGGGTTCTGGCTCGCAAATCGTCGTATCAAGATCCTAGCAGTGTCTTGCGAAATGTCTCGAACAAGCCGTCATCGCATAAACATTACTCCCAAGAAGATGGGAAAGACAAAATGTCTACAAGGCCCCGCCCGTCTATTCCAGATAACAAGGAGGACATTGGGCCATCGCAATTTAGATTGCCAACGCCGTTTCCCCATGCCAATCGCATTCCAACTCCGAACCCTTTTGCTCAGGGGCAACCAGCAACCATCTCAGAATTGGCAATGAGAGGTTGGCCCTCAACTCAGGCAAGCGTGCATCGTGGTAACCGAAGCGAGGCGCCACAGTCAGCCACGGAAGTCAGCATGCTCGGCTCCGCTCATGGCTCATCAAACTTTCATTTCAGGAGTAGAAAGGAGGACTTGGTGTCTGATTCACCAAAGCTGTCTGAACAAGCGACTCGGCAAGATGAGTGTTTGATGCCAACAGCCAATTCGGATTCTCAAGTGGAGCAAAACTTTGTTCAAAAAGCACAGGGTAATTCCACCCAGAACGATCGAAAGGTTATACCTGGACTAGTGGAAATCATCGACATCGACGCCGTTGACCCCAATTTAGACGCGAATCCAGCAGTGGATACCAGCAAACTCTCGCCCTCCAAACCCAGCCACAAGTCTCACATCTCGCAATCAAGCATTGATAGCACTGGTCGTCTAGAGAGACAGTTGTTTAGTGCTCTGGGCAAGGAACTTGGGAGTTTCGATCACCATCATCCCCACCAGATCGATACCACGGATATGGGACCTGAGCTTATGCATGCTCGGGGTGGTGGTACGAGGACGAACTCTGAACTCAGCGGCTCTGCGATACTCGGCTTGACGACGAGTGACTTTGAGCCGGCTGTCAAACGGAAGAGACAAGGTACCCTGGGCGGAGCCAGTAGCGGCAGTCCGATGAGTAAGAAGGAAAAGGCTGATGGGGTGGAAGCCAAGGAACAGAGGGAGGTAGTAGTCAGTATGAGAGGAGATTGACAGTGCCCAACGTAATATCATGACCGCTTTTTGGGTGAGAAGGACTTGGGGGACTTGTAGCCTTGACAGTGTTTTGCTTCTCTGGAATAGGATATAGGTATTTATTTGGTTGTTATTGACAACAATCAAAAAAAAAAAAAGAGAGAGAGCGAGAGCGAGAGAGAAGCTATTGGGATTAGAAGAGTAGATTGTTTACAGGCAAGTAGAAGTAAAACTGTAGTATGTTTTTGTTTTTTTTTGGAATGATGCAGCGCTATTATTTCGAATAGTTATACGTTCTTGTCAAGGGCAAGTCTGCGAAAGGAATCATGTTTCCCCAAAAGAAGAGCACGAATAGTTTCAATCTGACAAGTATGGTTACGTTATCCAAGGATATATACAATACACAAGAATCATCTAATATTTTTTTTTTTGAAAAGAAAGGGAGAAAAAGAGATTAATAAACAAAATAGCCCTGCGTCAAGGGCAACGTCTCCGCGGGCTCCGCCTCACAAACCATGCCATCAGCCTCCACCGTATAACTCTCGGGATCAACCTTCATCTTCGGTCTCGTGTCATTGAACTTCATATCGCGCTTGCCGATATTCCTGCAGTTCTTGACAGCTTCTACGCGCTTGCGCAGGCCGTACGAGTGCACGACGCCCGAGGCGATCGAGGCCTGGGATACAAAAGTTATGCTGGAGGCGGGGACGAGCGGGGCGAACATGGGTCGCATGATGCGGGGTTCGACCATGGGGATGGAGCCGTTGGGGTCGCCCTGGATTGTGTTAATCATGTTGTTGTTTGTAGAGAAAGGAGGGGAGTAGTTACCATGACGGCGTAGGAACAGAATCCGCTCTTTACAATCAAATTTGGTTTTACGCCAAAGTTGTTTGGAGTCCAGAGGACGAGATCAGCGAGTTTGCCTACTTCGACGCTGCCGATGAGATGGCCCATGCCTTGGGCAATGGCTGGGTTGACTGTGTACTTGCTGATGTATCGCTTGACGCGGAAGTTGTCTGCGTCGGTGCCCTCGTCTTCCTTGAGTGTGCCGCGCTGCACCTTGTTCTTGTGTGCTGTGTTCCAGGTGCGTAGAATGACTTCGCCACAACGGCCCATAGCTTGGGAGTCCGACGACATCATTGAAATGGCGCCGAGGTCGTGAAGGACGTCTTCTGCGGCAATTGTCTCGGCGCGGATACGCGACTCGGCGAAGGCTACGTCCTCAGGAATGTTGCGGGAGAGATGATGGCAGACCATGAGCATGTCAAGATGCTCGTCCAGCGTGTTGCGGGTATATGGCCGGGTAGGGTTGGTTGAGGAGGGCAGCACGTTGTCATGTTCAACCACGCTGATGATGTCCGGAGCATGTCCTCCGCCGGCACCCTCGGTATGGTATGTGTGAATTGTCCGGCCCTTGATCGCCGCGATAGTTGACTCAACGAAACCAGATTCGTTCAGCGTGTCGGTATGGATCAGTGTTTGTATGTCGTATTCATCGCAGACTTGTAAGCAAGCATCGATAGCTGCAGGCGTACTTCCCCAATCCTCGTGCAGTTTGAGGCCGCAAACGCCGGCCTCGGCTTGCTGTTGCAGTGGGCGAAGTTCAGAATCATTTCCTTTACCCGTAATTCCGTAGTTGAGAGGAAGCTCATCAATGGCCTGGAGCATCTGTTTGATGTGCGTCTTACCAGGCGTACATGTTGTTGCATTCGAGCCAGTACTGGGTCCTGTACCGCCTCCGAGCATTGTTGTAATTCCAGATGCTATAGCCTCTTCTGCCTGCTGGGGACAAATCAAGTGAATGTGTGTGTCAATACCGCCCGCTGTGACAATCTTGTGCTCGCCAGCTATGACATCGGTGCAGGCTCCGACCACCAGCTTAGGGTCCACGCCATCCATGACATCGGGGTTGCCTGCTTTTCCAATGCCAACAATCATGCCGTCTTTGATTCCAATGTCGGCTTTGTAGATACCGGACCAATCGACGATGAGGGCATTGGTGATGACTGTATCTAGAGACTCTTTGTCGGATCGACCACCAGCCTGACCCATGCCCTCACGCAGCGTCTTGCCTCCTCCAAATGCACATTCGTCGCCATATACGGTCATGTCCTTTTCTACCTTGATCCACAGATCTGTAGCGCCTAGCCTCACTAAGTCGCCAGTTGTCGGACCAAACATTGAGATGTAGACTTGTCGCTCCATGGTACAAATATCAATATGAGCAGCATCGCCATGGGGCTCGGGCTCGTGAAGAAAACCTCCGGCCTGTAACTTCTCTACGATAGTGTTGGCAACGGACAGGTCGCCAATGAAGCCTGAAGCAATCTGGTTTCCACCCTTGATGATCTGGTTCCCGCCAATTTGAACAAGAGTGACGGTCCTCGTGTCACCAGGCTCAAAGCGTACCGAGGTACCGGCGGGAATGTCAAGTCGGTAGCCGTGCGCTCGTACGCGGTCGAATTGTAGCTGAGGGTTCGTCTCGATAAAGTGATAATGCGATCCGACCTGTCATCATGAGTCGCGTGCTCTGTATTCCCATGTGACGGTCTTGACGTACCTGAATTGGCCGGTCTCCCACGCTCTTCACCTTGAGTTTTATTCTCTTGTGCCCCTCATTCAGTTTGATTAGTCCGCTCTCTCCCTTGACAGCGACTATTGCGCCTGGTTGCTTGATGTCTTCGTACACGCTGGAATCGGGCAGAGGGAATAATTCATTAGAGGGAATAGGCAGAAAAGAGCCATATAGCGCCTTTTCGAGGTCTCCATCTTCGGTAGAGATGGGGTGATGGACGGTAACAAGATAGGTGCCTGTGGGGAAGGTGCCTTCGACCATCAACTCTACGAGCGATGAGACAACTGCAGGCTGTACATGGCGGCGACCCAGCATGGTCTTGCCAATGGACATGAGATCGGCGACAGTATGGTTGCCATCGCGAATAAGCTATGGGTGTTCAGCATGGAAGTGGGGATGTGCGTGCAGTCAGTGGAGGGGCTCGTACTTCGTGGAGATTGTTTGCAATCAATGCCTGCAGCGGTTAGTAGAGGGCGTGCGAGGGTGTCTTGGACGTACAGCAGCTTCAGCGTGATTCAACTTGACGCCCCGTGCCAGGCGACGCTGGGCAAGCAGGCCGAGCTGGGATATGACGAGCTTGTCAAGCTGTCACGACATTGTTAGCAAGCTTCGGTCAGGTACTAGCAGTCATGGCGGCCAGTGACACACCTCCTTAGGACACAGCTGCATGATGCCTGTTGACAAGCCAAGTATAGTAATTACGTATGTGTCGTCGGCGTAGTAGGAGAATACAAAGGCCCCACCAGATTCCTTTTCCCAAGCTCACCCTCTACCCTACTAGTACTTCCCTTTCCCTTGCGCAGCCTCGCAGGCTTCACCGTTTGGGGCAGATTGCGGGGGCCGCTTACGATAAGGACCCGCCCGCTGCCGATAACGAGCCTCTGGCGTGGTCACCCGCACCCGACCACCTCAACTATAACCCGACAAGCACTCACATGGCCATATAAGCATAACGCCATGCCATGTGCCCCGTTTCTATGGCTATGACTATCGCGGCTCAAGCCAGGCTGATCAAGATCAAAGCCCACGAGGTGCTGACCATGCCAGGCGTTGATACAATACCATCCCCGTGACACACCTCATGCGGTCCGCTCCAGCATCCTTTGTCTTGATCGCACATTGCTCGATCAATCCTCACGTTCAGAGCCATGGCTGCTATAACAACATGACAGCCCCCGACTGCATATCCTCTATTCCCAGCCTAGGCAACATGTATGCATGACCCAAGTACCGCGCCACATAGGATCACCCCTAGCCACCCTTTTGTACGCCACCTGAGATGCACTCGCTCATCAAGCATCTCAAACCGGACAAGGTAGATGAGGAGCCTCGCCAACCGCAAGCAGATGCACCCGTCAAAAGAAGTAGAGCGCCGGCCAAGCCTCCATCAAACGATCCCAACATCCCGAAGAAGCGCCTTCATCTCAACCAAATATGCCTCTACGAACGCCGTTTGCCCGGAAGAGCGTACGTCTCTGCTCATGTGAACCGCTTGCAGCACGGCTTCTACAGGTCCGATGTCCTCCATGGAGCCGCCATCAACCAGGTCTACTTTGTTTCTGTCCGTTTCGTCTTTCATCCACATGATCCAGAATCGCATCGCTTTAGGAGTGCCGAGATTCAAGTAAG
Organism: Bipolaris bicolor; assembly: GCA_026262445.1. Lineage (NCBI taxonomy): Eukaryota > Fungi > Ascomycota > Dothideomycetes > Pleosporales > Pleosporaceae > Bipolaris > Bipolaris bicolor. The sequence continues at coordinate 101,983 of JAODYD010000042.1, read as the reverse complement.
CCTGCACGGCGAAGACCCCAGCTCCGGCTCCAACAAACGGTCCGGGCGCTCGCAACCGCGCATTCTGAAGCATGCTCCAGAGCTCATGTTTGGTGCCGTATCCCCAGAGAACCTCCAGTGGAATTTCAGCCTTTCGACTTCACTAGGCGTATCTCCGGCATCCCCCGTCGGTGCATATATAATACCGCAAGCATCTGTACAAAGCAGCTACAAGGTCTATCACATGATGAGTATCCAGGGTTCAGTGCGGTCAAGGCAAGACGGGTCGGGGCAGACGATTGAGGACTCCAAAGCCGTCTGGACGCTCAGCGAGAACGTGCTCCAGAAATCAGGGTTGCCGCGCGAGTTTGATTTTGTGATGCTTGTGCAGAAGCCAAAGGATGTTAAAAACATATACATGACGGTCAATGTAGATGCCAGCGTAGCAACTTGGTATGGTGCATATCCCCAATGGTACAACAATCTCTCCGAGTACATGCCATCGCAAAACTTTGCCGTCAGCTTCGAACATGACGTTGGCCAAAGGTTTCTTCCCAGCCACCCTGGACTTGGCTACAACTTTGCGGACCTGATACACTCGCTGGATCAATATGTAATGATGCCAGGGACTATCTATCCGACGACTGTAAGTTGGCTTGACCATGGGAAATATGCCACAAGCTGACTGTATAAGGGTACAAACCAAGCAGAGCCCAATCCCAACCAAACTCGCTGGCGGCCACTGGAGGAGAACAAAGCCAATGAGCCGGACCGTCCACCTTCTCGCTCCAAGCGGCGTCCTAGGTCCCCGGGTGGATATCGATCGCCTATGCAAGACTCAAGCCAGCGAGAAAGACGGAACTGGACACCTGAGCATATTGATGTTCGACTTGTTGTCGACCACCGATTTCCTCGAAGCCCTGATCCACGACGCTTTTCATATTCGCCCCCGCATGTTGTGGAAACAAGGCGACATCCATCAATACGACGCAGAAAGTCGCGGATACGCCTGAAGGAGTATGGCGAAGCAGAATTTAAAAGGACTTATACTCGGTGATGCAGAGATAGGAGGAAGTAGGACACGCGCTGGAGGAGCCGTTAATAAAGACGTGGTCACGTGGAAAGTACAGGTACATGTGCGCATGTGGTCCGATACACATAACAATCGATTCGTCAGCCAATGCTCCATGTGTGCATCTAATATCCGACCACAAGAAAGCCATGGGCCGATATCAGGATAGGGGAATTGTGCGTGACCTTGTGATGATCCGATGCGGGCGAACATGCAGTTTGCAGGTGGCTACTGGCTCGCTTACGTGCCTTGAATAGAAGCAATTCCGTCAGTTGGGTGGCGCCGGCTTGTCACAGGACGAGGCAACCGGTCGGCAGTGGCTGATTGGATCTGTGACAGCTGCCGGCGCCCGGTTGTGCGGATTGGAAACGAGATGATGGAGACTAGCAGGATTCAGCGCAAGGGATCCAGTGGTTGAGGATGCTCGATGGCCGTGTCTGCGGTCTCCGGGCTGAGCGAAGCTGCGGCGTGTGAGTGGCTGGCGAGTAGTCGGCGCTAGGCCGGGGTCGAGTAGTCGACGACCATCCACGACGCGGCGTTGCTCTCTCTTCGTACCCAACAGCCTTGTAGTTGTAATGAACAATGACACCTACCGTGGATGCAGTGGAAATCCGTCGTCTGCTAAGATGACGACTGCCCGGAGCCCGCCCCTAAGTGTCTAGGGCTGACGGCCCCGTTGTGCAAATGTTGCTTCCAATGATGTTTTGTCGCGTCTTTCTTCCCCAGGTACCCGGTACTACTACCACGGCGTCGTGCCTTCCTCGTCTCTCGCTCTCCAGGTCGTCGTGCAACGCTCCTTCCTCCTCGCCATCGTCCTCGCCCTCTTCTCCTCTCTAGCAACCACTTGTAGTCTTTCTTCTTTTCTACTGATCCTGAATTTAATGCTCCCGTCTTCTCTCGCCTTTGCTGCTGAACCTTCGTCCCAAATCTTCGCTTCCTCTGACGTCGCTCTATTCTACGTACATACACTTCACATCAGGACAGCATAACAAGAAGGTCGTAGGCAGAAACAGGCGGTACAATACTCTCATCTTGTGCCAGACAAAGGATAGGTCCCAAGACTGAGTCCTTTTCGGTACGGTGACCAGATTTACGTTCGAAGGCAATTGAGGTTAGTCGGGCACTAGATGTATGACGGAGAATATGTAGGGCTGATAAGATACCTAGAGTCTTCGGTGCCGATTACTGCAACCCATTGCCATGGCGTAGGTTCCGCCATGGGTTCGCTGGCGCTTTCATCAAGTTCGATATCCAAGACAAACGATCGATCAAGCGCTCATAAGCCTTCGCGACAGTAATAGCAGTGCCAGTTCGTCGTTGGGAAAAGCCTGCCTAAAAATAATTTCCGTGTTGTTAAACACATTTCACACAAGCTGAATATGGCGGCCTTCTACCCCCATTCACAGTCGCCGTGGGCTTCTGATCGGGCTTCACCGCGGCTGCATGCTGGCAATCCTATGACGCCCATTCACTCCCCGCAACACTCACTCACGTCAACAGTCTCCTCACGGACCCCAATTCACACACTCACTATTCACGAATACCGCAAACAACAGCAAACGCCTACGCTAGCCCGGAAAGATACACCACCGCCAGGCAAAACTCTCAGGAGGAAACCTGCAGCGCCTGCACTGAGCGATATTGAGCGTGCTGCTTCGGTGCCACCCTCGAATTGGCCAGATCCTGGGCTGTCACAACGCTCTCTTCACTTTTCGCAATCGGCCCATCAACTGAAACCGACTTTGCATCCTTTTCACCAACAAACACGACCCGACCTACCATTTCGAGCGCAGTCAACTGAACCTCGCCAGCAGAAAGGTAGCATATCAAGTCTATCCACTACCAGCTCCTCTAGTAAGGTACGTTACTTCAACTCGAGAAAGAGGTTACCGAGACCGCCTGCCACCACATGTTTGGTTGCATTTCCCCCTTCCCCTGTGGACGTAGAGTCTTCACAAACACTACAGCCGCCTCCGGCTACGCCGAGCCTGTCCACAGAGCGCACACGTTGGAGTGACGCACAAACAACAAAAACATATTCGTCATTCTCGTTATCGCGATTCCCACAGCCACCTCACCAAACGGATTCGTCACCCTCTCCATCGCTAGACGAAAGAGAGCCTGTCCATGTGAACCCACAAAGTTTCGCAGCTACCAAGCCTGCAACGCCACCCACAACACCTGCAACCATTCACTACCGGGGTGCCTCGTTCGATTTGGTAAACCCCCGCAATTCCCTATTATTGCACGATATTGTCACTCCCTCGCGCGACTTCGACTCAAGTGACTACTTCCCTGTGCCCACTTCCGACGACGCTTTTTCAGAGGTACGAGATATTCAATCTTTCTTGAAATTTGGCTCACCAGAGCACCAGATGGCTCCCAAGCGCGCTGTATATGGAGATTTCCATGCAGCGCACGCGGGCATTCTAAGACGTCCCTCGGAGTCACCCAGCCAGTCAAATGCGGATCTTCCGGCTCCTCCAACGCCCGCAGCTCTCAGCCCGAACTCTTCTTCGTATACGTCTCCCATGTACAGTCCAGACTCTGCTGATATACCCTCTCCTCTGTTTATGAAGACGCCTGCGCGTGAATCGCGCTTCTCTCTCAAGGGTCTGACTCGCAGCCTGACACAACGACTGAGCAAAGCACCATTAAAACCCCAAGAGGAGGAGCTACAGGAAGTTCACAATCGAAAAGTGAGCACAGAGACGATGAGCATGGACTTGGAGTTTCCACGATCCTTCCGACCACATATCTCCATACCCGAGACGTCTTATGACCCAGTCGATCCAATGTCTCCCTTGACACCTCTTGGCCCCATGTCGCCTGGTGGCTTTCCTGCCTTCTCTCCGGGGCAGGATGAGGCTGATCTGTCACGGAAGTACTCGATAGAACGATATGAGACACAGCCGCTTTCATCGATGCTACCAGATGACAACGCCACCAAATTAGAGCCAAGGCCCACCTTACAGTTACCACATTCGGAGGAAAGTGGTTTGACCAAACCCTACTATGATGACATGGAATCGATATATCCAAGCTCGTCTATCGACACTAGAGATGATCGTCGCGCGTCAAGTTACCAGCAGGGCCTTATGAGCAATCGCAGCAACAATGCCAATTCGTTGGAGTGTGGAACGCAACAACCTGCGTTGCAAGAAGTCGACAATGACTACCCAGAACGATCAGTGTTCACTCATCCTCCAGGTTTGTCTCCACAAGAGGTGCCACCACTCGCGCCGGCTTTTGAGTATAATGAATCTCCCTTCTTCCCTTCGACTTCAGGGTTTTCTGGAATAACTTCCGACGAATCAGCCAACTCTTATGGAGATACACGCGATCTTCTACGTGTCTCTCGTTATGAAGACTTTATACAGCCTAATCTAACACAAAACCTGGTGCATTCTTCGGCATACTCTCAACCAAAGATCAACCCTCTCGGACCCTCCTCGTCGTACTCACAACCGGAGGTTGATAGTCCCAATACATACAAGGAAGCTTTGGATCAAGCTGAAAAAATATTCCAAGATACAGCGAACCAACAAATGATTGACAGCAATATTCCAGCCATCTGGTCTAGACGCAACTCGGGCAGCCAGCTGCTAAACAGAACAATCACCAACAGATCTTTGGATGATGACGAACCAGCCGCTGTGGAAGAGCGAGATGATTGGGAGACCGTCGGTGGAAACAGTAGAGACTCAAAAGATCACGGGTCGCTCGACAGTATCGCAGATTATAGCAGTGATGAGGAAACGCGCAGGAGCGTGGGATTGAATTCGGATGGTTCACTCCCATCTTGGGTAAAACAACCTCAGTCACCAGCTCGATCAAACTATTACAATCACCCAAGTCCGATCCTTACGCAGCACTCACATCCTTTCAGGTCGTCGCCTCCTGAATTGAATATCCGCTCAAACATGCGCACTACGCCCAACACTTCTTCCTCTCCGTTACCCGCTCGGCCAGCGAACATGTATGCCTTTGGTGACAAAGAGACACAAGAATTATTGGCTTCTGGCCCTAATGAGAATATTATCATCGATGAGCCGCCAGCAGAACATGCCCCTCAATCAGGCGTGCCTGAAAATCAAAATCCGGCATACACGTCAAGCGCTCCAAGCGGTCCCATCGGTCGAGGACGGCAAACCATGTCCGAGAAGCTCCCAATTGTCGGTTCAAAAGGCAAGCCTACCGACACTCCTCGCGAAACCAGCACTCGTAAGACAATCAGAAGTGTTACAAGTACCAGCAGTTCCGGTTTGAGACAAAGTTCGACAGTTGGCCGACAAAGCTCTCGTTCCGACTACATTGGGTTTTATGCATCGCCATTTCCTGCTACTGGCAGCGTCACGCGGATAAGCCAGCGTCAGTCAACCCATGGGCCAAAGCATAGCCGGGCATCATCTGAGATGACTCTCTTCCCTAGTTCAAAGGCATTGAGACAAGCGCAAGAGCCCTATTCGCCTCTTGATGGTTGTCGGGACCTCCGGAACTCGACTACTTTTGTAAGAAATCAACGTCGCACAAGTCGATCCGCTGTACCAGGTCAGACAAAACTACGGGAAATGTTTCTGTCTCCTGAAGCTCGATCAACTTCTTCAACAAAACGCACTCATATTACGCACTTTGTAGGTGGTGATCGTCCATCGACTAGCGACACGAACACACCTCTGCATCGTTCATTCCCCAGCCTCGAGATTTACCCAGCTACCTCTCGAAGCACCGTTGGCTACATACACTCGCCTCACTTGCTCTGTGTAGAACGTAAGGTCAACCCGGAAGATGAGGAAAGAAGGCGTAAGCTCTCTTGGATGATATTCGCGGCCTTTTGCGTACTTCCACCAGCCATCATCCTCTTTCGCTACATGGGAGATAGCGTCATCGCTTCAATGACCGATGGTCATCTTGGTCACTGCACGCCATATTCGAAGAGGATGGCGCTTATTGCTGGCATCGCAGTTAATGTTAGCCTTGTAATTTCGGCGATTGTGCCAGTGTTGGTTGTGCATGCGCTGAGCGCTGCATAAGGGGCGGCGTGGAAACCAAGAAAGCGTAAGTAAGGAACGTTGTTGCAAGATTGGAACAGGAATTGACAAATAGCAGCACTGAAGCCAATTGGCAACATACTGAAGGATTCTCTGCTGAATTCGGGCACAACTTCCATACTCTGGAGAGCACTTCCAGTCGCAATCGCCATCACATGCCGGTGCCTATCCTTTTCTTCAAAAGTCATATCTTTATTTTCTTTTCTCTATCTTGTATTACATAACCAGGGTTTCATGTACTCTCAAGAACATGTCAAACCAGACTCTCACTTTCTTCCTCTCCTATGTCTGGGTTTGATGGTTGCATAATTGATGGCTGGGTAATAGCTTTTGAGGCAATATGGGAGTTCTTTTTTCCTCAACGGGCTCCGTATAAGAAAGTCGTCGGACTTTGGTCACTTGACTTGTCCGATTTCAAGTGGGAACTTCGACTTTAGGTGTACATTTCTTTCTTTTTCTTTTTCTTTTCTTGAAAAGCGCATATGGGATGCATGGACGCATTCGAGGGTAGAAACAAGAGCCGTCTGTCTTGTTGGACTTGGCCCGTCTTGAGGGGAGGCTGCTACACTTTGTCAATGAGATTTATGATCCTTGACGGAAGTAATCAAGCACTTTTTACTCTATTTCTATCATTGTGATGTCAAAGGCGAATCACGTGTGTTTACTGTCTGTCTCTTTGCTGTTCAATCGATGACGTCACTTCAAGAGCAAAAACTGCACAAACACATACTTTCAATATTTTACATTGATTCATTCATCTATATATCCCAACGGCATAATCTAGAGCCGATATTTCTCGCTAAAAAAAAATGCATAATCAACTAAAGAAACTCTAGATCTTGGATTCCTTTGTCAAATCCGCAATCTGCAGGACCGCCTTGCCAAAGTTCTTTCCCTCGAGCATACCCAGGAAACCGTCAACCGCATTGTCGATGCCCTCGGTAACGCTGATTTGCGCCTTGAAGGTACCGTCCGCGAGCCACTTCTGGAGCTTCTCCTGGTGCTCCTGGGCGTGCTTGGGGCCCATGTTTGCGTCGCTGACGATGAAGCCGCGCATGGTGATGCGCTTGGTGACGATGTTCATGAGGTTGCGGATGGGGTAGAGTTCGTCTGGCTTGGCGTTGTACTGGGAGATCATGCCGCAGGCGATGATGCGGCCGAAGGTGTTCATGGCGTTGATGGCGGCCTCGAGTTGCTCGCCGCCGACGTTTTCGTAGTAGATGTCGATGCCGTTGGGGGCGAGGCGGGCGAGGGCGTCGGCGGGCTTTTCCTTCTTGTAGTTGAAGCCGTCGTCGAACTTGAGGTCGTTCTTGATGAAGTCAAGCTTCTTGTCGTCGCCGACGCTGCCGATGACGGTCAGGCCCTCGTGCTTGGCGAGTTGGCCGACGAGCTGGCCGACGGCGCCTGAGGCGGCGGAGATGAAGATGGTTTCGCCCTTCTTGGGCTGGCCGATCTCGTAGAAGGAGGACCAGGCGGTCAGACCGGGCATACCCAGGGGTCCGAGGAAGAACTTGGGGTCCAGGTTGTAGGGGTTCTCGAGCTTCTTGCAGATGTCGACGGCGGCCTTGTCGAGAACCGAGTACTCCTCAATGGGGGTGACGCCCATTGTGATCAGAGTCTCGCCCTCGCTGAACTTTTGGTTGTTGGACTTGACGACCTTGAAGATGGAGCGGTTGGTCATGGGCTTGCCCAGCTCAAAGGGAGGAGAGTATGACTTTGTTCCGGCAGCACGCATGCGTCCACGCTGGTATGGGTCGAACGAGGCATAGAAGTTCTTGACGAGGATAGAGCCCTCGGGCAGGTCCTGGTTGAGGTCGATTGGGCGGTCTTCAACGGCAATGTCCTCGCCAGGCTTTGGCCAACCCTCAGGCACCTTCTTGAAAATGAGACCCTTGTTCTGAACCATGATGAAGCCTTGTTGGTTACTAGTCGTGTGATGTAATGTATCGAGTGAAAATGAAAATGAAATCTAGACTGGGTATCAAAAAAAGAATAGAGGAGGAGGTTGTTGTTGTGAGAGATTGAAAACTGGATTGATGTGGTATGAGTTCAAAAAGAAGGGCAGCGACGAGTACCTATATAGTGGTAGTGGAACGGTAATACCAAGCAAACAAATGATTTCACGGCCGAAAAAAAAAGATCTTTCTTGCATCATCTGGATCTGTAATCCAGGGCCCGCTGGAGCCGGGGCATGCCCGTGCACTAGCAGAGCATTTTCGGGCAGTAACCGGCAAGTGGCGCAACCTAGTCGTCGCTGGGCAAGGAAGGTGTCTCGATATGGAGGGATGAGACTTGTCGGAATTGCAGAATCTTCAAGACAGCAAAGGAAGACACGAAGCCATGACGAGCGTCGCGCCGGGGAAATACCGGCTTAGGAAAGGTGCCCGTCGAGAGGGTAGGGCTGATGAGCCGAGGCAAGTGGGGCTGTGATTGGTAATGGAGGGGTTGAGGGAGGGGGACCCTCTCTTCTCCTATCCACAACCCAGCGGTGAGTGCGAGTGCGAGTGTCACAACAAAGTTCTGACCATGCAGAAGGCTTAGCAGCAGCTTATCCTCTCAAACATCCAATAACCTAGACCAGAGGTGGTGGAGCTGACAGCGCCTGCAGTGAGCCGACGGCGCTTGTTTGGTCCGCGTGGGTACATATGCGGTACAACTCACAATCCGAGTTGGGCAAACTATTCGCCCGCCATCTGATCAAACTTGTAGTACGACACATGTATGGTATTTGCATTTTTACATACATACGCACGTCCATAATTCTATCATTCATGCCTGTAGTGCTTTAACCCTGGACCAGCCACGGCCCCTTAACACAAAATGGATTCAACAAGAGCGTTGTCAAGTTATGCGACTAGTCATCATCCTCCTCCTTACTATCAACGAAGAAGTCCCCGTCACTTTCTTCCTCCTCAGGCTGCATGATATTCTCGATAAGCCTGAGAGTAGCCCTCAGTGGCAGTCCCACCACGTTGTCGTAAGAACCCTCTATGCGCTCGATGAGCACCGAACCAGCTGTCTGGATGCCATATCCGCCTGCCTTGTCGTTTCCGTCGCGTGTTCTTACATATGCAAGAATGAGCTCATCCGTCACTATCATTTGTCAGCCATACAGCCTGTGCATCTCTCAAGGGAGGGTGACTTACCGTTAGGATCGAATCTGACGGTCGTTTCCTCAATGTGCGTCTTCATAGCATAGCCCGGGACTACGCACGACTCCAGCGGCCGCATGACCACCACGGCTGTCATGACCTTATGCTCGCCCTGATCTCTCAGCATCTTCAGCATGCCTATGTGATGTGCCTCGCTCCGTGGCTTTTCCAGTATCCGTCCGTCATGGGAGACTATGATGGTATCTGCCGAAATGACAATTGCCGGCTCGCCGCGTTCTTCGTTGTTGAGTTCGGCTTTGTAGACGTCGAGCGCTTTGGCGGAGGCGGTTTCAAGCACATAGTTCAACGCGCCCATGGAATGGTCGAGGTTCTCGGCAAACTGCGAAGGACATACATCGACCTTGGTCAGGCCAAGCTACTTTCATGTCAGCACATTCGTTGCATGCGTGCGAGGTGGCGGGCGTCTGGGTACATACCTGCGCAAGCAGCTGTCTCCTTCTTGGTGATTTGCTTGCAAGGACGACCCTGGACCCCCTCAGCTGGTTCAGCGCGGGTAAGCTGAGCGGCGGCGGAGGGCCGGGAGGCGGTCTTTTGCCTGGCGCTACACCCGAGGCTGATCGGTTGTGGGAAAGAGGCGATTTGCGTGCATCTTCGTACGAGGGTGGAGGATCCGATGGGAGTAGTGGTTCCTTGGCGTCCATTGTAGCGATGTGACAAATAGCGACTGCAGTCCGACACAAAGCGTATGTAGAGTATAAGAAATGGTCTAATTGATGGGCGCAGGACAATTATGCGGTGTTGGGTGGCTGGTAATGTCTGTTGTTTGTGTTGCTATCAACGAGTCCGGGAAGTTGAGAGGCCCCGGCCCAAGCTTCCTGCCTCAACATTGACGGTAGGTGCAGCGCAGATCTGCCTTACATCTGCTTTTCCTTTGCAACAGCAGTAGCGTATGCTACATTTGTGACTCCTCGGAATGTACAATAAACCCTCACCAGACACTTGTGTTGTCTGCTAAAAGCTGTTATTCAGGGGCATCGCAGTCGTGCTTGGCGCAGAGTGGCACCTCGCATTATCTTGCAAGACTAGAGCCGACAAACATGTTTACGAGCCTTATCTACACCCCCGAGATAAATGGCATCTGCATACATCGTACAAAAAGGAAATTCCATCTTTGGCCTCCGATCTTTTTGTTGGGGAGCCGACATAATCTAGGTAAAAAAGCACGAGCAATCTTTTTTTGGCGACTCGGTACCGGTCTACTAGTTATGAGCTTAAAAAGCCGTGGCAACGGTTTTTGGGCTAACCTGATGCTTACACACTGTATCCCTGGTTAGATATATCACTCTTAGACTAGAATGCCAGCCTGCGCCTTGCAGTCTCTTTGTTAGCGGATGCTAAAAATTAAAATTATCTCGTGTTCAAACGCAGCCATACTGCTTACATCGTATACAACATGCTAGACCCGTTTGGGTAAGCATCTTACTAGGATAAAAGGGGCTGGTATAATTTCAAAGTACTACATACTTTCTTCGACAGCTTGCGATCAACGCGTTCTGCGCTTTACACTCGCTTCTTTTCTTTTCTCTTCTTTTCTAACAGGAGCCTCTGCTTTGAATCGGGCAGCGCTGTTTGCGACAACTAGCTACAATGTCGGGCAAAAAGTACGATGATGATATTGAGATGAACGACGTAGACCGGGACACGAGTGAGAGGGAAGCCTTCCTCCAGAAGCCTGAAGCACCTGCCGCGGAGGAAAACACAGGCGGTCTTATCTCGCAGCTTGAAAATCATTCCGCGGCTGCCGTGCTGGCCTACTGCTTTTCCTCAATCAGCATGACAGTCGTGAACAAGTATGTCGTCTCCGGCTCGTCATGGAACCTCAACTTTCTCTATCTAGCCATCCAGGTGTGTAGTCCCCGGCCTCATGACGATCAAGTTCTTGATGTTACTCCAAAAAAAAAGATTCAAATCGCTGATGGCCGCGTGATTAGGCTGTCATTTGCACGGCTGCAATCCTCGTTCTGAAGCAGATGGGCATGATTCCCAACCTTGTTGCTGTGGAAAGCGGCAAGGCCAAAAAATGTATGTGCCTGCAAATATTTTAACATTGTTTGTCTTCTGCTAACACTACACCAGGGCTCCCTGTGTCCTTGTTCTTCGTCGGCATGATCTACACCAGCACCAAGGCCCTCCAGTTTCTTTCCGTCCCCGTCTACACAATCTTCAAGAACCTAACCATTGTCGTAATTGCCTACGGCGAAGTCTTGTGGTTCGGCGGCAAAGTAACTCCCTTGCTCCTTCTGTCCTTTGGCCTCATGGTACTCAGCTCCATCATTGCCGCTTGGGCCGATATCCAAGTCGTCCTTCACGGCGGCGCTGGAGACAAGTCGCAGACAGCAGATGACGCCATGTCAACCCTAAACGCAGGCTACATCTGGATGACTCTCAACATCATCTGCAGTGCCTCTTATGTCCTGGGTACGCGCAAGTACATTACCTCGCTGCAGTTCAAAGACTGGGATAGTAAGTCTCTCAACCCTATACGTCCCGATTCCTTGCACTTAGTCGTTTCTTCTTTTCGCTTTTCTTTTGGCAACGGTCCGATCTAATCAAACGCTCTTCCAACAGCAATGTACTACAACAACCTGCTCTCCCTGCCCATTCTCCTCGCCTGCTCTTTCATCACCGAAGACTACTCTTCGGCCAATCTCTCGCGCAACTTCCCCGTGGAAACGCGCACCAACCTCATCGTAGGCATGATTTACTCTGGCTTGGGCGCAATCTTCATCTCCTACTCGTCTGCATGGTGCATCCGCAAAACGTCATCGACGACGTATTCGTTTGTAGGCTACCTGAACAAGCTACCGCTTGCAATTAGTGGCATTGTCTTCTTCGGCGCCCCGGTGACATTTGGTAGCGTGACGGCGATCTTGCTGGGCTTCTTTAGTGGCCTTGTGTACGGCTACGGCAAGGTGCAGATGAAGAAGGAGCAACCGACTCTGCCAACGTCGCAAAAATAAGGCCTCCGTTTTTTTTTTTAGTACGACTAACGTCTTTACATGCCCCGGTTGCATAAAAAACCCCGCTGTAATCAAAAACAATGAATGCACAAGTTTGTTTCCAACGGTTCCAATCCTTGAATGACCTCATTTATTTGACTCCGCCCAAGACTAAACATTCTTCATGCTCTAAAAACAAAACAACGGGTCCCGCTTCATGTATGGGCGTGGCAATCGGCCCTATGACAGCCTGTTGACCCTCGTCATTATGCGCATGGCCCCTGACTCGGAAATGAACCAAACTTCACAAAACGACGTAACACAGTGGCAACACGTCCGGAAGTTTGTACTCGATGCGGTACTTGGATGTATGTAGTACTACGTGTATTGCACAGCAATCAAAACAACTCGAGTTTGGCATAGTTTGGAGCCTGCTGATATTTATAGCAGCTCTTTGTAGTATCGCATGTTTCGGCAGCTACGTGTGTACTAGTTTGCATACTATGTGTCAATGCTAAATAAGGATACGGTACTGCGCTTGGAAAGTCCAGGCCAAAAAAGCAGACTGGAATAACGTATCCACGTTAGCATGGTAATGCATCCCAACCAATGCTGTGCTTCAAGAACGATTGTAAGCCTGCAACAGAGCCATGAGCTCTCTTGTTTCTTCGGCTGTAAGAATCTGTCCTTGCTGAGGGGGAACGGCCGGTGACGACTAATCATCCGACTTCATCTCTACGTCGCGTTTCTCTGTTTCTTTTTCTCCCGCTGCAGTGCCCTCTTTGGACTCCTCACTACCTCCCTTGGTATCATCATTCTCTGCTCCTTGGCTTGACTCTTTGTCCTTGGATGAAGAGGGCTCTGGGGTTTTGCGGTCAAGACTTGGCCTCCCAACAGCGCCCTCAATATTGAGCTTGCCATCGTGCTGGGGCCCTGTGTCTTCCATTCCGATAATCTCTGGACCACGGGCATGCGGGACTTCCTCCTCACCCTCGACTGTCTCCATGATGGAAGGCCCGCCTTGAACGTCGCCAAAGGTAGTCTTTGCCGAGTTGGTCGCTATGCTGTGAGGGTTGTTGAGCACGATTCCGGCCTCTTGTTCCTGGCGTAGCAGTTCGCCCTGGGTGACTGGGCCAGTAGACGGCAGAGTTTCACCATCGGGGTGTGACGAGGCAATCTGGGCTACGTTTGTAGGGTTCTCTAGTTGTGCAGTGTTAGCTAGCATGCCTACAGTCACGGTCTCTATCCGGCCTGCACCATTGGGTCCGTCGACCATCTCTGTGCTCTCTGAGATCAACTCGTTCTGCCCTCGGTTTTGCAACCAGGGAATGGGAGTTAGCAAGGCGCCGCCTAGCGATTCGTCAGAACCGAGGGGCGCCGGCTGGGGCGTGGTGCTGGATGTGGCTCCGTTGAGCAGGCCGCTCGCAGTAGGCAGAACAGCTTGTGGGAGTGGAAACACGGTGAGGGGCGAGGAAACAGAGACGACACGGTCGAGAGCGCGTAGGTAGGGTGGGAGGAATCGGTAGCGCTTCTTGGGCTCAAGTATGAGTTCGGCTAGGCGCTGGATGGTGTGCGGGGGGTGCTTCGGAAAGTTCTTGGAGAGGGTGGTGCGTATAGCCGAGTAGAAGGTGTTGATGTCTGCTGGGATACCTTGAGGCTCGGTTGCTGCGGAGAAGGAGGGCACGGGCGGGCGGGGAGGAGTCGCAGGTGGGGCATTTTCTTTGTCGGTGGCATGCGAGTCTTGACTGGAAAGAGCGTTGGAGGTGCCTGGGCGCGAGGGCAGGTCTGTGATTGCAGATGGCGGCGGGTTTGGCGTGGTATCCGTAGGTGGCTTGGGGAATTCTCCGACAATCTGGGAAGCGGGTTAGCGGCGGGTGCCTTGGTGGCAGTGACAGTGACAGTGGTAGTGGTGGTGGTGGTACCTCGTCTAGGCGCTGGAGTATATACTGCAGCGTGGCAGGCCACTCTGCTCTAGAGTCGGGCACGCGTTAGCTGGGCCAATGCGCGTGCAACCATGGGGACGAGGACTTACGAGTCGAGCGAGCCATGTTCGGCCGCCTGCTGGAGGATGGACTCGGCTGTGGGAGGGTGAGCGGGTCGAGTGTTGCGGTGGGCGTACAGCGTACAGACTCACCGGAGGGCATGCCGGGCAGGGCGAGATGGCTTCGGACAGCTGTAGAGCGGCAGTGGAGTGCTCTCTGAACGCGACGACACGGCTGTTCTCGCGGCGGCTTGTCGGCGATGCCGAGACGCAGACCCTGGGCAGTGCGCGTCGTTGATGATGCAAACGCTTCTAGGGCAATTGGCCAGCGCCGGGCTCAACGCCTATCCTGTCTGTTCATGTTGGGGCTCTGGGGCTGGGGAGCAGAATGACGGCAGATTGCAGGCTATTCTTGTCTGCGGCTGGCCAATGGGCGGTGTGGCTGGAGGCGTGCCAAGCAACGGGCGGTGCAGCGAGCGGGAGGCGCAGTCCGAGTGGGCAACACGTGCCTTGTGCAGCGCCTCGACCCAGTTGCAGTGTGCTTGTGCTGTGCAGCGCTTGTGCCGTCGAGTGTGCCTGGTGAGCCAAAGGGGCCGCTGGTCAAAAGGCCTCGCCTGCTCACGGCGCCGCCTCTCTCCTTTGCTCCCTCATGTCCACCATCTCCGCCAGGCCGACCGTGTGGTATATTAGAGACACAAAGTCAAATGCGCACGCCCAACCCCAAGCCCCTCGCCAGGTCCTAGCAGCGCTGCACCTGCACCGTCGCCAACAACCCGCTCCCGGCTAGCGGCTCCCACGGCGACCAGACCCCGTCAGCCCTCCCAGTCGTCGTCTCCACATCTACCTGCGCATACGCCTGGCCCGCCTACCAAGCGCTACTTTCGCTCTGCTGCACCACCCCATCATCTCCATCGCCTAGCCCATCTCCATCATCTCCGTCCTGTTCCATCCTTTTCTTATCCCGCCGTTCGCTCCTCGTCTCTGCCACCTCACCACGCCCTCGCAGCCCACCCCAGCCCGTCGCTTGCCTGCCACTACTTAGTTACTTACTCGTCGTCCTCGGCCTCTCCGCACAGCCAAGCCCTGCCTAGTTTCAGCGACGCGCGCCCGCCCCGTCCACACCCAGACGCCCCCAAGCTAAAGCGACTCGTCTGGTTTCACCTCTTCTTTCGGTGCGCACGCAGCGTCTCACCTGTCCCCGGCAGCCCTACAAACCGCCTGCCGCCTCTGTCCTCACCTGCCACAGTTCGTCTGTGCCCGAAAAGCAACTCTCTCCCCGCCAAACACGCCTATATCCACACGCTTTCAGCCGCCGCCTGCGGCTGATACTACGGCCAAAATTACTCACCACGAAGCCCGCACATCCCTCCTAGGAGGCCAGCCTCTCAGCCGCAACTACCCACCCTACGCTAACACCACCTACCAACAACCTTATCAACAACCGCCCAACCTGGATACTCAGCCCGGAGGCTACCACCATCGTGAGGGCTTCCCCACGACTCTACCCCCGCCCGTCCGACGTCCACCCAGAATGTACATTCCCAACACGCGCTGGACCTGGGCCTTCATGCTCACGGCCATTGCCCAGGTCTCCATCGCCCTAGCCCTAGAATCGTGCGCCCTTTGCCCCCTTACCCCATCCTCAACCGCACTCAACTAACACGACCTCAGCTATGTCTTTGGCAAATTCCAAAACGAGATCCACTTCGCCGCCGAAGGCGCAGGTGCAAACGAAACGCGCACAATCCCTACGTTCCTTGCCGTCTTCATGTTTGGTTACATCTACCAACTCTTCCTTACATGGGACGCCTTGCGCCTCAAGAACACTATCCAAGTCATCGGCCTCGTTCTCTACAACATCGGTATCCTCGTCTACGCCGGTATCCAGTTCGACCAGATCAAAGATGCAGCCGACGACCTCAACGACAGCGCCTTCATTCCCGCCTTCTTCTGGGCAGACGTCAAGCCCATGCTGATTGCTCTTCCCTGCCTCATGGCTCTCGCGACCGTCGTCTTTGCCTTTGAAGCCTGGAAGCTGTATGACGAGTTTGCCTGGACAATCTACAAGCGCATCAGCGCCGATACGCGCCTGAAAAAGCGCTATCTGACCTACCAGGTATTTAATTCCCCGACGGACGAACTCTGTCCGAGCGCCTTACTGACCCTTGCAGATTTATATTGCTCTTTTGAAGTTTGACTTCTTCTTTTTCCTGGCCTTCACCGTACAGTTTCTCGTCGTGGTTGAGAACACAAAGACGGTCGAACAAGCCCTTACCGCCGCCGCCCTCGTCATCACTTTCTTCCTTTTGTTCCTCGCTGGTTGGTGGGTCCGTCGCGAGTCTTTTGCCGGCATGATCAGCATCATCATTGTCTATTTCATTTCCATGGGCTACTTCCTGTTCAAGCTCATTCGAATGTGGGTTGCCGATGCTGGCCGCCAGGAGGACTACAAGCCAGCCCGCAAGTCTCTGACTGCGTTTGCCATCCTCACCATTCTGCTACTCATGTGCACCATTGTAACGGCATGTCTGTGCACACACAACTTCAACAAGGGTCTCAAGCCTCACATCAACGACAAGGTTGTGCAAAACGACAAGCCATACAGCACGGAAATGCCATCGCTGAGTGGTCCAGTCCCGTCGCAACGAATGGAGATTGATTAAGTCGCCTTTTCTACATACCCAATTTACGCGAAAAAAAATTATTAAATTACGACATGAATTCTTGGATACCCGCGTTTCGTGAGCACAGCTCTGATCATACCCAGACGAGATCAGCTGGCCTGGC
Source organism: Bipolaris bicolor (assembly GCA_026262445.1). Classification (NCBI taxonomy): domain Eukaryota; kingdom Fungi; phylum Ascomycota; class Dothideomycetes; order Pleosporales; family Pleosporaceae; genus Bipolaris; species Bipolaris bicolor. The sequence continues at coordinate 85,001 of JAODYD010000042.1, read as the reverse complement.
GTTATTTCATCTTGGAATCTGCTTTGGGCGATAGGCGGTGAGATCGAGACACAGATGGACCTGGATGGGATCTGATGTCGTATCCAAGCACCACGTGTAATACTATATCCCCGCCACTTTTGTTTTCTTTTTTCCTTCTTCTTATTCTCTTTTTTTTCCATATGCAAGAACCGTTGTACAAGACAGGTCTCGCATTTTGTAACTAGTTGTCTGCTCATACTATACCCCACCATGAACAGATGAGTCGCGAAACTGAATTGAGTTATGATACTTTTCCAAACTTTACCCTGTGGCTTGAAGCCTAGACCGTGACAAAGTAGGGCCTTTTTGTAGTCGGTTGCGTAAAGAATTGTGCGCTCTGGAGAAGGGGGTGGAAATCAGGGGTCAAGCTAAGTTCCCCGACCGCCATGTGCGGCGCGGACCCTGCTGCACTACCGACATCATCGGTCCCGCAACCTGACCAAACTATCTTTCTCAATTGTCCGACTTTCTTTTTCACACAACACAGCCATCTCCACTCTTCCAACTCTTGCGGTGTGTCGCCCTTGACCGCTTTATATATCCTTCGCATCCCCTCTTCTAAGCAAATACATTGCACACCTTTCTCAAAATGGCGTTCCGCTGGTATGTCGCACTGAAATAATCGGTCAACAGTCAAGGAAGTCGATGCTGATCGTGATGCCAGGTACCAATCGAAGCTGAGGACATCACCGCTCCTGACGCAGAGCATTACTACTGCGGTACGCATTCTCTTTCCCTTTGACCTCTCGATCCTCAATCCATGTCCTTTTGCGCCCACGCACAACACACAGACGATAAGACCAGAACGTGTGTCTAAAAGCCCTGTTCTCAGGAACCAGGCCTAGTATTGGATTGAGGGGAATAGATCAAGGCATTGAACAATGCTGACATACAATAGGTGCTCTTTGCAACGGGCGACACAATGGCACAGCAGGGTGTAGAAAGGAGAGGTCTTGACAAACACGACTTGGCGCGGACGGGTCGTATGGCCGCCTACGGAGGATGTATGTCACCCACTATGTCTTGTTCGAGGACACGAAGTTTCTTTTTCCAACACAAGCTCCATCTATCGGGTTGCTAACAGTCTTCCCGCAGGCATCTTCGGCCCCGCAGCCACAAAATGGTTCGGTTTCCTTGTGAGCCGCGTAAACCTGCCATCCAAGAACGGTACCATTATTGCGCGCGTCGCCTGCGATCAGTTCCTCTTTGCACCCGTCAACATGACGGTCTTCTTGTCCAGCATGGCCTACATGGAGGGCAACTCACCCACGCAGCGTCTCAAGGACGCCTTCGTGCCTGGATACCAAAAGAACTTGATGATCTGGCCCTGGGTCCAGTTTGTAAACTTCAAGTATGTCCCTGCTGAGATGAGGGTATTGGTCGTCAACATCATCTCGCTTGGTAAGTCACACATACCCCTTTTTCCCTGTTTTTCTTAGCGAATGAACTCGAGGCTAACACAAGGGGTTTCTAATAGGATGGAACTGCTACCTCAGCTACCTCAACTCTGCTGGTGGCAAGAAGCCCGCTCTTCCAGTTGGTGAGACCAAGGAAGGTGGTCAATTGCCTCCTTCATAAAAACGCCACCCTTGAGAAAGTGGGTGCCATAATGCATACATAGATTTTAGCTGGGTTTCGGAAAATTGTAATTACGTTGTGTAGCAGGGAAGACAAAAAGCGAGTTAGGGCAATTCTGTACAGGGATGATACCCGGATTTTATAGAATCGTGTCATTTTTAGTAGAGCGTGAATATTAAGAATCCTAAGTCGAAATTTGTTTGTGCGTTATTTGTCGGTGATGCCTTATGATCTTTAACACTTGTTCTCTCGTACTTATTATGTACGAGTTATCTTAATTAACATTATTCCAACGAATGCTCTTACCATTTTTCATTTTCAATATCTCTCCCCCCCTCTTCTTCTTTCTAAAAACTTCTAAAGAATATCTGACTTTTTGCAGAATATTTTGAGTATTCAAACACCGTTTCCCCTTGTGACTTATCAGATGCAGAGTGGAGTTTTAAAGTTTCAGAGTAAAGAGTTATTTTTGAGTTTTTAGTTGATTGCTATTGTGGGTTTTTTTTTTAAAAAAAACACAACAAAACAGTGTATGGTTATAGCTCTTATAATTGAGTACTTGTTAGGTCGGAGATGAATAATTGTGTTTTCACTCGACAAGGTAATGTCTTGATTATCTATGCGTGATCTTCATTCTCAATCATTAGTCCTGTTCTCTATCCTTTTATTCACCTGAAGTAGTCGTGTTATGCTTGCTATTAAATATTTATCAGATTTGTTCATTGTACACAAAGTGCAGTCACCTCCTTTTTTTTCCCTTACTCTAAAACAAGTATTATTTAGGACATACGTGTTGACATGAAATTTCACCGTGCGTTGCGATTCCCGCCCAAAGCCAGCCCCCCCCCCAGATCACTTGGAAGCTAACAAAGAATATCATAGTAAGAGGAATGTGCAAAATAACTTCTTTGGTATCTTAAAACTACTCGATGCCGATATGTGTATGCAAGACAGACCACGACATCACCTTTTCGCATCAGACATGGAGAAAAGAAAATCAGTACCGAACGTGATACCTTAACTCGACATATAAATTACTTAATCCATCATATCCAGTCTGAAATATACAGTCTCAAATCATTATTCTCAGAAAATAAAATCATAGACCACATCCTCAACTTATATTAATCGGGTATCAGCGAACATATAACTACTTAATAAACAAAAAAAAACACTAACTAGAGTATATCGAATATTCAAAGGGGCACAAGGTATTCACGTACGAATCCCCCCATGTTTGTCAAACTACTCATATATCCAAACACTGAGGAAAAAGAAAAAAAAGAGGTGGATGATATTCTTTGTACACACACTACACTACACTACACTACATATTTTTTTTTTAATCTTATCCTTCACTTTAGCACCAGACACTCAAACCTCGCCTCGACCTATCTCTCAAATGTGTCCAGCATAGGCACCTGCATGCAGGAGAGAGGGGAAAATCTGGAAGCCAAGCAGAGTAAGAAATTACATAGCATACTCAAGACTTGGACATGTAGACGAGGATGGTTAAGGACTTTGGCACACACACACACACAGAGACACAAGACACGCACATATCTCCTTCAAGTCCACCCCAGACGGACCTACATAACCAGGGAAAAAAACCAGAGAAGACCAAAAAAAAAGCCCCCATCGTTTACTACTAAAATAGAGAACAAGAGAAAAGATGAAACCCGGTTGTTTAAATCGAACTAAAGTGGTAGTAGTAGTGGTAACCATAGGAAGATAGAGAGGTGGTTAAAAAAACGCCTGATTCTTATGCAAGAAACGAGAAAAAAACAATAAATTAGCCTCTGGCATGGGTCCAATCCACAGCAAAAGATATGTTAAACAAAAAAAAACGCGCTAAATAAATATCGAGAGATAAAAAACGCATTGCGTATGCGCGCGCGCGTGCGATAAGAGAGTTGAGACTAAAAGCGAGGATGGAGTAAGTATAACACACTCGCCACCCTCCCCCCTAAAAAAAAAAGTGGCCCCTCGCGCACACACATGTAAAACTGGGGCGATCATGGTGGTGGTGTGTGTGTGATATCCAGCAAACACGAGAGAGGAACATTTGAACAAGAGAAGAAAAAAAAAGCCAAACAAGAGTGGTGAGAACAAGAAAAGAAAAAGAGAAGAACCCCGCCCGCCTTGTGCTCCCAATTGCGCCTGGGCTGAACGCTCTAAGAAACACACAACCCCATAATTTCTGTCCAAGAAACAACATCTTTCTTGGGACCGACCCCGCTTGTCCAGCACGCGTTGCGAAAAAGCGACTGACCACACATCTTCTTGCTCTCAGGGAGGGTGTAAACAAGTCTTATCCAACAGCCTCACCCGCCCAATGCCAATCAAGTGGTTTTGTCTTGCTGCACATTGTTGCAAAAAAAGAAACTTGGCCTCAATTTCAATCAACGGCTACTCGTCCTCTGCTTGCCCATGCGCCTGAAGAAATCCATAACCTTCTTAGAGCTGCCAGAGCTTCCCTTGTTTGCAGAGCCCTGCTCGTCATATGCATCAGCAAAGCGCCTGCTCTTTTGTAGCACGCCCTTTCTCTGCTGTTGCTGGTTGAATTCGTCGCCTCCCATTCCTGCAGGGTAAGGGTTGGATGTGTTCCTTTGACTGAATTGCTGGGATGTTGACATGCGACCACGGCCGTTGGTTTCGCTAGTATCTGAATCATCGCCAGGTTGCTGGTATGGACGGTTGGTCTTCGCAGCTGGATGGGCTTCCTGGGGGTTGGGAAACTTCTCGTCAAACTCAGGAGCCGACTGGTTGTAGCCGTTGAAATGCGTCTGGTTTGGTGGTGCAGATGATGGACCAGCTGCATTCAGGTGCGGGTTCCTCCTGTCCTGGTGGCCATCGTAAAAGCCGGGCATGTTACTTCCCTGAGTACTCTGACTAGGAGACCTGGACAAACCGCCACGGCCAAAGCCCATGCCTCCTGGACGCGAGCTAGCACGAGGGCGAGAGCTCGATGGGCGGCGCTCGTGCGAGGATTGAGAGGGCGCACTCTCTCGCTGAGAGGTAAAGGTCCTGGACAAGGACGACGGGATGAGGGAGAAGCGTCGCGACGGTTTCGGGTTGTCGCCATTGTTCGCGTTATTATTGCTGCTGTTGTTCTTCCTGGAAAAGCCAAACGAAGTACGACGACTCGACTCCATGCTCGGCCTGGCATTTGTGGTTGTACCTGTGATTGCACTGATGTTGTCATTAGAAATGGGCCCTGCCATGGATGTTGGGGGATAGCTCTTTTGCTTCCTATCATCAGGGTAACCATATGAACCTTGAGATGTCAGAGACGCTTTGGGGTCCTGAGTGTATGAATTCTGGCGACCAGAGAACATGGATGTCATACGTCCAAGAGTCTCCGTCACAGTGTTGGAACGCCTGTGAGTGCCCTTTGCGCCATGTGGTCCCATTTGTACCGACTGTGTTCGTTGCGCGCTTGTCTGGCCAATGTTGGGCGCCTCTGCAGCTTCCGAAGAGTCGTGCTGTGGCTGTGCATAAGGTGTGGATATCGAGTATTGCTTGCCCTTGGGTTGCGAGAAGCGACCTTCGGCATTTGTTTGGGCCACAGTCGCAACAGATGGCTGTCCATACGAGTTTCCACGCGAGGGCAGCCTGGAAGCGCCGAGTGCACCACTCGTAGAGGGACGAGTAGCAGACGTGGGCGCATTTCCAAATGCTGAATAGTCCGACACGGATCGCTGAGGTTCTTGCTTCCTGGTTGAAGTCTGAACAGCGCCTGAGGAGCGAGAAGGCCTGGCACCTGTAGCCGACTGGTATCCATCTGTGGGAGGTACCTCGGTTTCTTTTCCGCGTGGCTTGGGCACTGCTTCCGCAGGAGGAGAGGCCTCGCCGCGTGCAGTTTGCGAAGACGGCGCAACGTATTCGACTTGGACGGTTCGTCGCTTGGTATCGCGAGTAGCTTTGGGTTTGTCGGCGGGCTGGTTGATCGCTTCGCGTTTGGTCTGGAGTCCGCCGTGTGCGGACGACGAGGCAGTGTGTGATTTTGCTGGTTCGCGAACGGAAGCGCTTCTTGCGAGGGCAGGTTGTGGTTCGAATGTGTCTTCTAGTACAATGTCAGCTGATGTGTCTTTTACCGAACCCAAGCATGAATATTTACTTGAGTAGACAGATGCCTGTTGGGCCTCGGCGGCAGGGGTGTTGCTCGAGGTAATGAAGCCGACCACATGAGCGTAGTCGGCTAACCAGCTATGACGCGCGACTTCGAATAGGTCTGCTCGTTTGCGTGGGTCGGGTACAAGGATGCGCTTGAGGAGATCCCTTGCGTGGGGTGTTACGTATTCGGGGAATGTCAATGGCGTGGATACAATGTACTTGTAGAGCAGGTTGATGTTGTCACCCTCGGGGTTCGCTGGGTCGTCGTCAAAGGGGAGGTAGCCAGCCAACATGGCATACTGTATAATGTTAGCACTTGCATTCGTTGCATGTGGCGGAAGTTGAAACGTACCAGAATGACACCACAACTCCATACATCTACCTTGCGGCCGGTGTAGAGAGAGTCGCTGACTACCAGTTCTGGTGCCGCGTAACAGGGACTTCCACAGCTGGTCTGCATGAGATCACCGCGTCGTGATGCGTCGCTACCATCCAAGCCCAGTGACTTCATAAAGTCCTTGTCCCCTAACCTGTACTCGATCTCCTCGCTAAGCTCATCGTTGGGATCGAAGGTGTTTGCGAAACCAAAGTCGGTGATGATGATGTTCTTGTTGCGGTCAAGCAAAAGGTTCTCGAGCTTGAGATCTCGGTGGACGATGCCCTTGCGGTGTAGGTAGCCGACACCAGAGATGAGCTGTGAGAAGAGTTTCCGTGCCGGGCCATCCTTGAGGTAACGATGGTTTAGAATGTAGTCGAATAATTCTCCGCCTGACGCATATTCTAGAATAATGCCAATATGGCGCTCGGTTTCCACCATCTCGTGGAGGCGGACAATGTTGGGGTGGTCAAGTCCCCTGAGAATGTGGATTTCGCGGTAAATCTTCTGCAGTCTATTGGAGTTGCTGCCCAGGGTTTCGCGCCGTATGAGCTTGATGGCAACCTCGATGGGGCTGTCTCGTTTCCATCCCATCTTGACCTTGCCAAACTCACCCTCGCCGAGCGTCTGACCGAGAATGTAGTTACCAAACTTGGATCGCTTCGCATTTTCCGACTTGGAGTGGTCCTGCCGGCTTTTGCCGCCGGCCCCACGGCCGCCATCGTCGACACCCTCGCTGCCGACCAGACTGAGTCCTGTTATGGGGGTGAGGTCGGCAGGCGATGTGACGTGGGGGCCGTCACCCTGCCGTGCCTGTGCGCGAGCAATGTCTTCTTGGGTGTCGGAGACGACGATGCGGTTTATGACAGCACTTTCCTCGCGAGGAAGGCTTGTGTTGACAGGCGGCTGGCCAATTGCCGTTGCGGAGCGGCTATGAGCGGGCTGGGACCTGGCAGAGTTTCCTTGTTGCCGAGGGCTGTCTTTTGCTCGGCGACGCGACTGTGAAGCATCGTCGCGTTGCTGGGACGAGGGGGCGGCCCCGTTGGAGGTGCTGCGGTGCGACGAGGTCCTGGGAGGAGCCATGGGGCCGGCGGCGGTCGTGGTGGTGGCAGACATGTTCTTGGTGGCCGGCGAGGAGTGGGAGGACTGGGGCATCGGTTGCGCGCGGGACGTGTTCAGGGCGGAGTCGTGAGTCTGGGGCGTGGAAGGCGTGTTTGGCGACGCGCCATTACTGGACCGTCGCGAGGGGCGGCGAGCGGTGGCCGACGAGGCAGCTGCGGCGGCGGCAGGCGATTGTTGTTGTTGTTGTTGTTGCTGCTGCTGTTGTTGATGGTACTGCTGACCGTAGGGCGGCTGCGATGCTACGGCGGCCATTATCTGGGGCGCAGGAGTCTGGGGGGGTGGCGATGGCGTGTATGCAGCAGCGCAGACGGACTGGCGGGCTACGTTATCGGGCCCAGGTATGGGTGGAGGGCCAGGTGTGGGTGGGCGTGAACTGGCGGTGTTGAGCTGTCGAATGGGCGATGGCGGGGAGACAGGCGGGTTTAGTTTGCACCACCGACTGACTGTGCAGCGGGCCTGCACCGTGGCACTGTGGGTGGGCACACGGGTGGGCGAGGAATGGGCAGCGGTGAAATTTGAAGCTGGGACCTGGGGCAGCGAGGGGGGCGCGTGTGTTGGGGAGAGGACGAGGGCTAGAGGGTCGAGTGGCTGGGCAATGCCGGCGTCGTGGTGGTGGTGGAGGAGAGCGCGGTGTCGAGGGCGTCTGCTGGCGCGGTAGCCCCTTCACATGCGCGTGCAGACAGACGTGCAGGGCAGGTTGTGGGAGCGGGCGCGGGCGCGGGCTGCGACGAGTGGGCTGGTGTGGTGCAGCGTCGCTAATGGCTGACGGGGCGTGGGCTGGCGGTTGACGTTGACTTGAGCCTTTTGACGTCTTGGGCTTTGGCCGTGGCTCTGGCGCTCGCTGGCTCTGGCGCGGACCTGTGGCTCTGACTCTGCCGTGGGCGCGCTCCCTCGCGACGCTCGACGCTCGACTCGCGGCCTTTTTCGGTGCACAACTCACTCGTTCGCGGTCGACAGCGCGACGGCGATTGACGTGCTGCTGCTGCGGCGGCTGCGGCTGCGGCTGCTGACTGCTCTGTTGCTGGGCGGCGTGGGTGGGAGGAGGAGAAGGCGCGGCGGAGGTTGGTCTCGCTGGCAATTTCGGTAAAGGGCCATGGGCGTGGGAAAGGAGGCACCGCAGATGCACATCATTGACAGGGGGCCCTCATCAAACCAGCCCGCCAAAAGCATCGGCGGGTGGGCTGCTAGATGCTGCTACACTGTACTTGTTGTAGCAATCGACGATGGCTATTCCAGCAACATGCCATCCGTCGACATGCTGTATACATGTTAGCATGTATGCATACATGCAAGTACCGAACATGTACATCATCCCATGTATACTTGCACTGCATGTCCTCACGCATACAGGTACATGTACACATATACATGTACATATGTATACTTACACATATACTTTCTATACACATGTCAGTACATGGTCATGGCATCCGCCTACGAAACCTACCTTCTTTAGACACATCTTTTGCCCTCTCCCTCTCTCTCTTTCCCTTTCTCATTCTCCAAGCGCCATCCACGCCCTCGATGCGCCCCAGGGCCGGCGGCGGCTGCTGCTACTATTGCTGGCCGGCGCCATGGTGGCCCACAGTGTATTTCCTCTCATGGCCAAACTGGTCGGATGTGGCCTATACCGGGGGGTACCCATGGCTTGTTTCATCCACCCACCCCGGCGCGCGTAAATTGCCCGTTATGCGCTCGCCCGCCCGCCATCGTCGGCCTAGTCGCGAACTGCCACCCCTTCGGCGTAGCTGCCATTCTCCATGGCTAGTACTATAGCCCTCCGTCCTCAGCTCCTGCTCCTGCTCCTGCTCCTGCTCCTGCCTCAAAGACATCCCTTGCCTCGACCTGCCGCTTGCAAGACCGCTGCACTTCATCCGGCCACCCATTCACCCTTTGCATCCATCTGACCGACGCCTATCTGCTCCCCTCGCACATGCATCCGTGGTTGGCTGCTGACCGTTGGGCCCCCATTTCGTTTCTTTTTGGAGTCCATGTCCGAGGGGAAGCATTTGAGTCGGGGCCGCAAAAGCAAACTCGCAATAAACATGCATTTCAACATCAACAATAACAATAACAAACACCCACCCGCCGCGGCAGTCACATGACCTTGCATCGGAATCGGGCTCCCCCCATGTTTTGATAATGCTGCTGCTGCTCTGTAGAGTGGAGCAGTACTACAGTAAGTAATGTAATGTGCACCGGGCCACTTGCATCATTCAGCCCTAAACCTGGTCCCTGAGGCTCAAACGATGTTTCTCTCTCTGCCTGGCCCTCCTTCGCTGTGCGTGACATTTTACTTTCCCACACCCGCCGGCAGCCAAAACAGACAGGACAGTCAGATGACGGAAACTGGGTGACATGCTAGTAATCATCGACACTGACACGCCTGTCACCGTGTCTCAGCCCACGCCCCAAGCGAGCGACGAAGCGCCCTGCATGCTAGTGCCATCCGCCCAATGCAGGACAAACCGACAGCGACCCCTCCCAATCCCGCACTACTGACTCTTGCCCACACGTGCACGGCGCCTCCCTGCATTTTGTCCCTTTTGGCGTACCCATAACATGCCATGGACTCCATCAATTTCCATATTTTTTTTTGACAAATAACATCGACGCCCCATGTACAAATATACCGTGGATAACGAGCCAAATGCAGACTACATCCATACCCGTCAAGGCCCGTCCTCGGAAATGAGGTTGCTGGCTCTCGATCGCCCTTGCCATAGCGAGACAGAGCGAGACCCACCTTCCCGCTCCCACCGTTGCTCGACTTTTGCGCCATTCCCAACCTTTCCCTTACTCGCTTGGTCCAACCCGAGGCTCCTGCCGCTTGCCCTCGACGTCACCACCCCCAAAATCCCATCACGGCTTCTCATTTCCTCTTTCTCATCGCCCCTCATTTCCGCTCTCTCCCACTCTCTCCGCCCCAGTCCTTTTTTGCCCTTCTCTTGCCTGGGTTCACCCCCCATTTTTTTTTGAAACATCTTGCCCCGGATCTGATCATCAGACGTCATTTCAATTTCCGCTACACATTTAATACTACAATTCTACACCCTGGACCACTTGATTCCACTTCGCACTATGCACTTTTCTGTAACCTCAAACAATGGATTCCGCTACATACTCCTACTCTGCAAGCTCAATCACTTGATTCGTTTCACTCCCATCAGCACTAACCTCCCTATCTAAATCTTCACCTTACTCGGAAGATTAATCTCCAGAATATCAACTCCCTTCTGCAATTCACTCTTGCTCGGCATCTTGCTCCTCCTCATCAGTTCGGCCGCCTGCGTCATGTACGGGTCCTTCATCATGGATGCCACCGCCACAACAGTCTCCCCTTTGGTGTAGTAGGCAACAAACGACGGCTTCTCCAACTCTCCCTGCACTACCACATCATCGTACCCGCTCGCCATCGTGTTACCACAGTACCGCAGCTGAGAACCAAGTGCCGACCAAAACACTGGAATAAACGGCTTGGGCTTGCTTCCCGGGTTGTTGATTGTGTTGGCCACTGATCGACCCGCGTTCTGCGCCACGTTCCAGTGCTCGATGCGCACCGGTGTCCCGTTACCACCAGGTCCATGGTAAGGGTACGTTGCAATGTCACCAATCGCGTACACGTCACTCAGTCCCTCGACTGCAAACGACTCGTCCGTCTTCAGGGATCCGTCCTTCAAAAGCGTGATGCTCGAGTTGCCCTTGAGGTACTCGGTAGCCGGCGCAACACCCACTCCCTCAATCACCAAGTCTGCCTCCAATACGGTGCCATCCTTGAGATGTACTGCCCCCACCTTGGATGCATCCGCTGTTGATGGAGTCGCCTTGTCCACGCCCGCGCTCAACTTGAACTTCACGCCGTTCTTCTCAAGCAGGCCCTGGAAGATTGCGCCAACCTTCTTGCCCATTACTCGCTCCATTGGCACTACCCTCCCGTCAGTATATCGCACAAGACCACGTGCCTATGTTACTTGCCTTCTTCCATTCCAATAATGGTAACATCGTTCTTCATGCCTGCCAAGCAGTTGCCAACTTCCATGCCGATGAATGAGCTGCCAATCACGACAATCTTCTTTCCGTTGTCCCCAACCGCCTTGAGGATGTCTTGCGCGTCTGGCAGAGTCCTAAGAAGGAAGACGTTGCCTAAATCGCCTTTGAGCCCTTCAACCGGGAGCCATCTCGGCGTGCCTCCAGTTGCCAACACAAGCTTGGTGTACTCGTATTCTTTTCCAGACTTTGTTGACACCTTCTTGCCAGAAAAGTCGACGCTCTTCGCTTCGTCTTCAATAATGTCAATGGATCCGTCCTTGTAGAAATCTTTTTGTCTCCACGCGAGCTTCGAGATATCAGCCAGTAATGCCTTGGACAGTTTGGTTCGGTCAATGGGCTGATAGCCTTCCTTTGAGATGACGGTAATCTTGCCAGTGTAGCCTCCACCTCGAAGACCCTCAATGGCACCCAGTGTACCGGACCCACCGCCAATAACAAGTACCTTGTCGTCGCTGACTGATGAACACTTGATGTTCAAATGTCTCCGTTTTGCCTTGAGTGCCTCTTCTGTGGTCTTGACGTACACAGCACCGTCCTTCTCGATTACCTCGTACTTGTCAATTGGGTCGAGGGCGGGTGCGTCTTCAACGTCTCCGGTCGAAACCTTGAAGCAAGCTGTCTTGTGTTAGCTCTGTTCGTATAGGGTTCGTCGCAGCGGCACCTACCTCCGTGCCATGGGCATGTCAGACGGCCTTCGGGTGTCAATACGCCCTTGACCAATGGAGCTCCGTAGTGCGTGCAGTTCGGGCTGGTGGCATGGACTTGATCCTGGACCTTCAACAGGAGCACCTTTCCACCCTCAATACCCTCGACTTCGGCTTCTTTCTTCTCGCCATTCTTCATCTGTAGGGAAGTGACATCCTTGAGCTTGAACTCTTGCGCCATCGCTGCGGTTGATGACGTGAACGTGGATCTTTGTAATCGGGATGTTGGGCTGAAGTGAAGTTTGAGTGAGACTCGTAGAGGCTGCAGTGCCCGGAATAACTGCATCAACGGCTATAACTAGATCGTAGTGCAAGTAAGAGTGTTGTCCATGAAGACACGTCGGGAGCATTTAGACCAATAGCGGGGAGTTCATTATTCATGATGTCACCGAATACGACGCGCTAAGCAGGTGTACCAGGGGGCTCTTTGGACTCGTTACCCCGCTTCAAAACTCCATTCACCTTCATTCGCGTTCAGAAGCTCAACAGTCGGGTTCTTGGCAAGAGACTGCTACGTGTGTACATTCGGGTACCTAACTGGCGATAGCTGAATGGTTTCGCTTCTCGTAGTAGCGCCAGAGCGCGTCTCCGCCGGGTGGCTGTGGGGTGATCTCCTCCCCACGTCACGCTCTTTATTGCATTAACGATTATCGCTTTTCGGCAGGCCTCGTTAACCCGCTCTACAATAGGTATTTCGCGGCTTTTGACCTCTTGAAGATAAGGTGTCGGGATGAAAAAAGGAAAAAAAAGAAGGAGCATTGATATGGAAGATATGCAGGGGGCTAGCACGGTGAGAGCCAACAGCCTTGCCTCTGATCGCGTGGCCTGGATCACCAAATCCAATTATTTTTCCTATATTTGTCGTTTAGGCTCTTGCTCTTAGGACCACGAGCAAATGAGCGCGGTGCTTCCACGGAAAATGGTGTCGGGACGATGGTCACTGCTTGTTTTCCGACACCTCGCCGTCTTACGAAACACGATCACACCCTCCCGCATTCCACGCGCAAAAGAAATGCTCCGGCTAAACCACTAGGCTCAGCCGCACCCGTTTCTTTTCTTCGCTCGCTATACTCTTTCTATGCTGCGATCAGTCCTTCACCTCAGACAATAAAGCAATAATCGCTATTGGATCTAATGCACTCTATGTGTTTTCATCATCCCACCCCACCACCACAACCCGAATCCTACCAGAAAGCAATGACACCCTTCAAACTTGAACTTAAGAAAGGTAATGCTTCAGGCTTCTTTTGCACTTCTGTTAACTGATCGCCGATTCACATTGAGACATGGTGGTGCAGATACAGGCAAGTAGCAGTACCAAATGGTGATAACATTAATCCTACCTCTAGCGTAGCCAGCTTAGCCAGCGTCGCCAGTGTAGACACACTCTATGCCTAGCGCGCTCGCCCACTGAGGCACATCCCTCGGGGACTGTAACAGCGGGAAGAGGGCAGGCGAACCGAATTCTGATCACATCAATGACCACACGACTACCACAGCTCGTCAATTGCACAGACACTCTGAACTTCCGAGGCGTGATCACTGGCCAGCACAGACGCAACTTTGTCTTTGACGCTACCCACCTCAGAACCACACTTGGTCGCAACAGCGCTTACTCATGCAACATTGTCTACGCTGACATGAAGGGGTTTTTTCGACCTAATCGTCATCTTCTATTCTCCGCAGACCGGTGCGTCTATTGAAACGACCACAGACGGGCGGGGGCCATACACGGAGCTCAGCACTACACACCTCGAGAACCCGTAGCTCTCGCCGTGGAAGCAAAAGCTTCTGTGAGCTTCGCTTAATGCGCGTATTTGAATTCTCAACTCTGCAGGCTGGTTATTCTGTAAGGAGACGCTTAGATCCAGCTGCACCTTGCTCACGTCCTGCCATCGATCGAATGAGAAAAGTCGAGTTTGAGCTTTCATCGACGCTAAGAATGCTCTTCAGTTGGGAAGACTGAACCTCCAATCAACGATGCAGCCTCGCTACCATGGATGAGACGGTTATAAACCGGTATCCAGTTTTTCGCCCGTTCCTGAGCCATAAACAGAATGTCGAGTGGCTTGTAGGCAGAAAATAGTACGATCGTGTACCTTTCCGTCCCCCTGAAACAACATGGGTGCCGCATTCGGAGGGGTAGCCGTCAATTCCATGACTCAAGTTCTGTAGCGTTGTGGCGGCAGTTGCGTAGAGCCGTGTTTAGCCAGAGGAACAACCAACAATGGCATCAATTACAGATAGGACAAGTAGTCGCAAATTAACCGGAAGGGTTACATTGTTCTCAAGGTCAAGAAAAAACAACAAACGAGATTCCTGTCCATTGCCATTGTCTGCCCTAAGTCATGGGGAAAGCAAAATTGGGGGTTAGAAGGTTTGACGAGTGCGACGTTGGTTCAAACACTAGGGATCTTCAGACACCAACCGGAGGTGGGCCTAAGCACCGTGCGCTAATCGTCAATAAACTTTAGTCTCTCTCGCCGGACCCTACAAGATATGGACTAACCCGCGTCGCCCTGCATAGCGGTCTGCGTCGCAAAGGCCTCTTTCGACTGAGGATCTTCGTCCCTTCGTGCACAGCGATCCTGTCCAAGATTACATTCGTTCATGGCCTTGCTTTTCCGACGTCGTTGTTCTTGACATAAAGACGCTTTCGTACCAACCGTATCTAACGGAAGTATTGGCGTGGCGCCCCATTCCTTTACACAGTATATATCCTTTTTTGTTCCCTCCTTTAATAGTAATGTCTACCACACTCGTTACCAGTCGAACACGACAATCGACTACTACGCCCACTTCAACGCGAAGAAGTATCGCTACATCTAGCACCAACTCAACACCAAGACCAGAACCATCCACATCAACCACAACCACCACACCCACAACATCTTCATCGCCAACAAGCACATCACAAAGCAACCTGGCATCCGAACTCGCCACCAGCCAACTTGAAACGGATGACCGGAGTCCCAGCTCTACAGAAGCTTCACTTCAATCTAGTTCTCCCTACACCAACACCCCAGCCGTCGCAACATGTTCTACGAACAGTGATTGTGCATACAACAAGATATGCTCCAACGAGAGATGTGTCACCATGGACAGTGCGGCTCCATTTGGAGCGGCTGATTCCACCTCACGGCTAACCACTGGATCCGCTATTGGAATGGGAACAGGACTTGTTGCCCTTTTGATGCTGTTAACAGGAATCACGGTCTGGATATTGAAACGTCGGGCACGGAGG
Organism: Bipolaris bicolor; assembly: GCA_026262445.1. Classification (NCBI taxonomy): domain Eukaryota; kingdom Fungi; phylum Ascomycota; class Dothideomycetes; order Pleosporales; family Pleosporaceae; genus Bipolaris; species Bipolaris bicolor. Next base: position 69,790 of record JAODYD010000042.1, on the reverse strand, counting down.
CCTCGCAACCAGTCAATTGAAGCGCCCATACAATCTCGTAGCAGAACCACTTCCGATGCGACGGATCAAAAAACCCTGGTGGCGTCAATGCCGAATAGTCCCCAATACCCGCCCTTCAACTCTCAGAGTGCTATGAATCCGGGACTTTTCGCCAGGGTTGTAGCGCCTCAGGAAATCAAGGAGGTTGCAGGCAGCAGACATGGGTCAATGGACAGAAAGGCACTACCGCTCCTTCCCCTTCCACAACTTCCCCTTCCGCCTGTACCAAAAGAGACCAAGATCTACGCACTCAACGTCAGTATCAACAAGAGCATGATCATGGACGAAGACATGATGCAAGCCGTGAGCCCAATGCGGGGCAACGATACTCCACGCGGTGGTGCAACGCCGCGTGATCGCGCACCACGGTACAAGTTCGAAGAATATATTCCACCTGCTGCCAATGCTCCTCCACCCATTGCAATTTCAAGAGCACCTGCTCCTGAATTCCAAAGTCCAGAGTACGAACTAGGGCAGTATCCGAAGAAGGAACACCAGAGTGAGGCTGTTCCATTACCAGGTGGGGGTCCAAACGTCGGACTAGAGCCGTTAAGTCCTGTCGTCGAGACGTTTACGAGCTCGGACAGCAAGGCGCGCCAACTCTCCCTACCGGACCTTCCACCCCCGAGTCCAAGCTTCAGCTTTCGTTCATACGACTGGTACCAGGATATCATAGAAGAACCGTCAAATGGAAATGGTGCACGAACACCCACACAGGCCAAGTTTCCTCAGACGCTTTCACTTTTCCCTCAGAGTACGCCCAGAAACATGGACCTAGGCGTATTGCCAGAGCCTTCTTCACCCGGCGCATCTTCTATTGCATCAGGCACGCATTTACATCCAAGCTCGGCGGCCATGTTGAGCCCCACGAGCCCCAACTTTCGCTTATCACCAACTGTTTATACCCCGCCACCCCGGCAATCATCACAATCGCAAACACAACCAAAACCACAACCGCAACAACATGTACAAAAACAAAAGACGCAAACAAAGAGCTCATCACGAACATCGGCAGTCAGTACTGCGAGCCACAAGACGCGTGAATCCAGAAGCTGGCTCCCTGCTGAGGGACTTTACCTTGCCGACGAGGGCGGCCTTACCCGATATTTGACTTTCCGCCGAGGGAACGAAGACAACAGACCAACAAACTATTCACCTTTAGCCTGAACCAGCGAGTATACCGAGCGCGTGTTTGCGCTCGGTTCTATCCCTCTATTCTTCGCGGTCCGTAAGAAGACCTCGGCCGGCCTTGTTGGTTGATAAACCTCAGGCATTACCCTACCGCCGCGACATTGCCCAGCTACATTGAGAGCGGAAACGGTTCTCTCCCGAACGCGTCTAACGCATGCGCAATACCACACGCGCTTGTGTCCGACTTTGGACCAACGAGGGCACAGGAGAGTGTTGCGGCGCGGGAAGGAAGCGGGTCGTAAGGACGCTGAAAAGCGTACCTTGTGCCCCAGGCGCGTTCAGACCAGGGATCATACATACGCAAAGCATACCCCCCTGTTGTAGAGCATTCAATAATCCGTGCCCACGCACACTTATGTAATAATAATACTACCCAAAACGAATAAAGAAATCATTTTCAGTGCAACACGTAGACTCTGCTTGGTGAAGGACTGTCTCAACGACGTGCTGTGTGACAAGCTCTCTAAGCTTTGCACTTGGGACACTAGGAGGCCCCGATGTGGGGAAGCGATACGATACCCCACAAGTACACCGCATTGAGGAATCCGACCACAGAATGGTGGGCTGCCATGGTGGTGCGATGCAACAGGAACCATGGCTGAACTGGTAATTCTTCCGAAAATTCTACCTACTCGTATTCCAGAAGATGTCGTGCTGCGCGGATTGCAAAATGCCGTTCGTATGAGAATTCTACTTGAGCACGTCACGTGAGGCCTCGGCATCGGGACAAGAGTTACTGGCAACCTATCGGCAAGCATTCAAGATTTTGAGATACCACGTTCAAAGAAAGACAGACACACATCACTCTATCACCCATGTCCTTGTACCTCAACATATACATTATGTATGCAATTATTTCGGTGGCGTCCTGGGCTTTCTCCTATGTATGCCACATTGAGCAGGTGCTGCGCGTATTCACCAATGAGCCTGCGAGGTTGCTTTTTCCACACCCAGCCACCCGCTCCAAGCTTCTTACCCGGAAGCTTCTGAAAATCATAGAGACTGCGTCATGTTACACTTGCAGAGTATTTCCCATCTCCGCACTTGTGCTGTCTCCGCGAATAAAACACGCCCCGGTGGAATCCTATTCGTTCAATGTCGGGGCGGCACTCCATGTTTTTCCCCGCAAGCGCCTCGCTTATGCAAGCCCCATGCGCTTGCGTCCGGCTTGCATTTCCATGCTGTTCATCGTCACTCCAGACTACCTCGTTGTAGACAATTGCTCTATGCTCGATTGATACATAGTAGCTCGTATGGCTCAGCAGATCCTCCAACAACCACACAGCGATGACTATAAAGAGACGACATGGCCGCCATGGGGCACTGGGAATCTTCAGGCAGCTCTTGACCGGTTCAGCACCGTCATCATGACGCACACAAGTATCGTCCAGGCTTCTACTGTGCTGTCCTCTCTTCTCGCACTCACAGCTGGCCAAGCGCCCACCACTTCTTCGAATGGTGGATGGAGCACTACGCTCGCTGGCACGCCCACCTCCTTCAACCCCGTCTTTACCATTCCGCCATCTGCCGACAAGGGCGTTCAACAGATCCCCAACATCTATGATGCTCAAGCTGTCGATGCGCAAGATGTTTGTCCTGGTTACACAGCATCAAACCTTCAGCAGAGTAATCGCGGCCTAACCGCCACATTGACCTTGGCTGGAAAGCCATGCAATGTTTACGGCACCGATATTCAGGAGCTAGATTTGAAGGTCGAGTACCAGGCCAAGGGAAGGTTGTCAGTCAACATTGTACCAAAGCACATTGGTGCAAGCAACCAATCGCACTGGATTGTTCCCGAAGATCTCATTCCGCGTCCTCAGGTTGAGGAATCATCCGAGCAGGCCGACCTCAAGTTCAACTGTGAGTTACTTGGAATTTATTTCATCATTTTTCCAATATTTTTTGTTCATCAAAACTGTATTGGTGACGGCCAAGAAAATGAGCTGACAGGTATGCAGGGGGAAATGAGCCATCTTTTTGGTTCAATGTCGAGCGTAGCTCGACCGGAGACGTCATATTCACAACCGAAGGCACCAAACTCATTTATGAAAATCAGTTTGTTGAGTTTGTAAACAGCCTGCCAGAAGACTACAACCTCTACGGTCTGGGCGAACGAATTCACGGTCTTCGTCTCAACAATAACTTCACTGCGACCATCTACGCTGCTGACGTAGGTGATCCTATCGACCGCAACCTGTACGGTAGCCACCCTTTTTACCTAGAGACTCGGTACTTTGAGAAGGGCGCGAACCGTAGCACCAAGCCCTTGACGCAGTCCGAGATCGGTCAGAAGAAAGATGCCAAAACCAATGGTTCGCCCTACGAGTCGCGTTCTCACGGCGTTTATTACCGCAACACCCATGGTATGGACGTAGTGATGAAACCTGATCACCTAACTTGGAGGACCTTGGGAGGTGCTATTGATCTGTACTTCTTCGATGGACCTTCGCAGCCGGACGTTACAAAAGCGTATCAAAAGGCGGCTATTGGCCTGCCAGCAATGCAACAATACTGGACCTTTGGCTTTCATCAATGCCGTTGGGGTTACCGCAACTGGACCGAGACTCGAGAAATTGTTGAGACTATGAGAGCTTTCAACATCCCAATGGGTCAGTACGCCCCTAACGAACGTTTGGCAAGTCTTGCTGCCAACTTGCTAATCATTTTGCAGAAACCATCTGGCTCGACATTGACTACATGGATCAGTACCGTGACTTTACGCTGGATCCCGTGACTTTCCCCCCCTCTGAAGTGGCCGACTTCTTTGGATGGCTGCATGGAAACAACCAGCATTTCGTACCCATCGTTGATGCAGCTATTTACATTCCCAACCCGCAAAACGCAAGCGATGCATATGACACATATACGCGCGGCAACGAGTCTGGCGCATTTTTGTCCAACCCAGACGGCAGCCAATATATCGGTGCTGTTTGGCCTGGATATACCGTTTTCCCTGATTGGTTGTCGCCCAATGGTGTATCGTGGTGGGTAAAGGAGATGGTTGAGTGGTACAAAGAGGTGCCATATAGCGGTTTCTGGGTTGACATGACCGAAGTCTCTTCTTTCTGCGTCGGATCTTGCGGTACTGGCAACGTTACCCTGAACCCGGCTCATCCGCCCTTCTCGCTTCCCGGTGAGGTCAACAACGTCATCTATGATTACCCGGAGAGCTTCAACATCACGAATGGTACCGAGGCGGCGTCCGCTTCTGCAGCAGCTTCAGCCCAAGAGTCCAGAAAGGCAACTGCGACGGCGACAGTGACCGACGAAATGACTTCTACTTCGACAAGCTACTTCCGCTCGACCCCTACCGCTGGGGAGCGAAACATCAACTATCCTCCTTATGTCATCAACCACGTACAAGACGGCGCTGATCTTGCTGTTCATGCTGTCAGCCCCAATGCAACCCACGCGAATGGTGTAGAAGAATACGATGTCCACAACCTCTTCGGTCACCAGATTATCAATGCTACTTATCAAGGTCTCCTTTCGGTGTTCCCTGGAAAGCGACCCTTTATCATTGGACGTTCCACATTTGCTGGCAGTGGCAAGTGGGCTGGTCATTGGGGCGGCGACAACGCGTCTAAGTGGGCCTACATGTTCTTCTCGATTCCCCAAGCACTGTCCTTTTCACTATTCGGTATTCCGATGTTTGGTGTCGATACCTGCGGATTCAACGGAAACACTGACATGGAGCTTTGCTCTCGATGGATGCAGCTTTCGGCCTTTTTCCCCTTCTACCGCAACCACAACGTACTCTCCGCCATTCCTCAAGAGCCCTACAGATGGGAGGCTGTGGCTTCTGCTTCAAGGACCGCAATGCAAATCCGCTACTCTCTGTTGCCGTACATGTACACGCTGTTCAATGACGCTCATAAGACTGGGTCAACTGTGATGCGGGCGCTGGCATGGGAGTTTCCCAACGAGCCCCAACTCGCTGGTGTGGATACACAGTTCTTGCTTGGACCAAACATCCTAGTCACACCTGTCCTCGAGCCTCAAGCCGACACTGTCAAGGGAGTATTTCCTGGTATTGTTGACGGCGAGACATGGTTTGACTGGTATTCTGGCGAGCGTGTCCAGGCCGAGGCTGGCGTAAACACGACCATCTCCGCACCTTTGGGCCATATCCCTGTATACATTCGCGGAGGTTCAGTCCTGCCTATTCAGGAGCCTGGATACACGACTACCGAGTCCCGCAAGAACCCCTGGGGTCTCATTGTTGCACTCTCTAGCGAAGGCGCCGCATCTGGTCACCTATACGTTGACGACGGTGAATCCATCGAGCCAGAGTCGTGCCTGGATGTTACGTTTGCTGCTACGTGCGGCAAGTTGGAGGTTGATGTTCAAGGCGAGTTCAAGGACACCAACGCGCTCGCTAACGTGACAGTGTTGGGAGCTCCTGAGGTCCAACACGTCAAGCTGAATGGTGAGGTGATTGACGCTAGCAACGTTGATTACAACAAGACCAGTAGCATTTTGAAGCTGACGGGTCTCAATGAATTGACAAGTGCTGGAGCTTGGCAGGGTAGCTGGACGTTGACTTGGGAATAAGCAGCAAGCGAGTAGTTAGTACATACATTCATGCGACCATAGTATGATCTTACTTGATACTCGGTCCACAAATTTAATACAACAGTATCCAAACATCTGCCCAAATGGAATCGTGATGCGGTCCATGTGATAACATTGTATTTGTATTTGTTTTGCTGTCGTAGTAGTACGCGTATTCCAAGTTTTGAACTGCGGAGACGTGACGAATGACGTCAGAGCAGACATCGGACTTTAGATGATGGCACCTCTTTCCAGTCCGTATGCGATTCCCACAATGGCATTTCTATAATATCTATAAAAACCCTCACATAATACAAGAGACTGAAATCTCTTCTACACAGTGTGCCGCCCCGTGACGATGCCACCCAAGAAGCTGAACCAGCAGACTCCCTCAGTCCCCGAAGACGAGCTCAAGAACATCGCCGCCAAATCAGACAGCCCCGAAGACAAATTAAAACAAGCAGCCGCGAGCGCCGAATCTGCCCTCGCATCCGCTAAAACCGCATCTTCTCTCCGCGCCGCTGCCGAAACCATCAAGGATCCTGCCAAGCGCGAAAAGTACCTACGCGATGCGTACGAGAAGGAGATTGAGGCCCATGGAAACAGCAAGAAGGCGCGGATGCTGAGTTCGGGTGCGTTCCAGGGGAGTATGGGGGGCGGGGGCATTGGCATGGCTATTGGAGCCGGACTAGGCACAGTTGTAGGGACGCTGGTAGGAACCGTTGCGACGATTCCTACGACAGCGGTGGGAACGCTTGTTGGAGCTGGGGTTGGCGGCGTACATGGGCCATGGATAAAACTTGGGGGTAAGAAGGAAGGAGAAAAGGACGGTGATGGCAAAGATAAGAAAGAGGGTGGAGAGGGTGAAGAGGACGAAAAGAAAGTAGAGGAAGAGATGCAAGAGCAGATGCCTGGCGAAGAAGATGGTATACCGGATCCTGAGGCGTTGAGACGGGCTGCGGAGGAGATTGAGAGACAGAGGAAGGAACAAGGGGGGGATGGGGCGGTCAAGGAGAAGAAGAAGCCGCGGAAGTTGGAGGTTAGGAGTAAGGCTGCTGCGTAGTATGCTGCAAAGTATGGAAAGAGAAGAGATGGAATTGGTACTGCGGTTGCTTTGCAACACTCGATTTCGAACTTGCCTGTTTGTGCAAGGCTGTCTACCGAAGGTCTGATTCTGGGTGTTATTTTGTGGAACATGTTCTTGGCGTTATGAAGGAATAAGGAGCGCTTGATGTTGTATGCATTCGGGCTTTGAATATCAATCCCCGACCCTCAAAGAGAGCCATAAATGCTCTTAGCAGGAAACCTTACATGAAGGCTACTATCCGATTTCTGTTAGATCTTATACTACTTGCGGTAAAGAGGGGCGAGGCTGAGTGGAGCTAATACGAGTGTATAGATGAGGGATGAGGCTGAGTATGCGTTGTTCGGATCAAAACGGAATATCGGCATGGTTATTGTGTCACTTTCTCTTCTAGGCCAAGGATATCAATGCACCTATTCCCATCGACAGCCTCACCGGATCATAAGCAGTAACCCAAAAGGTAGAACAACAACATGACTTTGTGGAACACCAACATCGAAACTTCTAACCTCTGTCGCACAACTTACATTCCCTCAATATTGGGGCCGAAAAAAATGCCAGTGAGCATACTTGGCAGGACAAACGAATACCCTTATAAAAGGAGCTATACGCAGCGTGTAGGAGAAGGAAACAAAAATCAGACACAATCAAGCTCAAACTCCCCGTCTTACTTATTCATCTCTCTCTCTCTCTAAAACACCCATTCTTCACCCATCCAACACCGCCGAACCCCATCTCCCTTCCTTACCAGCCATGAAACCCACCGCCCTCTTTTTCCTGCTCGCCAGCACATCATCTGCGTGGATCGTCAAAAACTGCAGAGGCAACCTCCAGCACAACTGGAACGCTGGGCGCTGCTACAGCTACGATGTCGGAACGAGTCTCATGTACCAGAGCAACAATGGATGCCAGATTACGTTTTACGAAAGAGATGATTGTACCGGTGTGGCGTGGGGGTCTAAGAGCCAGGAAAAGTGTCTTGCGTTGCCCGGGAACTTGGCGATTAGGGGGGTTAGGTGTGATGAGTAGTTGGATTGTTGAGTTTTGAGGAGATTTGTTAGGCAATATGTATCGTAGTGGGCGATTGGATATCTGGAATCTTTTTTGAAAGTTGATACATGTGATTTTTCTCGTTAAAATTGTGATAGAAAGGAAACTTGGAAATGGGACGCGGAAGATGAAAGAATCGTGATCTTGCTGTTTTGAGTGAGAAGTGTCTATATGACCTCGGCGAACTGACGTTGTTCTAACTACTTCAGCACTCCAAGTACTAACGTGAACGTGACTTACATGATCCTATTCACTCATGTCCTGATGGGTCCAACGCAATCTTGGGAGGGTCTGCTCGCATTCGCACCCGGAACCTGCAAGATATCAGCAATGGGCACAAGACAATAATTTCCAGGAGAATAAAAATGGTCTGTACTAACATTGAAAACGACAGCGTAAGGATCCCACGAGGAATCAAGATGTGGAGCATACTCGATACCATTCGTTTGCTGATTAACTGCTCCTTCGGCCCCATAAACATGGGACAACCACGCATAAGTCATGTCCAAGCTGGCCATCATACCAGACGCGGTCCAGAACTTGCCATCAACAACCCACCGAGCCTGTGGCACCCAGTTGACCTCTGGACCATATCCCACGATCCACTGATATCCGCTCTTATTCGTCGTAGCGCGCTTGCCGTTGAGGAGGCCCGACCGCGCCAGATGCGTAACTCCAAACGAGAGCCCGAGAATATATTCAGCCTGGTCGGCACGCCGAACGAGGAATTCCTCGATCTCGGTCCTGTTGCTCAAGGTCGCGTTGATGACGCCCGTGCCACCGGGAACCAGAATTACGTCGAGAGCGGGTGCGTCGGCAAACGTGTGGGTAACTGCTGTTTCTGCGCCGAGTGTGCTGCTGAAATCGCCCCCGAGGTGTGGCTGCAGTCGCGCACTGACGGTGCCTTTTGCGGGCCCCTTTTGGTATGAGATGATGGAAAGCGTCATCTTGTAGAAGGCTGACAGCTTTGTGGGCGGTCAGTGATGGTGCAGCTTGCACAAGGGTGGATAACTTGCAGATGTTAGGTATTCAAGCGGTCCCCAGACCTCGATAGGCTCGAAGCCATCGAAGATGATCTAGGAAAAAGGTTAGTCGCAGTGGTTTTGATCCTTGAAGAGGAGGGGTAGGCTGTGCACGACGTACAATGCCGATACTTAGGGTTCTGTTCTTGTTGAACTCATGGTCCGAGGTATTCTGGCCGACAGTAAAAGGTACCAGAAGGAGAGAGCAGAGACAAAGAGCCTTGAGGAGCTGTGTGAATATCATAATCGAGCAATGTTACTGAGGCCCGTATGTGTTTAGAGTGGGGTGGTCGAAGACGCCGGGGACATTTTAATTGTAATGACTTTCTATCAAGTGAGAGCCGCCCTCATTTCGTCCTGTCGCCAGCCTCTGCCTAGCTGCAGGAACCGAAGGATGCGGAGGCAATCCCATCAACCAGGCAGTAAGATGCGGCACTGGTAATGACGCGCAATCGATTTCACGTTAGTAGTGTGCCAATGCTTTACATGTGGATTTAGAGTATGTGGATTTACCCATAAGGAATGAGCCGATGGAGAGGGCGTATTCTTGGGCGAAACCACGCGTATGCATGTGTGAGGCAGTTTGAGCAAGTTGCCCACCACGGGTTAGTTCGAGCCATGGCTGTGTTTTGGCCCCCTGCAGTCTCGCCTCCTACAAAGATCCCACAGCCGAAGCGATCCAACCATTTGCGAGGGACATTGCTCGTTTATAGAGTAGCCATGTCCGGCGTCGCCGTTGTGTACTTTTGTACATGTCCTTACTATCGTCGGCTCTCGCATATGTGCTCCCGGCACGTAGTAGACTAGTCTACATACGTGGTACTATTAGTATTACCACCCGAAATCCCTGCTTACCACTACTGGTACTATGCAGCGGGCCCGTGTAACGGTCACCCACTAGCTATCAACCACGCAACCTCACCAGAGGTCTTCAACTTAATGCCAACCTCTCTACGATTTTACTATAGGCTTAAGAACTATCTATGCCACTATGAAAGTCATGAAAAGCCGTACATCGACCCAGCAGTCAGGATTGGACGATGGTAAGGCGTACAAGCGACATGTTTGGAGTATGCGCCACTTCATTAAAATATAGTGTCTTATGTCCAAAGAACAAATGAAACATCCTGGGCAGCTACCACATCAGAACCATATTCAAGAAGGGCGCTCCAGTTTTGTAAGCACTTGATTCACATACTGCATGCTGCATCCCCTTATCACCATGTTTATGTCCTTTTGGCCAATCTGACCCAGACAGTAGATGAAAGGTATATGTCAACTCATCTAGATTTGATTGTAAAAAAAAGCATATTCACCATTCACTGAAACCGTCAACGCACGTACTTAGAGTAACGGATGACTGTGAAGATGAAGTCCCCACAGGAACAAAGAACACATTTCTCACATAAAGGCCATGGCAGCACATCCTCCGCTCGGATACCATTACGCGCAACAAATCAACTTTCACGCCATGGACTCCATCGCAAGCAAGTGCGAGTCGAGCGCCTTCACATTGCCCAGTGTCTATGGCGCCGAGTTCCAGAGCATTGCAGCTTCACTAGTTGAGAATCACTCCACCTTTGTGCCGTACTCTAACAATCCAAATTCTGGCGATGTCGATGCGCAAAACTTGCAGTTCTGCAACGTCACCATCACCCATACGCACCCAGGCACCAACGACAAGATTACAACCAAGATCTTCCTACCTATAAAGCCGACCTGGAATCACCGTCTTCAAGGTATCGGTGGCGGAGGCTGGGTAGCAGGTCTGCACCCAGTCATTGACGAACGCATGTATGCAGGCCTTGCGGGAGGATACGCGACAGTGGCTACGGATGCTGGAGTTCCAATATCAAACATCGCTGATGACTGGGCATTGTTGAGTCCTGGAAACGTCAATCTCTACGCGCTCCAAAACTTTGCATCTGTTTCCATCAGCGACGCCACGCTGGCCGCGAAAAGTATCGTGAAGGACTTTTACGGCACAGCCCCAAAGTACTCGTACTTTAGCGGGTGTTCGCAGGGAGGACGGCAAGGTATCATGGCTGCGCAACGATATCCCGACTTGTATGATGGAATTGCGGCTGCTGCGCCTGCGATATACTACTCGCAGCTCTTCATCTCAGCATACTACCCACAACAGGTCATGAGTGAAATGGGCAAATACCCTCGTCCATGTGAGCTCGATGCACTCACTACCGCTGCTATCAAAGCCTGCGACGGCCATGATGGCGCCCTGGACGGACTCATCTCCAACCCAGACGCTTGCCAGTTTAACCCTTACTCCATGGTCGGAGAGACGATTGACTGTCCGGGTGCTTCGTCTACAGTCAGCATCTCAGAAACGGCAGCCAAGGTCGCCGAAGCAGCATGGAGCGGCACTCGCGCAAGCGACGGCTCCCAACTCTGGTATTCGTACGGCTTCGAGACCAATCTCACCGCCGAGGAATGTCCTGCGCAGACGGCCTGCTCGGCAAACGGAACTTGCACCGCTGTACCGAGGACGACGTGGACCGACTGGATCAGGTTGTTTGTAAAGAAGGACGCCAAGTTCAAAGCGAGTACCATGTCGAGAAAAGACTACGAACAAGTCTTTCTCCAGGGAATTCGAGAGTTCGACTCCATAATCGGGACTGGCGATCCGGATCTGCGGGATTTCCACCGTGCTGGCGGGAAAATGATTACGTATCACGGAATGGTGAGTTTGTTGATGTTTGAGCAAAGGGAATTTTGGATGCACTGGTACTAAAAGTGAGAAATAGGCGGACAACGGTATCCCGTTTCGCAACACACGACACTACTATGACGCCGTAAAAGAAATCTCGCCTGATGTGCATGATTTCTTCCGACTATTCGAGGCTCCAGGACTAAGTCATTGCACGGGAGGAGCTGGTGGGCAGCCTATGGGTGTTTTTGATGCGCTTGTGGAATGGGTTGAGCAAGGTGTCGCTCCTGATTCTTTGGATGCTGTTAATACTGTCAAAAAGACGAACTTGCTGTGTCCCTACCCTCAAAGGGCGGTTGGGAATGCTTCTTTGGGGGTTTCGGTCCGCGGTGGCCAGAGCTGTAGGTAGAGTATGAGAACGTACGACGCTTTCGAATCTCTATTCTGATCAGTGCTCATGTCTCACGACTGTGATTTCTAGTGCATTGCACGCATATTCAGGAATAGGCACAATTGATTATGTTCAAATTCATAATTTTTTATTATCATCCTTAATTCGCAAAACACCATTCAATTTTTTTCAACCCCATATCCACCGATGTCTATTCCATCCGGCTACTCATTACCGCTCGTCTGAAAAGAAATCTAGTTGTCGCACCTAAAACCCGCGTATCAGTACATCATGTTAAAAAAGCCAGGAGAAAGGACAGTATAACGTACAGCTTTCGCTTGTTACCAGTAAGCGTGCTAATGCACTCCGGGTCCCAACCAGTTGTAGCTCCATCGCAGTACGAGGGGCAAGCATCTCGTCCCTTGCTACTGAAGATGACCTGTTCGGGAATTAGTATCGGTACCTCTAGTGAAGGAATGAGGGTTTTCTCTAAAGGTCAAAACTTACACAGCAGTGGGATCCATCGGTGTACTTGCACTGGAAGTAGCCATGGCAGGCCTCGGTCGAGACGAGGAGGGCGAGGAAGCTGACGGCGAGGGAGATGCGGACCATTTTGAACTTTTGTGCGAAGTATTACGAGTTCGAAAGGTGTAGAAGGGGCTTAGTGTGCTTGTGCAAGTCGTGCTTCTGGATGCTGGATAGCAAAGAGCGGATGAAGTCTTTGCTTTTATACATGAGGGTATAACCGCTGAGGCGGTATGTAGAAAGCAATGATAGATGTGCTAGGAGGAATTTCGGAAACTCGCCGTCGTTGAGACTAGTCATGGTTGTTGGCATGATTCGCGCCGTTGCAAGCCTGTGCTTTGATTTTAGCTGTTGTGAAGACATCACTACACGTTGTAGCATTGATTGTGTCTTGATTCCTTCTTGATATAATCGTTCTAAATTGGACGATCCATGTTTGATGTCGCTTAGACAGCCGCTTCGCGTTCTTCAAGCTTAAATCATATCGCATCAATAGTTAAGGCGAACGTTCTACTACATCAGTTTTTCTTGTTGTAACCGTATCCTCGTATATTCAGATTTTTCTTCTCAAGTGAAGGCACACATTAGGCTACGGTGCTATTCGGGCCATTACTACTCATTTGATGGATGCAAAATGCCGAGACTCGACACATGCTATTTCTACTGACTAGAACTCGACGCATGGACTTTGTAGTCTCTCTTGGTTGCCCACCTTGAATTTTTCGATCAATCGCATCAGGTGCTATAGAGTAATATCTAGATGTCGATTGTGATGGTCTCCATGCAAACCTTCTCTGCTCGGTGAAATAGGGTCGGTTAATAGTTGACATTAGCAACTGTTGCCTGGGCTTGTGTTCCGCTGCCGTATTGTGTCGCATGCGTGTATACTGGACTGTGTAGCAAAAATGATTGTCTATCTACTCTCGAAGCGCTTCTGAGCTTACTTTACGTGTCGCTATGGTGTCTCTTGATGTCGCAATGGGTTAGCTGCAAATACTACTGCTGTCGCAATTGCAATTGCTTAGGGAAGCTTGAGCACGAATGAGAAGCAACGCTTAAGGTCTAGCCTTGTGTTGCGCGGAAAATAGCGCACACCGTCTCATAATTGATTGCCATTTTTCTTTCTTGTTCTCCCCCGGAGATCGAAGGTGTGGTTGTTTTGGTAAGTAGGGCGAGTGCTGCCGTATTGCAGTCATGTAGTGCGCGCTCCTTATCGTTAACTTCTCCACCAATAGTTTTCTAGAATTGTGTCCAAACGGACCTAATCCAAGCTGCAATTGGAGAAACAAATGCTTCGCGGCCGAAAAACCCATTCCTTAGGATTTTTCTAGTTATTTATCCCGATAACTAAATTACCATTACGATATGTTGGATCGAAGAACTAATATATCCCTCACTGAAATGACAATCAAAAGCTTGACACCTGATATTTCAGGTTTATTTTCACTAGTTCCGATATACCGCTCTTCTACTAGCAATCCATTTTCTATTTTAAATCGAGCATAGATATCTGTCTTTCCTCTCTACTTACCTCGACTGTTTGTCATTATTTCCCTAAAAGTATTGGATATACTACGGGAAAAATGAAGTGGAACAATGACCTCTACATATTACGTTCTGAAGAAGCTATAGTAGTGTATAAATGATAATTCGAAATCTTTGACTGCTGCTCTAAATTTCTCGTAAAGAACGTGCAACGAAATACATGCATCGCCTTCTGGATATCAACCACATGATGAACATTCCTGATCACAATGACCTTTGAATCCTCACTGTCCTCCAAGTGCGCCCACACGCCTTCAGGCAAAGCCCCGAGCAACCCACTCGTCTGTTTCCAGTACCTCGGCTTGTACGGGAAACACTTTCTCAATCAGCAGCTTGTGTACATCTTCGTCCTTATCCAAACACAGGTCCTTGAGGACGGTAAGCTTGTAATCCAGATCCGCAGCCTCGCGGACGGTTGATAACACAGCGCCGGCAGTAGCCACGCCACACAGCACGAGATGGCCCACACCGCGCCCGCGCAGAACGGTGGCTAGGTCTGTGCCAGACAAGGCGGATACGCGACGCTTGGTAACGAAGAAGTCGTCTTGGCTTGTATGACCAGCAGCGTCGGCTCCATCTACTTTGGGGGGAAGGGTAAGCTCGTCAAATAGGGCGACGGACTGATCGCCCTCGACAAAGACGTTGGCGGGCATGTTCTTGAGCCGCTCACCCATGTTGCTCGTTGGGTTAAGTTCTGGTCTGCCGGCCCGGAAGGCAACCTTCACATGTACAATAGTGATGGGTGGCTTGTTGCCAGACTTGTTGGCAGAGCGCACGGCCTCGAGCAGCTTGGATGCTTGGCTAATGTATGCCGGTGTCTTGTCTGGGAAATTGCCCATCATGATGCCCTTTTGTATGTCGAGCAGGATGAGGGCGGTGTTGCTAGTTGCAAAGGAAGCCATGATGGTAGGTGTTTAATGAAAAAAACGATGCGGCACAAACACTGTGGACTGATAGTATCGTGGGTGCGTGTCAAATCAGGAGAATGTGAAAAGGCTATGGAATACAATTCAAGAGTTGCAGTTGAGCGTTTTATTTGCACAGCGTCCACTGGTGAGGCACGACATGATGGGGTTAAGGGCGGAGTTTGGGGCACAGTGTTCGGAGCCGGCTCGGCTGACGGGTAGTTGGCGGTCATAGTGCGCCCAAGTACTAACCCCCGGGTTTAGGGCCATGATAAATATTCCACGGATAACGAGACCATCTATTATGTGCAGCGAGATTATATAACGATGTTATCTCTTGGTGGCCATGCTGGTGGTTAGGTATGTGGGGATGATTAAGGTCATCGACTATATGTACATGTGTATCGAGGAGAGCAAGCAGGCGTCAGAAGAGGGAAGACATAGATGACGCATGTACATAAACGTGAGGGCCATTTTCATAAACATGGAACAGCATGTATGCGTGCCTTAGATCATCAGGCGTAAGTCGCCAGAGACTTTACTGTTGGATACCGGCATTCAGTGCAGAGTGGTCAGGGTCCACACCAGCTCAGCCGTCAGCCGAGCCGAGAAACTGTCAGCCGACGACACCTCTTGTAAACACCCCCATATGCGCGCGCATACTGAACTCCAGCCCCGACTCAGTGAATGAAATCGGCGGCCATGGCAGAGGGAGTCAGCAGCTCACCTGGCCGGAGCACGCGCATGTCGCGCAACGCGGCCTGCACCCACTGCCGTACCTCCAAGGTGCGCTGCAACCCCAGCTCCATCGTCGGCCGGCCATGCCAGCGCTGCACCAAGCTCAACCTCTCATGTGTCGTCAATCCCACATGTCGCCGCACCACACGCAAGAGGTTAGTTCGTTTCCTGTCTAAAGGATATTTTGTCCTTGTCAGGCGTGGTCCTCATCAACTGACATGGCACCTCGGCAGCCAACTTGATCAGCTTGCCCGCGAGGTACAGGCCATCAGGGAAACGGTGGTGGTGGATAGCAGTAATATTGCTAGACAGCCGGCACTTCAAACACCCTCCAGTCCAAGCACCTGGTCACCCAGAGTACAGGGCGCCAACGAGGCCTCGTCGTCCAGTGTTACGCCGGCTTTCTCGGCCACTGCATCAGAGCACAATAGTCGTCATGGTGACAACGCTGTCGTCGTCGTCGACAACGATACACAAGTCGATTCGACGGCAGTGCCCAGCGTACACAGAGCGCTCAACTCACAACCCTTTACTGGACCAGAGATTGATGAGCATTTCAATATGTACGCATGTCTTGTCATGTTGCGTTGCTGCAAATTGAACTAATCATAGCATGCAGCTACTTTCGCTATTTTCATCCCCACTTCCCCATCCTTAGCCAACGTGACCCAAACAAGTGTTATGACACAAGTCCTTTTCTTTTCTGGGTCATTGTTCTCATCTCTTGCCGCCGTCAGCCCACACACAACCCTGCCACGATCCGCCTTCTTGCAGAGCACGTTAAGCATGAGACTGATGCCACTGTCCCCAAGGTGCCTCAGCCTCTCGCTCAACTACACGCCATACTCCTTGTCGCCGCCTGGGGGTTGTACCCAGGTGTTCGTTTCATCAATGATCCGGCCTACTGGCTGAGTGGCATTGCCATCAACTCGTGCCTGCTGCTTGGCTTCCACACAGCCTCCGGTAGGCACCCAGAGTACAACCATGTCACTCTCGGTACCATTTCATCTGATATCGAGGCTGCTGTTACATGGGCAGCATCTACTATCGTAAATCGAAGGTACATTCCAAGTATGCGTTGCTAATAAGACTGTCCTAGCTGACTAACCTTGGCAGATTATCAACCAACCTTGGCCTCCCATGCACAGCTCCAATGAACAAGGCCACGTTGAACATGATCCATGACGAAGGTAGTCTTCTACCCTTCAGCCTTCGCATACAGCTCGAATGTCAGGTCTTTATGGACCGAGTCAATAAGACGCTAGGCTCTTCTCTTGAAGAGTCCAACGGAGTACCATGTGAGCTAGTCCGAATGTTCGAGGATGAATGGGTCGCAGCCCGAGCACGAAGCATCTCCAAACACACTGGTAAGCAATCTTGTCCTTTTGCAGTACTATGTAGCTGACTACCTACGACATGCAGATCCAGTATTATCTCTCCACACCCTATTTGTTCTCCTCGAGGTCCAGATGTACTATTTTCTCCTAATGCCAACCCAAAACAGTCAATCATCTACCACCATTAGCTCGCTCAGTGGTAGAGATAATCTCTCTCCCTCCATCGAAGCTGACATTCTGCGATGCTACACTACGGCATCAATTGTCATCACCAGAGTAATGGACCTCGACATGACGACAGATCTTCTGCACTACCTCCCGCACTATACTATACGCCCAATTGCACATGCCATCACCGTCATCTTCCGTGTCATCCGCTCCGACCTGCCTCTGAGATACCTGCAGATCGTCGTCCCGGAAGAAGCCTCTAAGTTATCCGCTCACACAATCACAATCTCACGGCGCATCTCAGCTGTTGAAGGAGATCTGGCGTGGAGACTCGCACGGTGCGTTGAACTGTGGGAAACGACAAGCGCACCATACATCGCCGCCGCTGCCGCCAGTCGTTTCAATGTACCAGCTGGTAATGATGACGAGAACAACAACAATAGCGACCAAGCTGCCTCAGCTGGAGCTAGTCCAGAATATGAGCCTGTACTTGTTAAGATGTTCCGCCAGCGCATGGTAGCAGCTTTAGGGTGGGATTTTATGATCCGCTGGAAAAGCAAGCACGGCCCCGTCCATATGGGACCGTATAAGCCACAACCTCAGACGCAGACCATGGGAATGCATGTCGGTGTGGGCGAAGCTAGTAATCACACGCAACATCAGCAACAGACGCCATCGGCAAGTTCTACCGGGACTAGTGGTCCTGACGGTGGTCCTACTAGGTTCCAAGCGGTCCAGCAGGACCAGCAGCTTTTTCAGTCACAGCAACAGCAACAGCAACAGCTACAGCAACAGCTACAGCAACAGACCGGGATTCCAGGGAATTTTAGTAGCGCAACGATCCCGTCAGGCGAGACGGAGCCCTCTCTCCCTTCTACGGGAACCATGGGTACAGCATCTCTGCTTGGAGCCGACTGGGGATTTCTCGACGACTTTATCTGGGGGTTCGATAGTCAGGATCCGTAAGCCGACTTCTTCAATAGCGGTGAACCCAAGCATCCTCCAAAGTTCAACAGTACAGCGCCACCGAAGAACTCACCATCAGAGATGCATACGACCATGCCATTGATCAGGGTGGCTTCCGAGACAGACTTTGTGACGTCAGGATGCTTATCAAGGGTGGGCTCTTACTGCAGCCGCGGCATCAACATGTCTGTCGGATCCCAGCATTTCAGAGAGATTTTGGGGCCTCAAGTGAGACTTTTCGATCTTCTATGTCGAGACGCTTACCTTTGTGCATCTAACCGGCCAAGGCAGAGAGGTGGGGCGGGTCAACCCTTCAGTCAGCATCCTCGACATTGTAAGACGGGCCGGCCCGTATGTAATAAAGTTTGTGGGATCTGGGAACTGGGGTGCTGCATGCCAATCAGAGAGCGTGGGGAAGCTCATTCGCGCCTTGGCCAAGCACTGGCCTACTGTGGGGGATTGTGATATATCTTACCAGGATCGAAGGAGCGCGTTGCGGGAAATCATGCGGTTTGTATGAGCGGTTGGGCAGAACGACAAGAACACCGAGCAGAGTCACGACATCACAAAATTTGATGTGGACCAAGCAGGCGACAAACAGGATAAGCTTGGATGTGAATCTGACCCATTTCTTTGGTCTACCTGCACTATAACCAATGTCATATGTTCGAAGTTGAATGCAAATGTTGGTTCAGTCTGCGTGCATCGCGATTTAGGAACCTTTTACTTCACTTTCCTGGACAGCCTCCTCCCTTTTAGTCTTTTCCAAAGCCTCAGCCCGCTGCTTCCTCTTCTCCTCCCGCTCCTTCCGCCACCCCATGCCCTTCTTCAACAGTGTCCAAAGAGTAAGCGGAGACGCAACCATACTAATCCCCGCGAGGATTGTGAAAGCCCATCCAGTGCCCACCCCGTCAATCATAGGCTGAATGGCGGCACTCGCGCCAGCACCCACCAAGCAGCGCGTAAAGTTATTACTCGCTGTCGCCGCGCTCGCAGCCGTGGGGTTCATGTCCACAATGAGCGTACTGACGACGTTGCTAAACCCAGTCAATCCTAGGCCCGCGAGAAACAGCATCACGCAAGGAACGGCGAGGTGCGTCCGAGCGTGGAGAACCCAGCCCCAGACCAGGACCACGCAGGTAGCCAGGACAAGGGCAGGAACGCCAACCTCTAGACGCGCGCGCTCGATCGGGAACGAGGAGAGGTCCTGTTGCCTTTTGCGCTCATAGGGGACGCCGAGGAGGTTGCAGTGCCGCCGGAAGTTCCAGTCCAGGCTACGCCCAGCAACCTGTGAGCCTACTATCGTGCCTAGGCCGAGCGGGAGGTAGATGAGCCCGGTCTGGAGGTCGGTCAGGTGGTAGATTGATGTGAACTGGGCGGGGATTGAGGTCATGATGCAGTAGAAGTTTGCGAAGATGAGGCTGCTATAGAGCAGCAGGAAGCCCATGTTGGGCCGTAGGAGGAGCATCAGAGCGTGTAAGGCCTTGAATTTGTACTTGGTGACGGCTGGCTGCCCAGGAGACGATGGCCCAGTACCTGAGTGCTCTCCATCCTGTCCATTGCTTTGCGCCTGTTGTTTGCGACTCGATCTCGTCGCCAGCACGTCCTTGCCGACCCGCCAAAGCGACCTGTGGACAATATGCTTGGGCCGAACAGACCCGTCACCCACAATCCCGCGACATGTCTCGGGCATCCACATCACGAAGACAATAGACAAAGTCCCGCACATGATGGTCAGGATCCAGAAAATCCACCGCCACCCGAGATACTGTGCCAGTGTGCCACCCAGAACGGGGCCTAACGACGGCCCCAGCAAGACTGGCGTCGACATGTAACTCACGTATCTGCCGCGTTCAGCCGATGTGATGATATCGGACACGACACCCTGCGCCAAAGCCACAGTTGTGCTGGAGCCTGCGGATTGCAGCATGCGCAGGACGAGCAGCGCTGCGTAGTTGGGTGCGAGGGCGCACCCGATGTTAGCTGCCATGTACACGACGAAGCAGAACATGTAGGCTGGTCGCCGACCTGCTGAGTCGGCATAGGCGCCAACGAACATTGGCGTAATGCCCTGAAATATCTTTATTTCTTTTGTCAGCATGCTGGCGCACTTGGAGGTCTATGCATGTAGAGCATAAGTGGTTGACTAACCATGTATGTTGTAACCGTCAGGTTGATAGAGGAGTACGAGACTCTGAACTCCTTGGCTATGGCGGGCAGTGCGGGCAAGTAGACTGAAGCTGTCAATGGCGAGAAGAAGGCTGCGGTGGCAGATGCCATGACGATGCCGAGCTTTTGGCGATGGGTGAAGATAGAGAATGGCTTGCTCTGAGTCTCCACTTTTGACACTGTGTTCGCTGTAGCCTCGACATCTCTTGGTGGTTGACCCCCATTTTCGGTGTTCGAGAGTGCGTCTTCAAGGTCACGATCCGGTTGTGACGTAGGTTCGGTCTTGCTGTGTGTGGTTGTTGAGTCGATGCTTGCTCTTCTCGATACTACTGGCTGGCTGCCAGGTCGCACTGTGTCTGGTGGTTGTGCCATAGTGGTAACTATGTGAGTTGAATTGAGCTTGGTTGCAATTGTTTCTGCAAGACGCGGCGTTTGGCTTCTGGAGCGGTGCCATTTGGCCCTTGAAGTAGCATCTCGACGTCAAGCTTGGCGGGCAAAAAGATCATGATGCGGCTCTTGTTCGCGGTGTAGCTTCGGAAGCGACATCGGCTGAGAGTGCCACATTTCGGCTCAGTGAGCCGAGGGAGTAAACACCGACGCTGGACTTGTCGGCTCACGGTGGTAACCGCGGACTTAAGGAACTAGGTGATGTAGTTTTTTATCGCTATAGAGTAATACTCGCTGTCTCCAATAGAAAGAAAAATTATATTTTGTAAGAGAATACAAGGGCTGGTGATAGAAATGACGTAAGAAAACCTTCGAAAAGCTTAAATTCAGATTACCACATACATGGTTCTCCAATATGAGGAAATTTGTTTCAAATTTATATAGACATTTGCCATACTACATGATGAGAATAGTTTCTATATTATATCTGAGAGTCTACTATGTAGTTATGCCTCCGCGTGACTTGACCTCAACTGGCACTAATTTCGAGCGTGAAGCAATATCCACGCTCAGCTGGGACAAAGGATGATTTGCAAGTAGCTCCAAAAGTGGTATGGAGCTTTCCAACTCCCGTGCAATCCAGTTTCGCACATCGACTGCCACAATGGAATCTACACCACATTCTGTAAGAGACATTTCAGAAGTGAAGTTTTCCACGGATACACCAGATCTGCTTGCTAGGTAGCCAAGTAGTCCATTGCAGATAACACCGGCGGCATCATCCACGGATTCCGAAGATTTTAGGGCATCTTTGACAGATATCCTGCCATTTGAGATTTGCTCTGTCTCCGCGACGACTTTGGCTTCTGCTGCATGCCGACGGAAATGTGAAAACATAGGATTGCTCATTGCAGACAAGGAGCGGCCGCTTCTCCATGTGCCCAGTCCTGTCACAGTCTGCGTTTTGCCTCCTCGTCCGTAAGGCTGTACAATCGCGGATCGTATGAGCGCGAGGAGTAGCTTCTCGCCCGTCATACTGAAGCCCTGATCTTGCATGGACTTTGATAGTTCTTTGTTTTCCTCCGAGGCGAGGTATCCGATTCCTGAGATTGCGCCCAGATCCAAGGTAACAGCGGGGAGCCCTTGGGCATTGCGGAATCCCGAAAATGCATCCAAAAAGGTATTACCGGCAGCATAAGCAGCTTGGGTAGTGTTTCCGATAATACCGCTTATTGAGGAGAGCATGACAAAGAAATCCATGTCTTTTGGCAGATGGTTATGTAGATTCCATGTTCCATCTACTTTGGGACGAATGACAGCATTCCAATCGTCCAAAGTTAGTTTTTCTAGTAGCATGTCCTGTCTTGATTTAGTATGAGAAGTCATGATGAGAAAGGAACACCTACTCGTAATACCATTGCACCTTGAATGACACCACGAATCGGTGGCATTTGATTTGCACACTCTTCAACCAGTTGGCGAACATGGTCAGCGTCGCTGACGTCGCATTTTTGAACATGGACTCGAGCGCCCATAGACATCAAAGCATGAACTGTATCTTTAGCTTCCTGTTTGGCCATACCGCTTCGGTTTGCAAAGATGAGATTCTTAGCCCCATGCTCAACCATCCATGACGCCGTTGCCCGGCCTATACCACCTAGTCCACCAACGAGTAAATAAGATGCATCAGCGCGAAATAGTTGATCTTTGGTAATTGTAGGAAGGACCTAATAATGTAAGCTCCAGATGCAGTTTCATATTGATGTGCACTAACCTTGACTCGATCACTAGGATTGAAGGTAAGAACCACATGGTCAGTATTCTCGTCGTCCGTCAAATGTTCAAATGCCTGACTTATCCCCTCGCTGTTGAAGAGCTGTAGGTTGGGTATCGTATCGCCAAAGGAATCTTTCGAGAGTAGTTCGATAGTCTGGCCCCATATCGCGTCTGCCAAGGCTGGCCTTTCTTCCTGGAGGCGAGAAAAGTCTAGCGCACTAAAACTCGTGTTCTTCCTAAAGTTGGACATCTCCAAGCGTGAGTTTTCAATAAGGTCCTGAGTACTGAGTTCGATGAATCGACCGTACGGTGCTATGCAGTTCCAACACGTTTGTAGGATTTCTCCAGAAAGCGTGTTGAAAATTACATCCATTCCATGACCTTGTGTGTTTGTGACCAGAGCTGCAACGGAGTGCTCTTCATTGTTGTAAACAATTTGATCCTTGGGGAAGTGGAGGATCGATTCCATGAAAAGCGCGTCCTTGTCATTGCTCACTCCAACGTATACTTTAGCACCACTTCTACCACAAATGTCTATCAAGGCTCGGCCAATGGGAGTCGCAGCTGATGAGACGAAAACTTTGTCCGCTTTGGAAACGTTGGCAAGTCGGTATATGGCATAATATGCCGTACTGTAGGAAGTAGGATATGTGACTGCAATCTCAAAAGGGACTTCATCCGGTATCTTCTGGAAGGAACTCGCTCTTCCCTTGTATGAGTTTGAGACGATATTTGATACTGCGCCAAAGACACGATCACCCTTCGACAAGTGCGATACCTGGTCACCCACTTTGACAACGACTCCGCAAATGTCTTGGGTGAGGATATCCATGCTGTTGCCAGAGGCTAGCGTTATTGCCTTTACATCAATCTGAACTTCATTTTCTTCCAACGTTTCAACAATGACGATTTCCTGAAAAGAAAAAGGCTCTTGAGAATTAAAACGATTGCGCAGACAGAATACAATGCCCTTGTGATGCAATAGTTGAACCTCTTTTGCCTTGGGATCGAGATAGGAATCGAGCGCCTGATTCAGGGCGTCGTCAACCGAGAGCCGAGGAATGGTGACGACGCCTTTCCTCTCAATGTACTCGCTCTCAGCCATATGCTGCTGTTCTGTTCCTAAGAATGAACGTTTGAGAATGGCGGATATCACCCTTGCAACATCCTTTTGCGAGAGCTTTTCTTCGTCGTCAAGGTCCAAAGTAACCAGTCTTGCTGCACCGTTTTCAGTCCTTGCTGTCCTAGCAAGTCCGGTGATCATGCTGGATTGCAGATGGTGGGAACCTTGACCCCTGCCTGAAGTAACCCACAGTAATTTGTCACTCTGAGTGAAGATGCGCTTGATAGCCTCGAACTGCTCGGTTGAAGGATTGCTCAACAGTTCCCCAGAAGGATCCCACACAATGCGTATTTTTTCGGCAGGTGCGACATCGTAT
Organism: Bipolaris bicolor; assembly: GCA_026262445.1. Classification (NCBI taxonomy): domain Eukaryota; kingdom Fungi; phylum Ascomycota; class Dothideomycetes; order Pleosporales; family Pleosporaceae; genus Bipolaris; species Bipolaris bicolor. Next base: position 45,836 of record JAODYD010000042.1, on the reverse strand, counting down.
ATGGTACCTTGCTCAACATTTCCGGGCTCTAAGCCCAGAATATCAGCCAAATAACCTGTGTCAATAGTTTGGTTGCGGTCTTCGGCCATGACTATGATCTCAGGAGTAGCGGGGTCAAACTCTTGGTTTGGATGAACCGTGAAGAGCGAGCCTCGTTGTACCTTTTCACCCGAACTATCTAATTCAATGAGCTTGCGATCTGCAAAGCCAGCTTGCTGTAATGATGTTTTCCACTGTGAGAGGACTGGATCTTGGTCCATTGTACCCTCATGAAGCACAATAAGCCTGCCATCCGGTCTTAGTAAACTTTTGACATGATCTAAAGCTTTATGCAGGTTGCTGGAATCTGCTAATGAAGCGGACAAAACAATGGCATCGAATGACTTTAATTCATAATCCGGCGACTGAGGACCAATATCCAGATCTAGCGTTTTCTTAGTGACCAAGTCGTAAGGAAGATTTGGTGTATCGCTGACGAGGGCCGTCTTGTTTCTCTGAGCATGCGCTAATGTGTAGGCCCTGCATCTTTGTTTGGTGGCGCTATTTCCGATCTCTAACGCCTTCAAGAAAGATAATGTAGAGCTGCTTGATGCAGATATATCCAATACGGAGATTTCGGGATTCTTGAAACCTAGCAGGCGTATATAATCCGCAGCAGAACAAGGTATTTGCTGAGCATTTGATAAGTCTAGGAAGTCTACGTCCGCTTCCAAATCGAGCGTGTAGGCGACGTGATGGCTGTCAACAATGTCCTCTTGTTCGATCGGTCTTGGGAGAAACCTCCAATCTAGCTCGGAAAACTGCACCACTAGCACATTGTTGCTATCATCTGTTACTGCTATATCTGTTTTCATCGTTTGGTTGTCTCGTGTTGAGATGACAGCATTAGCTTTCAAAAGATGGCCGGCCTGGAAAGGCATATCCGCAGAGATGAACAAATTTGACACGAAAAATGGAATGGCAGGGTCCTGGAGCCATCTTTCGGCAGAAAGTGCACCAAATATCGTATGTAGTATAGCATCTAGAGTAGCCGGGTGTATCACATATGTGTGTTCCTGATCCGAGGGCATGGTAGTTGCTGTTGCAGGCAGCCGCAAAACTCCGGAAAATTTATCTGGAGAAGCGTGAGCCTCAATCAGATTTTGGAAGACCTCGCCATAGTCAAGGCCAATACTGGAGAGATGCTCATAGAATTCGGGCATTGGAAGGGTGGTTCTGAATTCCTCCTCCATTGCAGATTTAGGTAGGAGATGAGTTCGCCCAACAAATTCTTTCTGTTGGCGGTGCTGCACAGAAATGAGGCCGTGACAATGTTCCGTCCAGTGGTTGTCATTTGTTACTGAATATATGTGAAACTCGCTCCAGATAGTGGAGTGGCGCTTGGAACTATCTCGTATTGGCTTCAAGGTCAGTATCGTCTCTACGGATTCTTGATCAGGCACAAGAAGCGCAGTCCCAATGTTGACTTCACGAAGCTGATAGCCGGAAACTTGCTTGGTGGACTTTTCCTTTGACCGCTGAGCAGCCGCTTCTACAGCCATAGCAATGAAACCTGCTGCCGGAAAGACTACGCTGGACTGAATCTTGTGTTGCAAAAGCCATGGTATCTCTGAAGTGCGAAGATGGTTGCGCCAGCTCAACTGCAATGGATCTGAGTTCTCATCGCGCACCCCCAGTATATCCACCCTTGGGAAAATTCTGTTCCGGAATGCTTTGCTGCGCCGCGGTTCAGCCCAGTATGATGTGGAGTGATTCCAAGTGTAGAACGGCAGGTCAACCAAGACAATGGCACTGTGACCTGCTGTCGGCCGATTCATCGCCGCAAAGTTGATCTGATATCCTATCGCCGACAGTTTCCCAGCCAAATCGACAACAGTCCGTACAGCATCCACCTTTCGCACTAGGGCTGAACCGTACGTAATCTCTGCAACTCTCAGTTTTGGATCGCTTTGTATTGTCTCTTTGATAGGCCCGGCGAGAGCTGAATGAGGCCCAATCTCCACCAAGAAGTCTACGCTGTGTCTTTTGCCTTGTCTTCTTTTACTTTGAATAGCAGGGGCCAAGCATAGCTGACGAATAGCATCCGTAAACTTTACTTGGCAGAGCAAATTCTTCACCCAGTAGCTTGGACCAAGGTCGTTCGCACCGACCTCACGGCCGTACACCGACGAGTAAAATCTCGCTCCGTTACCTTGTCTTGTGCGTATGCCGGCAATTGCTTTTGCGTATTCTTCTGCGACAAGCTCCATGTGATGCGAATGATAAGCAACTTCGACAGCAAGCATCCGCGCGAATATGCCTTTGGACTCTAAGATCTTTTGTAGTTCACCAACTGCGGATACATCTCCGGAGATAGTGACACTGGTTGGGCTGTTTGAGCATGCCACTACAGCTTTACCAGACTTAATTTCAGCAAGAAATCGTGTTGCGTCTTCCTCAGATAGTCCAGCTGCCATCATGGCCCCGTTAGCTCTATGCTCTTCTTGCATCCTGGTAGAACAAACGCCGCGGTGATATGCAGCCGTCATTGCATCCTCTAGACTCAATGCGCCTATTGCATAGGCCGAGGCTATCTCTCCACTTGAATGACCGGTCACTGACATGGGTCTGATGTTCCAAGAGGCGAGCAATTCCACCAAAGCTATCTGAACTGCGGAACACATCGGTTGACTGTACAATGCTTTGTTAATCTTAGATACCTTTGGGTCCATCTTGATCTCCTCTTCAACGTCGAAAGGTGCTCCAATCGAACGCAGGTATTTTCCAATCCTACGAATTGTGTCTTTAAATACTGGATACACTTCTAAAAGCTCTTTGGCCATCCCACACCATTGGGCTCCCTGTCCAGTAAAAATGAAACCCAATGTCGGACTTTTTAAAGAGCGCGAAAACTTTATAGGTTTGGAAAGAGTGTCGATTAATTCCTTGAGAGATGCTGCAACCACCGCAGCTTTCCAGATAAAGTGTGTTCTTCTTTCATTCAAAGTGAAGGCGAGATCGTCGAGGAACTCAGGGTGCTTGGACGTGCTGCGCTGGTGAAGGTGTTTGACTAAAGTCTGAATTTGTTGTTGAGCTGTTGGCTCATCAAAGACACTCAGCGTAAAAAGCTTCGGATGACTGTACTTTGGAAACTGATAATCAATTGGGGAAGCTCCATTTTCATGAAAGAACGTATCCACCGGTTTAGAAGCAGTATTTGCTGCTCCATAATTATAACGCAGAAAATTCGTTGACCGCTTGTAGGTGTTGGAAAGACCGCGTGAAGTCAGGTATGTTCGTGTCGACTCCAGAATAACATGGGCGTTAGAGCCACCGTACCCGAAACTATTGATTGATATGCGTAGTGGTCCTGAAGAATCCCACGGTTGCACATCCGTGGCGACACGTAGTTTCCAATCCAAAAAGGGAATCCTGGGGTTTGGTTTTTCGAAATTTTGGTTTGGTAAAATGACTTCTTGTTCCAGCATCAACACAGCCTTGACTACTGCGGCAATACCACTAGCTCCTTCTAGATGGCCAAGGTTGGATTTGATAGATCCTATTACGAGAGGTCGATCGTCAGGACGATTGGCGCCACAGAATGAATTAGTCAGGGCCCGCAACTCTAGAGGGTCTCCAGCAGCGGTACCAGTACCGTGCGCTTCCACTATGCTAGTTTCAAGTGGATCAAGGTCGGCGACACGGTATACATCTCTGATAAGAGTTTCTTGGGCTACTGGGTTGGGTAGTGTGATGCCAGATGTTTTACCATCCTGATTTGAAGCCGATCCTCGAATGACAGCTCGGATCGGATCGCCATCCTTCAAGGCATCAGCAAGAGGTTTTAGGAAGACAGTTCCTACGCCTTCACCGCGTCCGTAACCGTTCCCACGCTCATCGAATGCATAGCAGCGGCCATCAGGCGATAGAAATCTGTTCTTATGAGTATATTTATCGACGAGAATTACTCTTCCGACTGGACTTACTTCATCATGCTCATTGTGGTCATGAACTCGTGGTTCAAGATTACATTTACCCCAGCAGCAATTGCTGTATTGGCTTCTCCTGTCCGAAGACTCTGGCAAGCCAAATGTAGCGCTACCAAACTTCCAGAACATGCGGTATCAACTGTGACACTTGGGCCGTGAAGGTCAAAGAAGTACGACAACCTATTGGAAACCATTGCACGAGATTGTCCGCTGTTAGTGCACTGGTACATTGGGATAGATTCTGGATCTCGAGTCAAAAGGTCCGTGTAATCTGTAGCGAAGGAGCCGACGAAGACGGACGTTTTCGTTCCCACAATCTTCTCCAAAGGTATGCCACCTATGAAATGAGTTAATTTTGCCTTGTAAATATGATTGGTTTCTTCTTACCGTTCTCCAGTGCTTCGTATGTGCTTTCTAGAAGTAGTCGTTGTGCTGGATCGAGTGCGGCGGCCTCTTCCCTTGTCATGTTGAAGAACGGCGCGTCAAACTTGGAGATATCATCCTGGAAGAAATGTCCATACTCAACATTGTGGGACCCATGACGTTGGAAGCTGGGGTGATATAATGCCTTGTTGTTCCATCTTGACTTCGGAATCGCTGTTCGTGATTCCTTTTTCGCGCAGATCATTTTGAAGAGGTTCTCTATGTTATTTGCCGATCCAGGGCCTCGAAACGACATACCCACGATTGCAATGGGCATCGATCCATCTGCCTTGCCATTGTGATCTATGCCGTTGCTAGCGCCCAGGTTTCCATCTAGAAAGGGTGCCATTCTAGCAATGAAATAGCAAAAGTCTGGGTCTGAACTACGAAAAATGTTCTATCCTAGTAGCAAAACATACATGAGCCTGAAAATTTGGCTGGAAATACTTTAGAACAACCAAATCTATGCCTACATATGCGCTTTAGTAGTGTCTTCACAGGTAAATACTCCCGGGACATTTTGCTTAAGCCCCACTTAATTCAATACACCCAAAAGATCTCTCAATCACAGGGTATTTGTTGACATACCGATAGGCAAGAAGAATTTCAAGCATAGCTCTGGACATCAGAAAAACTCCCCGGTGAGAGGCTTTAATTTCTTCTGTACTTCGGGTAAGAGCGAGTTCCGTTTCTACGTGTGAATCCAAATTATGATACATATAATTAACAGCGCCTTTCCATAAACATGATCTTGCATCGCACATCGACATTCAGTTACGAACTTCTCAATATGTTTTTCAAACTCGCAATTCTGTCTACTCTCTCTGCTTTCCAAGCTGCAGCTTTGGTAACGGATAGGACTAGTAACGACCAGAGGCCTCTCAAACCTGAAGTGGCTACTACTAAGAACCAGCCCTTCCAACTCTTAGTTGACGATGGCTTTTACTTCGGCAATCCCAGCACGGATTGCAAGCATTCCTCGCAGCCCTATATTTATCAACAGTACACTCGCTTCACTGACGACTATACCTATCTTTCGACAATGCTAGCACCAGATGTTGATTTCACGGTCGTCGGTCATCATGCACTTTCGGGTCATTATCACGACTTCAAGCATTTCTACGTCAATGCCTTTTATAGACTTGGTAGCTGCATCACGGAAGTGTATCCTGAGCTTTTCAAGCTTACTTTGTTGACTATCCACGGAGGTTGTAATGAGGAGTGGAGCGTACAAGAGATACGAGGTCAAGGAAGAGCAAACAATGGTAAGTTGCTCTCTTGCCGTTCTTATCTCATTAGTTATATGGTAGCTAACGTCCAAATTTGAAAGGCCGGGATTTCGATATTATTAACGTGTGGGTCACGAAGTGGCACAATGGCCGAATTGTAAAGGTCCGCACGTACATTGATGCTGTTGAAAGCATGATCATGCTCAAGGAAAATGAAGTCTGGACGAACTCCTCTACCGAAACTGAACATACAAACTTTCTGCCTGGTCCAAGAGGCATGCCAGATATGGCTGCTCTTGGTGAATTCTTAGCAAAGGGTGGACACTACTAAGCCCTTGTAAAACCTTCTGATCAAAGCTATAGAACAACGGAGAAAGACAACATCATGCAAGAAGCTAGGAAGAGATCACGGGAGTTTTTGTGTGTGTGTGTGTGTGTGTGTGTGTGTGTGTGTGTGTGTGTGTGTGTGTGTGTGTGTGTGTGTGTGTGTGCAATCTTAGTCTAGAAGCATGTAGAGATTGTATTTAACATAACCCTTATAGTTATGTCAAAATCGTCCAAGTTAATTGATCTCTTCACCTCTATTTTAGTTCTTCGGATTCAAGGTGACATAGTTGTACTGATCTAGACAATAAAAAGAGAAAATAGTATCTTTTAATTTATATAGCTACGCTAGGTTTAGAACAAAGCATATCTATCCAAAGACTTGCTGCGTAGTTTTTGTCGTAATGTATCATGAGATTTTGAATGATTTTGATGATAGGAAGGTCATTTTGGTAGTGCTTCTACTTCCAGAACAACAATAGATCTTTTAGTACGTGATTGAATGGTTGGTGGAACTCGTGGGGTAGGAAGCCTCAGGGCCTAGCTTGCGTAGAACTAACCGGCTGACTTTAAAGTTTGACCGGTGCTTTTGTAGCACCGGAATGTTTTACCGTTTAAACTGTTTAGACATGTAGACCTTTCTTGATATCCCGAGACACTATCTGCTTGTACTAAAAGTAATCCAACTTAGCCAGCCATTCTCATAAGATCTAACCACTCGAAAGTCCCCCATCTCAACGATCCAGACATTTAGACTACAGTTCATCTTCAAAAGCAGAAATCCTTACAAATCATAACTCATAACACATCGCACCATGTCATGCCCTGATTGTTTTCGGGGTAGTTTGCATACAAACCTGGGTCAGTCGACTAGCAAGGGTAAGGTGTTGGATGTCCACGGCCTTACATGCTACGTTGCTTTGCCTCCGATACCGATAGCCAAAAAACCAGAGTCCACGATAATATATCTTCCGGACGCTTTTGGTTGGCAATTTATCAACAACCAGCTCCTAGCAGATGCCTACGCTAAAGAAAGTGGCTTTCGGGTCATTGTACCAGACATCATAAATGGGGGCCCTTTGAATCCACTTGCGATGCAGCTTATGGATACAGTTTCAGAGCCTGTAAAGGGGTTCAATATTTGGGCATATCTCAGGAAAGGATCCGCGCTCGTTAAGTTGCTAGCGATCGTTCTCCCATTCATGATGCGCTCTAGCGCATACAAAACCTATCCAAAGCTTTTGGAATTTGCTCGCAGAGTCAAAGCCGAGTTGCCAGATGGTGCGAAATTGGGTGTATGCGGATTCTGCTGGGGAGGCCTTCCATCAACATTGCTATGCGCAGAACCACTGGCTAGTTGGTCACAGGATAGGCTTATTGATGCGCATTTCGCAGCTCACCCGAGTCGACTAGATGCACCGAAAATGGTCGTTCATGCCATCGAAAAGTTCAAGGTTCCATATTCGTTGGCTGCTGCTGCGGAAGATCCCATCCTTACGCCTGACAAAATTAAGAATCTGAGCTCTACTCTGGAATCTTCTTTTGGACCTGGGAATGGTGGGAACGGGTTTAATTATGAAATCATTGTTTATCCTGGATGTCAACATGGTTTTGCGATACGCGCGAAAGAAGGAGACGAAGATGCTGCTATATGCGCGAAAGAAGCTCAGGCTCAAGCTATTCGATGGTTCCAGCGATGGCTGTAGCCCTAAACCTGAATCACGTGTCACATCTCATCTGCCTGGCAAAAATAGTTGCAACGTCGTTGCCACAGCAGCTCATATGGAGTAGAATGCATTTAAGGGTTAATGCTCTTGTTGTTGAATTTTACAAGCTTTGCTTTGCCTGGACTTTTCTTTTAGCAATTGTGAAGCTGGTTTAATTTTACAACGTAACCATAGTTTAAATCAGGGGCTGGACTAACCTCACACGGGCAGTTTCAGGCTTCTATAGGCTACCGATAAAAAATTGCTCCGCATTAAATTTGGCGAACTTAGTACAAATGCTTCCCTACTCGGTCAATCTTGCCCCTCACACATCCACGTCTGCCCAATCTGCTTTGGGCTCATTATTGGCCCCCTTTTTGCCATAGGGCCCGACAAGAAATGAACCTTCAACTTATTCTCAGTTATGAAGAAGCAATTTATTGGTATTGCTCATAACAAACATCTAAATTTTCATTTGCGCCACGAGCAGAGTCAACTTTTCCATCGTCTCTACTAGCGATGATTCGCATGATACCAGAACATCGTCCTTGTTTTTTATGGTGTTATTACCAAATGCCAAACAAGTGTAGCTCTCCAGTAGTTCTCCAAGTCTGACTAAGCTGCGGCTCAAAAGAACATGGGCTAACAACCTTGCGTCGTCCCCTTCTAAAGAAAGTTTCCCGAATTTCATCATACTATGCGCGCACACAGGGTACGTTGTACTCGTCTGTGTCGTGGTCGTGGCCCCTTCTGCTGATGAGGTGCTCTCATGCGGGTGGGCATCAAGTCCGTTGCCGGGATGATCGAACTGCTTTTCTGAAAGCCCGTAAGCCTTGCATACGGCCGTGTACAAGGTAAGCAGTCGCTCCGCAGCTTTTGTTATTATCACCAGGGTGGCGAAATCGGTGCGACAGCGTTCGCAACCAATGATTTCAGCCCACTGGTCAGAGACACGTGTACTGACACGCAATATGCTTTCAAAGTCGATTTGCGTTTGTTTTTGCAACTCAGGGACTGCTTCAAAAGCAGTAAAAGAGCAACAGCAGTGTTGATTCATATTGACGTTTTCAGTTGTTTAATAGCTTGCTAATTCGCGTAAGCAACTTACTAGGCCTAAATAGAAATATTAATATTACTTGAAACCATACCTAGTTGATGATTCCTTTGTTACTGGATTGAACGAAGAATGGTCCTGCTGACGTTTCTCGGAATACTTGAACCAAAACTATGTGCTGCCGGAAACTAAATGTAGCCGGGAACTATACGGCCGAGCTAAAACATGTTGATCCCAAGTGCTGTCTCCAGCCAGCCGGCTTATTTCCTATCCCTGGTCTTTTGGACCGAGATTCGGTAATGGGAAGCTTTTCCGAGCTTTTAACTGCCTTAAGCACTAGGCCCTTAAACAGCCTTTCAGTGCTGTTCCAGGTCTGATAATATTTCTATAACGATGCCTATGAAGCTGAGTTCACGAAGATTTGATCTCCGAAGAATCTGCAGACTTGACCTAGAAAATTACGCAGAAATGATAAGATGTAGAAATAATGATATCGCACTAAACGAAATTGGTGATATTCCGTTTCTGCATACGCTTCTCTGTTTTCACAAAGGTTTCTTAATCCGCCATCTCCATCAAAACTATCATGCTACAACCCCTCATCATCAGCAGTAACACGCCGAGAATACTATGATTACAGGCTACTCTGTGTTTTAGCATTGCTTCTACGCAAAATAAGGCTATCTAACACTAAACTTCATTCGTGTAAAATACACCATTTTAGAAGGCTATCACAGGTGGGTAGCGATATTATTGGCAGTGAATATGCCTTGGGGCAACCTGATAGCCAGTAATAGCTAATTAAAGAGCAAACAGGTGTATGGAAGCATCAATCCTGTTAGCAAAAGCCTTTCAGATGGTCTCTCGGGAGGCCTATCTATCCGCTCGAGCAATCTGTTGTTCGAATGATTGTGTTCGGATCTCTGTACGCATGCGTGTTAGTCGACGAAAATCTTCATTTACGACTATTTGTCGGCTTTCAGAGCTATAGGGGCCTCTGTCTTCTTCTTTTTAGATCTGTAAGCCTCGTCGGCGATCAGTAAGGCCTGTATGATGAACGAAACCGTAGAAGCGGCGGTACTCAGTTGTGTAAATGATATCGGATCTGCGCTTGCTCGCCTTACCATGCTGACCAACAGCTTCCAATACCCGCCCACACTGCAGGCTGTCTAAATGAAGTTTCACAGAGCAGCCGTAGTGGAATAGCTGGATTTATTGTATTTAATATTTTTTACGAATACATAATATCTCAGTAAGGTAATACAGCAACGACGATCATATCTAAAGTGAGGCTTAGCTCTGGCAGCTAGGCCCCATGTAACCACCCGTAGCATGTTATGAATGAGGAAATGTCTCTGTACATTCGCACTCACTCCCGCCTTGAGCATCGCTCATCGATACTACTCGTGATGCTTGATCCATTGTCACCTTCCAATATGTTGAAGGTGGGTCAATTGCAGCGCAATTAATTACACAAGCTCACGCCTTACCTAGTTAAGGGCTACGATATAGTTGTGATGGCGAATGCAGTAAAAATATGATTAGCGAAGATTATGCTAGATTCACCACTAACCAAGACGATGCTTCTGTTAGCTTGTCTGGAAATCACAGTTCATTGGAAGTTGATAGATTAAGCACCACAAGTACGGAGTTATGCATCTAGCCATGGCGCGGAAGCGGCCTACGCTCGGTTGCCCGCTGTTCCGCGCAGTTCCGCTTTTAGCGTTATCAGCAAGCACGCAGTTATCCAGACATAGCTCGGGAGTAACCCACGCAGCACGCATAATCCCGCTTTTAGCGTCACTAATTGAGACTAAGATGCTGGATAATCATATAGAAGTGGTGGTGGATCGCTCCTTGTTGCGAGGAACCCCGTATAAGCTTGCGTAAGCTTTCTTACATGCTAGACTAGTAAGTTTCATACTAGGGGTACGGACTTAGTGCCTGCTCAGCAAGTTCATCCTTCCTCCTCCTCTACTTGCTCTATTATACCCTAACTTCTTATACATCCACTCTACTAACTATACATGTAGTCTTTCTTCTATATCATACTCATACATGTATTTTTCTCTACTACATTAGATTATCTTATTCTTGATTTATTCCTAACTATATATATTATCCTATATAACTAATGACTTATTCTCTCGTTCAATGTAGTTATTGATTTTAAAATTACGATAAAATATATATTACTTTAGGTTCTATAACTCTGTATCAAGATTAAAATTATAAAGAGAACTATATAGAAAGAACAAAAACTATAGAATAGTAAGGGACTAGTAAAATGTTCAAAAGAAATGGTAAAACTAAACTAAAGTAAGGAGATATAGGTATTGGTTAACTAAATAGGATTAGATTAATATAACGTACTATGTGATGTGTATATATAGCACCCCAGTGGTGTTAAGCCAAAATCTGACCCATGCATACGGGGACTATCGGGCTATGCTGAGAATCGAATCTAGACCTAGTTCATCATATAAGCTATTGGGTTCGGTCCGACGTGACGGCATGGATCCTAGCAATTGAGTTACATACCTTATCTTTTGCCCCTCAACGGGATAACAGCTCTCAGCACGCAATCGGACCTTTAGGCACACAAGCAATTGCTAAAGAACTCAAGGTTTGTCACTGTCTATCGCAATAGAAGATCATATCTGTCCACAGAATTTAGAGTGGATCTATCATAGCAACTACTTGCGAGACCTATCTTTTTTGAGTGCAAAACATTTCGTACATCAATGGACTTTCAGCCCCCCGACTCTGCGAACGGTACGCCTATAGAGGCTAAGAAGCGCTCGAAACTCCGCGCAACGTGCGATGCTTGCATTGCCGCCAGAATTCGATGCAGCCGTAATATTCCTCAATGCGTTCGTTGCCAGGTATACAAGATTGAATGCGTGTATGGCGTTTCAAAGCGCATGGGTCGACCCCGTAAATCAGGAACAGCAAGGAAGGCAAGAGTAGAGCAAAGGGAAGCCTCTATTGAGGATGATGACAGGCCACAAGCAGAGAATCAAAATGCTCCAACACAGCCGGCCGATCAAGATACTGCACATTCAACAGATGATGTGCAGCAGATATCAAGCTCCGAAGGACGGAAGGGATCAGCATCTACGACTCCATCTCCAAGGGCCTACGCATCTGAAACCACAATACCCACAGTCGATAGCGACGTGGTCTCAACATCCGAGTATTCATTCAACATCTCGACTACTGCTATGTACGACAATATGTTTGCCATCGATCAATTATCAAATGTTGGGTTATCGAGCTCATATGGGACACTCGACAGCTTGGATAGCCCGCTCAACGACATATATGGTAGTAGGCTTGCAGCACAAGAAATCGATATACACGATATACAAGGTCAACAGCCTTTAGCCGAAGCCTGCAGTGATCTTGGTGATCGATCGTCCATGTGGACGAGCAGCAAACCGCAGGATGCTTTCAGCATATTGAATGATTCACCGAATCTCAATCATCCGGCGAATGGAGAAGCATTTTCCGTTCGCCCAACAACAGATATAACGCTCTTCAGAGACAACCGAGCTCCTTTCCTAGACCCCGCGACTCCAGAGCTATTCCGCCAACTCCCACTATCACCGGTAAACCAAATTGGCTTTCAAGCTTTGGAGCCAATCAGACCAGAATTTTCAGGCTGTGAATGTTACAAACTGATACTGCGTTTGCTTCTTCAACTAGACGAGGCTCTTCATCACACGAACGCAATGAAACTTGACACCGCCCTCCAAATGAACAAGGACATTTTTGCCCATAGTAAGAAGATGTTAGATTGCTCTTCTTGTACTGGAACACAGCCAAGTCAACATCTTCTTCAGGTCATGCTTGTCGACCGCGGCATTGGGGTACTGGAATCAAAACTCAAGAATAAATCACCTAGTATTCCCGCGCGGCGGCTCTCTCCGATGCATCATTTGACCAACAAGCACCCAGATAAGAGAGTTTCTATGCTATTTCCATTCGATGAACTTTCCAACGTTTGGAAAAAAGATATTCTAGAGTCGGCTGAAGACTGTTCTTTGCTCGTCGGTAGTTATGAAATTTCACTGGAGAAAAACATTTTCATCAAAAAGCTGCTTCAAAAGCGACTAGACAATTGGGCGAGTGTATTGGAGGATTTACAAAAGATGACGCTTGGAACAATTGTGAGTTCTAGATCTCAGGTAGTTCGAGTGATGTTAGCTGAGACCAGTCTAAAGTTGAGAAGGTTGGTTGGAAGAGTGGAATTATGGAACGTGTAGATGCAATTTAGAATTTTGGATATGCAAGGAGTCATCAGTCAATTGATACAGGTTTGTACATGCGATCAGATTTGGGCAATTTGATTATAGTCACCTGGTTTTAGTAGACGTAGTGATAACCAAAAAACGAGTATTGCAAATGAAAATGTCATCAATGGGGGTACAGGCTTTTTGTTCATGAGAAATGCAAGTATAGATAATGTTTCAAATCTGACTGCAGTATGTTCTAATAGCACTAGTTATTGCCCTCAAGCTTTCCTACATGCTTTGCTGGACGTTTGGAATTCTTTGTGTTGGTGCTGCGGTGTGCGTCTTGTACTTGCATATAACTAGTATCCCATTTTCTCTAGGAGAGACTCTAGCGACGATGTCTGGGGCATCCCTCTTGGCCCTGGAAGAAATGCAGTATGGTCTGAATGGGTCGTCGAGTTGGACCACACTTCATTATCGTGCAGTAACTCTGTTACCCGCGCTGCGTCAACATAAGTTCGAATCTTGACCATTTTATTATGTTCCCACTGAGTGATCCAAACATTCACCATTGACCAATTCTCGCCTATTTGAAGTGAGTTTCATATTTTGAGACTCCGTCAGAATTACATACCATTATTTGCCCGTCCACTAAACAAAACCTCCTGAACGCTCCACTTTTGATCGCAACCACCTGTTATGTACTGAAGCTCGATGCGGTACTCGTTAGGATACTTTAGTCTTATGCAGTTGTTGAGTCGGTACAGCGCATTGACATAGAAGTGTTTCAAGTCATGATAGTGCCCTGCTAAAGGCTGATGACCAACTACGGTGAAATCAACATCTGGTGAAATGTGATTAATCAGGTTGGTAACATCGGTCTCGAGGGAGGAAAATATAGAGTATATTCGAGGCTGGGAGACAAATTCGCATTCCAAGGATGGATTGCCAAAAAAGAATCCGTCTTGTGGTGCGATTGGCGGTGATGCTACTGTCGTTTGTAAGGTAGCAGCAAGCAGGACACAAAGTGGCCATGAGGCAAAAGGATGCATGTCAGACAGAACGGTAAAGAAGACAAGAGGTTCAAATGTCAATGTGTAAATAGTGGCGAAACGTTGCAATGCACCAGAAATGGGATTGCAGATATGTTGGACCATGCTGCATGCACGCTCGGTGGTCTTGCACATGCATAGGTCTACAGCTAGACTCGCGAGTAGCTCCCAGAAAGATTTTTTTCAAATAGAAAAAGTCAAAATGGTAATCAAATCCAGCACATTAAGCCTATTCTCACCCATGCAGTGGCGAGATTATGTAAGCATTACGAAAAGTCACGCAGTATCTAAAAGCTCCGGAGAGATTAAAGTATCTCCAAAACCGTACACAATTGCGACCCTATTACTATGAATATGAATTATAGTATCCAGGGAGATTAAACGAAAATAATTTTAACTATTCAGAGCTATGCACAGAGTTTATGTAACAGTTAATTGAGCGTTCTGCTTCAAGAAATGAGAAAATATGTGCAATCCTGATGGGGATGCACTGCTAAGTTCATACCAAAATAGGGTAGCAGATGCCAGACGCTTCATTTATTTGAGAATGCTCTCCATGCAAGACCCCACCTGTAAGACACTAGGAGTAGTGGGGTGGCTGCTATAATAGCGCCAGCAACGCAGGTAAAGCTCCATCCTCTGCCAACCCAGTCGAGCAAAGGGTGAATTAGGACTGTTGCAGCTGCACCGAGTGTACACCTTACCAAGTTATTAGCTGCCATAACCGTTGCAGGCTTTGAATAATTGAGATCGACGACCAATATATTCATAACATTATAAGCACCAGTAACCGAAAAGGCAATCAAAAACAGCAAAGCCAACGGAGCCCAGATTGGGGTGTGGAAAAAAATGACCCAACCGTAAACACTGATAGATATAGCTGCTAAGATCTTTGCCCGTTAGTGACCGAACACTGGACAGTTAGAGGAGGATTCTTACCATCATGGGCAAAGCTATGTGCAGCCTTGTCTTTTCGAAAGGAAAGTTGTCTTTTGTGTTTTGCTCGTTGTCACCTCTCGCATCCAAGGCGGCTTCTACACGTCGGTAGTTCCAGTCAACAATCATCCCGTTTGTGAAAGCACTGAGTAAGGTTCCTAGTCCTGCGGGTATAAAGGCTAAACCGATTTGGAGGTCGTTGAATCCATATAAGATTTCAAACTGTGATGGAACACTAGACATGACAGCGTAGTAGCTCGCGAAAAGAATGCCGTTACCCAGCATGATAATTCCTGTGGGGAACTGAAAGACAACTCGCAGGGTGACAAAAGGATCGGGCAGGCTGATACCCGCTTTTCCTGAGTACGCCAAATCTCTTTCTGGTTGTTCTTGTCTATGAAGCTGTCGCGAGCTCTGCTTCATCCATTGATATACTGTCTGATTGAACCCCAGTGGCTGTACGGATCCATCTTTGACAATCGTTCTGCAAGTTTCCGGAAAGAATAGCAAGAATGGCACAAAAAATAACGTAGCCAAGATTGCTAGAAACCAGAATATAGATGGCCAACCAAACCAATGGCTAAGTATGCCACCTATAATTGGTCCTAGGGAGGGAGCGAGTGCAGAGCCAAGTGACGCGATCCCAAGATACATGCCTCTTTCAGCAGAAGTGACTATATCTGCCGCGACAGCACTGGAAAGAGCTACCATTGGGCTACTGCCGGAACTTTGAACAGCTCGAAGAATAACGAGAGCAGGAAAAGATCTCTGTAGAGCAAGAGCTACATCTGAAGCGATATAGATGAGGAAGCAGAATATGTATACAGGCCGACGGCCAATGACATCAGCGATCGAGCCAGCAATAGTCGGCGCAAAAGCTTGTAACAGCTTAAATATATTAAGTTAGTTCTCAATTTCATATCATTGTCATGCACACCACGTACCATATAACCCATAATAGTGAAGTTCATCATTGGGTGGCTGACGTGGAGATCTTTTGCCATCGAATTCAGCACGGGGTAGTAGATATTTGCTGATAAAGGAGAGAGGGTTGAAGCCAACGAGGCTGTGGAGATCAAAACCCTTTTTTGAGTGGTGGTAAACACGGAGTAGCGCGCCTGTGTAGACTTTCGGTTGAGGAGAGCAGTAGTCTCCGTCCCTTGCCCTTCAATGTTGGAATTAGCTGTCATGGCGATTATTTTAACCGTAGCTCTCTTTCAGTGTCTCAAAGATTTTAAACATGTAAAGATTGCTACAAGCAAGTATGTGAATGAAAGAAGCTATCCTTTAAATCTTGTAAATTCCAAAACCTAATTAACTATAGAATTTCATGGATGAATAAAGCTAGCTTTGTTACTGGCTCCGGACTTTTATGGACAGGGAATCAAAAAATCGATCCGGAAATTGTTTCTCAGTACACGATGTTAGAGGATGATGACTAAGTCTTCCAGTAACCGAATCAATGGAGAAGAGTTGTCTCCTGTTATCAGGAAGAAGACACCGTGCAAGTCAAACAAGAGGAGACTTCAAGAGAAGCAATGTAGAAAGGGTCTCAACCACAGTTTTCAGCGCATTGAATTGAATTGTGCCATTTCAAAGGTATGTTGAAGCTTCAATTTTTTTAGTTTTTCAACCCCCATTTTCCGTGGAGCATCATAACTTCTGCTCATTGTGTCGGCCTTTAGCGAAAAGACTCAAGAAGTCTGAAATCATCATGTCGGGTATTTCCGCAGCCTTGATAACTCGCTCGATCTCCTTTCTCGAGAATTGTAACTTCATATTCTTCATGAATTTCTCTCGAACCATATTCTTTGTGTCGGCACTTCGGACATGGCCGACAGGAAACTCGACAAAAATTTCTTCAGAAATGGTGTCGTCGGTAAACGTGATTGTGACTCCAGATGCAAGACTTTTCTTCTTCAGATCTAAATAGTCTTTGGTAAGATTCTTGTCCTCTTTTAGATGAATCTTAGATCGGAGCTCCAAAAGCCGCTCATCATACGCCCAAGGGCTGTCGCTTTTGTAATCGTTACTCTCTGGGGCTGCACCTTTGAGTAGAGCCAAAGCAACCATATATTGCATGCAATGGTCCCTATCAGCAGCATTATGCAGATGCCCTTGTTTGTCAATGATAAGGATAGCTGCGGCTGTCGTTCGTATATCGACTCTCTTGATGTGCTTATCCGGGGAATAGCCTTGGGCTCGCATGAGGTTACTGTGTTGCAGAGCTGCTTGTACAGCTGCGATTCCATGACCCTCAACCGGCATGACTTTAAAGATTATATTTCCGATGACCCAGCTATTGTATGGTATTGGAAATTGGAATGACTGGCCTCTGAACAGAGTATCATAGAATCCCCATCTCGGTTCAGTGAGTACCGTCTTAGATCCGGGCTGGCCTGCTTGCGCAAAAAGCACAAGCTGCACCGCCCTCATACAAGCATCGCCAGCGGCCCAGCCCTTACGAGGTATAGTGTTTGTTCCATGGCGGTAAGTGCGGAGAGGATGGCCATCCATCCATACGTGGGATATTGCAGCCATTGTTTCTTCTTCAGTGAGGCCTAGAAGCCACGCAACTACAGCAGCAGATGCTAACTTGACCAGAATGACGTGGTCTAGGCCATGCTTGTTGAAAGCATTCTGTAAAAGAAAGCACCCTTGGATTTCATAAGCCTTGATCATGGCTGTAAGAAGTGTGCGCATGGTTAGTGTAGGACCAGTGTGGACGCTATCACCCTTTGCGATGCGATGGCTCTGCCAATCTGCCACGGCTAGGATAGCACCCAAGTTATCTGGATGATTGTGAGTATGCGAGAAAAAACCTAAAAGTATAGTCCTCACCAGAAGGATGACCCCAATCCGCCCCCGCGATCGCATCGTTATGATCCAGATATCGAATAATCGTTGCCATGTCGAAAGCGCCTTTCAATGGGTCAAGTAAATATGAAGTACCAGGCAACCTGAAGCCATTTCGATTGACTGTAGTTGAGTCAAATGGCCCCAGCAATTTGCCACACTCTTCACTCGAGGAGATCGTTTCAATAGCGCAACCCATGGCATCGAGGAGCGCCATCCGCGCGCATATGAAGGCGTTCTCATCATCAATGTGGTGATGAAATACGTAATCCTTGATATCAATGATGACCTGATCATAAGCTGTCGAAGACATTGTGAGATCACTTTGAAAGAGTTGCTATACACAAGGAAGATGTGCGCAGGAGCATGACCTAAAAGCATATTTGTATAATTCTCTTCAAATGCACATCGGGCGATTCTCCGGCATGTTTGTATTGCCACTATCTAGTACTGTCATCAGCAATGGTACGTGACATGGATTCGTTAGATGTATCCGGGGATGTTTCTGATCCCGGGTTGATTAGTTCATCGCATCGATGCCACCGAGACCACTCTGTGCACAATGCCTTGCCCGTGACAATAAGATCATCCTCGTACAGTTGATTAGCATGTCACAACTTTGCACTGGCAGTGTAAATTGGCTCTGTATCCCCCGTGTAGATATGGGACGGACGAAAAAGTTTTATTCCCCGCACTGTCTTCGTTAAAGGCTGACAGTTAAAATGATTGCTAGACTCACCCATCGCCTCACGCCAGTGCGCCATTATCCCGATGAGCCGTTGAGAAATCATGGCTATAGGAATGAAATCGGACTGAAAACCACTTGAGATTATATCGTTAGCGCACTGTCGCATAAACTTTCTGGCAACTCACACGGCAGTAAAAACAAAATTCCCATAGAAATCAGCATTTGGATGAAGGCCCCTTGATGTGAAGTAGTCGTCGTTAGAAGCGAGTCTTTCAATTTCCCTTGCAATCTCAATCAACGGATCTGAGTTTGCACCCGAGTCTTCAATGAGCTCTTTTATAGGCCTTACACGTGGATCGGTGCCTTTATAAGTGCGATGCCCATATCCAAATAGTTTTCGTTTGCCTTGCTTTATCTCCGAGATAAACTCGGGGACTTTTGATTTGTCTCCGATACTACGGAGGTTGAGATGCGCAGCCTCGGTCGCACCGAAATGTAGAGGACCATATGCCGCTGCTAAAGAAGCAATAAGACAAGATATAGGATCTGTTAGCGACGACGCTGTGACCATTGTGGAGAATACAGCTAATGCCATCCCATGATCCATGTTCAATGCTGCGAACCGCCGAAAGCATGACACTTTCATCGCATCTGGTCGCCCTGTTAGATCATCGACCATGCCAGACATGTGGAACAGATTTTCAACGAAATTGTAATCCAACGAAGGAGCCGTGAATTCAACTCCTTTCCGATGACAGGCAGTCATCCCTACGATAACTGCATATGCAGCAATCGTGTTGATAATTGCTCTATCAGTTTTCTCGATATTGCCTTGGTAGATGTTTCCGCCGCTGGACGCTGGAATCATATCGGGATTACTTCCCAGATACGCCGCTAAACCAGCCATGATCATCGGCATGGGAGGGGACGACGATCTTGCAACATTATATTAGTTTCTCCACAATAGGAAGCAGAATTCCTGTTACTTACGGAAAAGCCGATACTATTTCGAAAACATTTTTGGGGACCTCTAGCATAGCTGCTATCAATAGCCTGCGTAAGGAGTCCTTCTGCACAGGTGTTGGGTATTTCGCCCACACCATTAGATGCAACATATCTTCATAATCGCTCTGCCATAGCTGCTCCAGACTGTAACCCCTGAAAAGAAGTAAATCCCTTTCTCCATCTCTAGAAGCTCTTAGCACCTGGATGATAGGAATGGCTTAGATTATTTTCTTACGCGAAACTCACACCTGTTTCCACCACAGTTGTGTTCAGAAGCCCGGGGTCATGTACTCTCAGACCGCTGTCTACTTTGTCTGCTCTATTCCCACTAGATGAGGGCGCTTTGATATCTTTGAACGCTGTTGCAAGGACGGAATTGCGCTGTATTGGGACTCTATATTCTAGAGTAGTGCGGGAATCCTTCACTAAAAGGAAGCCGTTGGACATCTTGAAAACCGCGGCTCAGAGATAGTAATCGAGGAAGTTGTTATTTCAAATCAAAAGCTCGACAATCAAGGTAAGCTTCATGTGTAAATTATGAATCGTTGATACATATAATCTTGAACGCTAAGATTTCTAACATCGATTTGAAGAGTATTTAGTTTGCTGAATGGCCCGGACACCGGACTCGTTCTCTCGAATTATGTAAGGAGACCATAGGCAAACCCCGCGTTACTCTACTTCTAACGCAATTGAATATGTACATAGTGGCAGGAAATTGCAACACACTAGTAGTTTAGCATCTAACATATACTTGCTGCTTTACAACGTTCTCAACTGTGAAGCTTCCTAGACAATTAGATCTGCTATTATGAATCATGTCGCATTATCTACCTCTAATCCGACCAAAGTCTGACACTTCATTCTTCAGTTCATAGATAATATCTAGCTCCTAACACTCAATAAATTTGTGAAAATTAGAATTGTGTTCGCGGCATTAAATCGGTGGTGAATTAGTAATTCGTAGCATTAACTCACCGGTATATTCTAAACGGCCGGCATTAGTTGAATTATCCTCACCCCTACCCCCAGGACTCTGCTTGGCATGCGAACAGCATTGAAACTGAATACATTTCTATCCATAATCGCCCGGATCGAGTCACGAACAAGATTAATGATAAAAATTTTGTATATCAACGGCATTGCAACCAGCTGATCGCTATATAAATAGCTAAACTCAGGATTCTATCAAATAGGTTACATTTGCTCTCATTTCAATAGTAAAGTAAACCTCTTTACGAAGAAATTTGTGAGTTTATACGAGTAATTTCACGAAAAGTAGATGGCGTGGAAATACAGTACAAAATCTCCGAGAAACAGTGCCAATAATATTATAGAGACCTCAAGCTAGAGTTCCCACTGCATGTTAGGTTATGCTATTAGAACATGATTTCTCGACTCAATCTCCTGATTGCACCCGCAATCTTGGCTACGAATTTTGGCTCTTTGGGTATCTCATGCCCCTTGTCATGTAGCATCAAGGTTGCATTATTATCCCCACAGATCTGATGTAGCTTGAGAGAATGCTCGTAAATGAAGTCTCTTTTCCCAACTACATGGAGCGTGGGAATGGTTATCCTACCCTTGAGATGTTTCTCAAAAATGAAGTCTCCATTTCCACTGACCACAAATGGAGGTAAGCTGTTGAAGAATACTGCGCATTTGAATGGTGGGGGTTCGTATGGGTGGCGCGTTGACCACTGCGCGAGAAACCCACATGTGAGTGTGCCGCCATGCGAAAAACCGATCACTGCGTCGAAAGGCCCTTCTGTCTCAATGAAATCCAAAAGTTGATCGTATGCTTCTTCTACAGTAATGCCGTCATCTTCTGATGACCGCGGCCAGTTGTAGTAGGAGTAGTATGGGCCTTCGAAAAAGTTCTCGACGTTAGGCCCAGGGCCAGAGTCAATAACACCTTCGGTAAAATAGAAAGTTGCAGTATGATCTGATTCCAGATCACGGATCAAAGAACCTTGGTGAAATGATTAGAATAGGATCATTCGAAGGCAGGGAGGTATTACGAAGCTGGAACTGAAGGATCTAAACCTCTGTCAGTAAAATCTCGCTGGGATTTTGCATTGGACAACCTTTGTATTTGTCCCTGCTCCATGCAGGCAAAGGACTCTTAATGGCGGCATGTTCGTGGGGAATGATACGTTGTTCCACTATTCTTGCAGAAATAATTTGCATGGGCACAATCAAAGTGCAAGATCTTATACTTGTATCTAGACGCGAGATTTATTCCAGGCTAAATAGAAGAAATGAATAGCCAGGCAGTCATATTCTCATTTGTTTGTTTATTTATTGATGTTGTAGTTTATATCTCCGGAATTCTCATGAAAAAGTTCCCGGGTGGATTTTGATGTTCCCGAATAAGTGGTAGGTAGTGTTCATAGTATTCAATATAGGTTGGAGGTGAAACTCGATTCGACGACTCCTAGTTAGTACTCGTTGAACCAAGGCTCGTAACTCAATCAATGTAAATTTGCTCAGGAAACAACCATATTCGATAGTCTATAGTACACGCGATACGGAGTTAGGATTTAATTAACTTTGTATTGTCACAAGTGCTCAGCCTCCTGTGTTGCCTTGCATGGGGCATGACTAAGACTTGTTGTGGTAATAATTCTGGTCGTGCGAGCCTCGCCAGGCCGCTCGACAGAAAACCAATTTGCCGCAACGGGGCTTCCGAGTCCGGCAATTTCCATAAAATATGTAATGTCAAACCCAGACCTAGCGGCTACGGAGACGGGAAATACAGTCTCGAAACAATGCGGGAAAATGTATTTTGGAGGCTGTTTGAAAAGCAGGAATATATAACGATGCTTTTCTCCCTGGGGAGGTTGCGAGCCAACATATTGGGCACCATCGTTTGTAGGGATTACAAAATCTCCAGTAGATTGAGATATGTGACAGTTTGGTTGGTACCAATGGAGAATGGTTGTGGCGTTGTAATTGTGGACAACGTCAGGGTCAATCAAGAAGACGATATAATCGGTATCTGGTTGAAGATGTGTGGGTCTCAAGACGGGCTGATTTATAACTTCTGTTGTTTGCATTCTATTAGCAGCGTCTTCAAGATTCAAGGGGATTTCAGACCACTTTGACGCAAGCTTTGACCCGGACGGACGTGCTGATTATTCGAATAAGTTACATCAAGTGATTTTGTGCACGAAGGCGAGAATTCAGGTGGTGTTTGGGCAACTACAAGCAGTGGCAATAGGTTGAAGAATATCCTTGCGATGGGTGACATGGTATTGAATGCACAAGACTGCCCAAGATTGGTGAACGTTTCTCGATAAAATTGATCAATCAAGACTTTTTCAGGGATCAATGTTATACTTCTTGGTCTGCAGACTCGTAAATTGGTAAATCTCCCGGACTCCGGCTCTTTCAAAAGGTAAAAGACAGGCGAGCTTTATTAGAAAGGTTTCCCGGCTGGGGTCCCAGTAAGTAGTGGCATCGTCGAAAGGACTATTCATAATGGTTTTTCATCCTCCAAAATGGGTTCCCCAAATGCCGTCGATACCAGACTCGACCTCGATTTTTGACTTCCTACTACAAGAAAAGTATGGACGTCATAAGCTATCTCAATCTCATCCATCATTTGTTTGTGGGATCTCAGGAAGAGAATACAATGTACATGAAGTTAGCCAACGGACGACACTAATCGCAAAGGGTCTCCTCAAGAGCCTGGAATGGGAAGTGAACTCCGGAACGCAATGGGAAAAAGTAGTAGGGGTTTTCGCTTTCAATAGTGTAAGAAGCCCCTAAAATGCGCGTGAACGGGAAAACTGATACTAAAATGGTACAACTTCTCAGATCGATACTCTTCCCGCAGCATGGGCGGTGCAGCGTCTGAACGGCATTGTCACTCCGGTTAATGCTATGAGTACCGCTGAGGAGCTCACTTCCCAACTACGCTCCGCTGGTGCAAAGGCGCTTTTCACTTGTGCTTCGCTGTTATCTACTGCAACAAAAGCTACAGATATTGTTGGAATCCCACGTCGGCACGTATTTTTGCTGGAAGTAGCAACTGACCAACGAAATGATGGTTCAGGCTACTTCAAAACAGCGTCGAGATTGGCTGTCGAAGGTCAGAGCCTTCCTCCACTAGAGCCAATTGGGTGGTCACCCGGTCAAGCAAAAACGCAAGTAGCCTTCCTTTGTTACTCGAGCGGCACATCTGGAACGCCCAAAGGCGTTCTCATTTCTCACCATAATGTAATCTCCAACATCATCCAGATGCACGCCACGGAGCGCAGTATACGAAAGGAAAGGCTACATTCAGCACACAAGACAGAGTTGGATATCGGCATTTGCGTTCTACCGCTGAGTCACATCTATGCGTTGGTGGCAATCGCCCATACTAGCTTCTATCGAGGTGATAAATGTGTCATAATGCCAAAATACGAAATCAACAGCTTTTTGCAAGCTATTGAAATGTTCAGAGTTAGCATACTGTATTTGGTAGGCGATGGAAATGAAGGCTCTAAAGGACAAGCTAATGCTTGCAGGTTCCTCCCATCATTCTCAATATCCTGCAATCTCCTACACTGGTCAGTAAGTATGACGTCAGTACTATATCTGCCGTCTTCACAGCCGCAGCGCCCTTAGGTAAAGAGATGGCGCTGGCGCTGGAGCAGGTTTTCCCGCAATGGAATATTCGTCAGGCTTACGGTATGTTCAACCGTGGCATATGTTTACACACCTATTGACGCTGTCAGGTCTCACGGAGTCGTGTGTTGTTGCAACCAACAGTGTTGAGAACGACATTTCGCCTGGCTCGTCTGGATCTTTAATTAGTGGATACGAAGCGAAACTGCTTACTCCTGATGGAATCGAGATAACAGCTCTAGATACACCTGGAGAGCTCTATCTGCGCTCCCCCTCTATTACTTCTCTCGGATATTTCCAGAACAACCAAGCTAGTAAAGAAACATTTCTCGCAGATGGATGGCTGAGAACTGGGGATGAGGCAATGTTCAGGCTTAGTGAGCAAGGCAAGAATGAACACTTATGGATCACCGATCGTTTGAAGGAGTTGATCAAGGTTAATGTGAGTACAAATGCCCCTGATCCTAGCAAGATCACTCTCGTGCCCATCTGTTGGTTGCAAATCATTGCCTCTTGATTTCTATCCAGTTTCCAAATATCCCTGTCATAATAACCGTATCAGGGTTTTCAAGTAGCACCTTCCGAAATAGAGTCTCACCTTTTAGCACATATTGCAGTTGCAGACGTTTGCGTTATACCCGTTCCAGATCAGCGGACTGGAGAGGCACCCAAAGCCTATGTAGTGAAAGCAGGAGATTGCAGGGGGATAGATGATGTGAGCCTCGGGGAGATACTTAAATTACATGTTCAAGAAGAGAAGGCTCGGTATAAGTGGTTGAAAGATGTAGCGTTTGTTGACAGAATCCCGAAGAGTGGAACAGGGAAAATCCTCAGAAATGTGGTTAAAGAATGGGAGAAAGGCTTGCGTAGGAATGAAGGGTCAAGGCTATAGTTATCCATCGAATAGAGATTTTCAAGACTAATTGTTGTTCAATGCTTTACAAATGTTCAATATTTTCTCCACCATGAACTGAAGGGAGATCGCTCAGCCACATAAACCATGTTGCAAAACCCAGTGTGGGACATCTTAATAATAAAGTGCCCATTGCGCTGGATGTCAGTGCTGGGTTCTGGTTACACCAATAAGATATTCTAGCATGATATTGATTGAGAAGACATACACTGCATGCCAAGATACGAATGTACAGAGCATAAATTCTACTTGTACCTTCTCTGGTTTTCAACGGGCATGCGATTACTGCACTTTCAGCTTTTCTTGCCACGGTGTAAGATATCACACTCCAACCCCAGCTACAATGTCTGAAAGCATTTGTGTATTCCCAACTAACCATTATCATAGGTCAAAAACATCACTGACTCTAATGACCTGTCCCGTGGCCATGCTTTTATTCCCACATATACCAGTGAGTATACTCAAAGCGCCATCTACATGGCTCGCAGCCCTCATATCCCCATCAATCTCCGCACCCCCTTCCCCAAACAAATCAGCCAGCAACACTTCATCACCTCCCCCATGCGCTCCGACACTGTCTGGAATCTCCACGTCGACTGGCTTCTCGAATAGCTTTCTCAGCGTGATGCTTCTCGTCTCGAGGCTGCCCTCAAGAGACTGGGCACCCCCGCTATTCACATAGCTATTCTCTACAACCTCCATTTCCAGCCGCCCACCTGTTCCGTTGAACGAGACTCGGAATCCTTCCCACGGCGCATACGCCGTGAGCGAGTATGTAAGCACCGCACCGCTGCGATACCGTACCAGCAGCGACATTGTATCTTCAATGCTGATGCCGTCTCCAAACACTGACTGATCTCTGTAATACGCATCTTCGTGCTCGGCATCCAGGTACATA
Source organism: Bipolaris bicolor (assembly GCA_026262445.1). NCBI lineage: Eukaryota > Fungi > Ascomycota > Dothideomycetes > Pleosporales > Pleosporaceae > Bipolaris > Bipolaris bicolor. Next base: position 19,929 of record JAODYD010000042.1, on the reverse strand, counting down.
TGGCGCAGCTTTTCATTTTGCTCCATGTGCAGCGCAAACGGATCAGCGGCGGCTACCTTGCTTCCATGGGCGCGAGCATAAAACTCGGTCGTGCCTCTGGCTTCTGCGTTTTCGCGCCCATAGAAGCGCAGGTCGCCTTGCGCATACACGGTTTCAGGGCGCGACTGTAGCCAAAAGTTTACCAGGTCGAAGTGGTGGGTTGATTTGTGCACCAGGAGCCCTCCCGAGTTTCGCTTATCGCGGTGCCAGCGCCGGAAGTAGTCGGCGCCGTGAGAGGTATTTAGCATCCACTCAAAATGAATGCTGGTCACGGTTCCAATGGCACAGTTGCGCAGTAGCTCCCATATTTTGGTGTTGTGCGGTGCGTATCGGTAATTGAATGTTACTCGTACTTTTCGGCCGGTGCGCTCGACGGCATCGAAGATTTCCCGACACCGCGGCGCATCGATGGTCATGGGCTTCTCCGTTATAACGTTGCAGCCGAGTTCAAGCGCGCGGACAATGTACTTGTTGTGTGTGCGGTCAATCGTTGTGATGATGACTTCGTCGGGCTGCGTCTCATGGATCATGCGGTCAAAGTCTTGTGCTATGAATGTAGGCACTTGGACGTGTCCGAGGGACTGAAGTTGGGAGTTTGCATAGTCGAGCCTTGTTTGGTTCGTGTCGCATAAGGCTACGATGGTAGAGGTTGTCTTGTACGTTGTTGCTATAGCAGTGTAGAAGAATGAGGAGCGGCCGCCTGTCCCGATCAAAGCGTATTTCTTCTGTTTCTTCGTATCCGTCATCATTCTAGTAGCAATAGATCGTGAGATCCAATCTGAAATAAACAGTTTGCTATATCGAGGTCCAGGTATGCAATTTCCACATCTTGAAAATTGTGATGATGGGTATCGGTGTAAAGGTACCCCGGCCTTACCCCTCCCGCGCTGCCCCTCCATCTTCGGTACGTTATAGCCCGAGTTGTACAATCATGATCTGCCAGCACTTGAGTGGATCTTATCCGTTAAATTCAATAAAGCTACAGGCGAACTGTTATTTTGAAGTAAACGCCTGAAAGGATCTACTCCCACTAGGAAGTAAAGCCCATCTGGGGAATATGGCCCTCTTTTCGTGTCGCACATCAAATGAGCAGTCATTCCACCGATTTAAGGATACCATACGTGAATGTTTGTGTCACTGGGAACGATTGACACAGAAAGCCAGGCCAGAAGACAGGTTGCCATGTGCGATATGGTCCTCTATATAGACGGACTATCCAGAAAGTTGGGATCACGATCACTCGGGTCCTATTTTCCGAGAAGGCATCTTTGCGTGTTAAGCAGTTGTTTAGATCCTTTCGTTCACTGCCCCGCACAGTAAGGAGGAAGCGGGTGAGAATCTCGATCCAAATACGAAGTCGGTCAAAGCCAAACCATCTATCGAAACCTGGATGAGGTTGATAAAAAGCTGTATCAGCTCTACTAACGACCAAACAGCACTCGTAAACAGCATTATTGCCTCACCCGAATCAAAGCCAGTAAGTAAAATCTTGTCTAGCTTGCCTGTTGGGTGGTGGGATGAAGATCATGAAAACCGCATGGTTACAGAGTAGACTTAAATGACACTTGTTGACAAACTTTGTTTTACCCGGAGAGATGATCAACAACTGTGATCTGATAAATGGTATGCTCTACCCGGACTTATGGTAGGAGCATACGTAGTCACTTGGAAAGTACAATTTCAGCACGTAGGTAGCCAAGAAGGGATTTTATTCAGGAATGACACAATAATGGTAATGCTTCGTTTTCGACTCCTCCAATACTGTCAAATTATACTATCAGATTGTTAAGCATTCGAGGCTGAATCTCTGGAGCTTTGATCTTCATGGTCATGGGCGCCATCCTAATCGTCCTTGCAAATCTACATGATCTCTTCAGTATCCAAGTTTCACGTTGTACATGACATTCTCAGGTAAAGGCAGTAGCTTCAGGTTGGTTTCACAATGTTTTATATTCAAAAAAATGTGTTAATAGATACAAGGTTGACAGAGAAAAGAAGTTTATATACACCAAATGCCGAAAGCCTCTGAAAAGCCCCAGAAACAGAAAAGTACATGGCTTAAGCGAGAGCGGAGCAAAGCTCGTTGTAAGACGGTTTGGCCTTAAAGGACCCGTCAAATAGGAGAGGTCCACCGGCAGCACCGATCCAAGAGTTGGTGTCAGAAACACCCCAAACAGTGATACCGACACAGTTCTTGATATCGGCACAAGCGTCGAAGACGGTGACCCAATCAGCGGGTTTACCGTTGTTGATATCCAACTCAGTTATCGCGCACTCTGGGGCGGCTTCGCAAAGAGCCTTCAAAGCAGCAGGGACACCAGAGATGGGGAAAAGGGTGCCTGGGGAGCTAATGTGGGACTGGGAGCCGATGGCGTCAATGGGAACACCATCGGCAATCCATTTCTTCACGTGGGTAATCATGCCCTTTGTCTTGCCGTAGTTTGCGCCGTCAAGGTTGTAGTCGTTAATGTAAAGCTTGGCGAGGGGATCGGCTTGGCGGGCAGCGTGGAAAGCGGTAGAGACGAAGCCTTCACCGAGGACGTTGTAGAAGACGCTGGATCGGAAGCCACCTTGCTCGTCAAAGATTTCGTTTACAACATCCCAGGCGTAGATCTTGCCGGCATAAGTACCAACGAGCTTCTTGATATGGTTAACCATGACCTCTTCGAGCTTGGCCTTGTCACGGATCTGAGTAACCCATGAAGCCAACTGAGAGTGCCAGACGGTAGTGTGACCGCGGATGAGTTTGCCGTTTCCGGTAGCGAAGGAGACAAGGGCATTAGCACCATCGAGAGTGAATTGTCCCTCGCTACGCTCAGTGGCATCCCACTTCATGCTGTTCTCGGGAGTGACGCAGCCAAAGTTGTCGACAATGATCTCCTTGTTCTTACCCGCGCTGAGAGTGTATTGATCAGTGGCAACACCAACATATTTCTTGCCCTTGGCCTTGAAGGCAGCATCAAGGTTGCATTTGGCGCCGTTGCGGCCGCTGCCAGCAACGTTGGGAGCAGGAGTGTTTCCGCCAGAGCCGGTAGCCGGAGAGGGGGAAGGAGAAGGAGTGGGTTTAACAGCAGGATTGCTCGCGGAGCTGGCAGCCGGAGAAGGGGAAGGAACTGGTTTAACACCAGAGTTGCCACCAGAACCAGCAGCTGGAGAAGGAGAAGGAGAAGGAGAAGCAGCGGGCTTGACACCAGTGTTGCCACCAGTGGTAGCAGCTGGAGATGGCGATGGAACAGGCTCGTCATCAGCTTCACAAGACTCATCATCACCCTCATTTCCCGCAGTGTCGGCATCGCCACCCTCCTCGTCGGCATCGCAGGACTCGTCGTCCCCTTCGTTTGAGTCCGTGTTAGCATCGCCGCCCTCCTCATCAGCATCGCAGGACTCGTCATCAGTAGGCGATGAGGCAGGGGTGGCGACAGGTGCGGTGCCGTTAGGCTCCATAGCAGGGGCTTTGCTGGGCAAGCTGGGAGTAGCGGAAGTACTGCTGGCAGATGGAGCAGCAGCTTCCCCACCAGGAATACACTGGCTGTACCAGTCATTGTACTTGAGGCAGTGCCAGCCAGAAGCGCAGGCACTGTCGCCCTTGTAGTTGACGCCGCCGCACTGGCCAAAGGGAGCCACGGCAGCGAGAGCCGTCGTCGAGGTCAAGCCAACGACGGCCATGTAGATGGATGCATCGCGGAAGTGCATTGTTGCTGTATGTAGTTTGTGTTTCGATTGGAGAAGAGAGCTGTTGCAATGGCGTGTTGGAAGTGAAAAGAAGGGAAAGGATAGGAGCTCGCTCCTATGCTATTTCAACAAACTCAAGGAAAAGAAGGTCGCGGAAGCACGCTTCCAAATAAAGATAGAGAGTGTGGGATGAGAATGCAGGAGAATAGTTCCGAGCGGATATAGGGCAGATTGACTCTGCATCTTATACCTTTTCCACATTACTTGGATGGAGTGACATGGCGGGTTCGGTGAAACAAGCATGGAGTGGGTCGGTGGAATTTGGTCAGTGGTTCCTTACGTTGTTTCATGAAACCCGTAGAAACGCCACCCATCCTGGGAAGTCATTTCAGCGATCCATGCGTCCCGCTCCAGACCGGCAAGCGTTTGATAGCGCTCTCTGCCATGTTGCAGACTGCGGCATGGGGGCGCGACGAGGGCAAGAAGTGGAGAAGTCTCTTTTGCAGGGAGGAAAGACAGAAAAATATAGAGATGAAAATCCGAGCTCGTTATGGCGCCAAGGGAAATATTGCAAGCAGGTCGTGTGCGAGCGCGGCGTTGCATAGCCAAAGCCTGAGGTTGGACACGATGCCTGTGCGTCTGCTTACTTACTTTAGTCCTTCCTGGTTGCGAAGCGGCAGCCGAGTCTCATGTAAATGAGGCACTAAACCCAATACGGACAAGGTGTCATCTAAGCGCGGTACCTGCATGGCGTTTGGGGGTTAGGGGCCGGTTATGAAATGCTTCATCCACCTTCCCTGGACTCGGCACAGAAACTGCGTGCAAGCTCGATGCCGTTAAGCTTTTCACTCTTGTCAACTGATGCTTACATTCAATCTAAGACGTGCCTTGCACCACTGATTAAGGTTTGCCCTTCTACGACTTGTATACATGAATCACATGAGGGTTGCAGTATGCGAGCAGACCTGTCGTTCCCCACTCGCCACCAATGCCAGACTCCTTGTGACCGCCAAATAGGGCCTGGGGCGTGAGCTTCTCGAACGAATTGACAAACACGGAGCCCGCTTCCAAGCGTCGTGCAATCTTGCTTGCCTTTTCCACGTCCTTACCCCACACGCAGGCGCCAAGGCCACTGTTTGTGTTGTTGGCCCGCGCAATCACCTCTTCCAGATCTGACCATGGCTGTGTAGGAACGATAGGACCGAATGGCTCTTCCTGAATAATACGAGAGTCGTTTGGCGGGTTGTCGATGATAGTGGGTGTAATGAAGAATCCCTTGCTAGCAGCGACATCGGGCTCACCAACGGCGAAATTGTAGCCCTTGGATTTGCTGTCCTCGAAGAAGCCCTTGACACGCTCGTATTGCATCTGGTTCTGGACAGGTCCCAGCATGTTGTCACCGTCGTCTGGGCTTCCCACCTTGATTTGCTTGGTAAAGTTGACCATCTCTTGGAGGAACTCCTTGTAGATGGACTCGTGGATGTAGATTCGCTTCGTGGCAACGCAAACTTGGCCAGAGTTCTGGAAAGCACCCATGACAACCTCTGGTGCGACCTTCTTGATATCGACATCGGGCAGGATGATGGATGCATCGTTTCCTCCGAGCTCGAGCGTGACACGCTTGAGCGTCTTTGCGCATGTCTCCATGACCTTCTTTCCAGTGGCGGTAGATCCGGTAAAGCTGATCTTGGCGATACCAGGATGCAGACACATCTGGGCACCGAGTTCATTGTTGCCGCCAACCACTTGGAGAACGCCTGGTGGAAGAATCTCTTGGGCAAGCTCAACATATTTCAGGGCAGCGTAGGGTGTAAAGGGCGATGGTTTGACAATCATGCAGTTTCCTGTCAGGAGCGCGGGCGCGACCTTTCCGACCATCAAGATCAAGGGAAAGTTCCAAGGACAGATGGCACCGCAGACACCAAGCGGCGAGTACTCGGTATAGACGGTCTTCTCGTCATCCTCGAGCTTCTCAGTGGGCACATCGAGCGTAAGGTGGTGGCCCATGAAAGGCGCGACAGAACCAACTTCGAAGGCAGCCCACTTCCTCTATCTCGTTGTCAGCACAGTGCTAACCAAGGACCGTAGTAGTATGCTCGTCTATCCAAGTACGTACCGGCTTTCCAGACTCCTTGCACAGCAGGTTGACAAACTCGTCGTTGTGCTGTTGGAAGGATTCCGTGACCTTGGCCAGCAAGGCTTTCCTCTCCTCAATGGCAGTATCCCTCCATGCTGGAAAGGCCTTCTTGGCCGAGGCAACAGCGTCGTCGAGATCCTTCTCGCTGGCAATGGGCACGTCCCACAGCTCCTGGCCTGTGGCGGGATTGATGCCGTGGTGAATCTGGTCGGAGCCGCGCTGCTGGCCGCCGACAATATTGTAGAACTTCTCGAAATCGAGCGCGGAAACCTTGCCTGGAGACATTGTGGCAACTGAACAAGGACTTTTTTGGGATGGGGATATATGGGCGGGAATGTAGAGGACAAGACGGTGGCCGTGAGGGGCTCAAGGCTAGTACTTAAAGCCTACATGGGAACAGCACATGCCCTTGGCCTTGCGGCCGCGCAGACTCGGCCTCTGGTCTAGCATCTATCCTCGGGAAGTGGCTCGGCGGCTGGTGGAGAGTCGTGGTGGGTTTGGCGGTTTTCGCGTTAGCTTGGCAGTGACCTTGCGACGCTGCCGCCCCACTTGCAGCCGCAGAATCGCGGGGCGAGTACCAGTCTAGGCTTGCATACTTGCATCATCCCACCTGCCCCTCACTAACTGCCTGCCCTCCTTCACCTCCATCCAGCAGTCTTAACCCCTTTGCACCACCACCATCACCCCTCGCCATCTGCCGAGGTCCGTACATATCGAATCTTTCCATTCGCGCCGCCGCATTCGGGCCTGTTCTCGGGATTCTAACAAATATATGCTGCTGGCTAGCCACACGACTAAGACCACCCACATCGCCATCGCCATTGCTAAGGCGTGTGTATGTGTACAAAATTACTACATAGAGACAACCCTGCCAAGAGGCGTGTCCATCCCTCCTTGGTCCTAAAGAGTATCTTTGCCCCGCCGGGCGTGCTTTCGGCGGTCTGCAAAAGTGGGCTACATGTCTCTGGTGGCGAGTCATGCATTCCGCATCTCTGCCAGCAGCGTGCTGATGAGCGGTTGATGAAGCGCGATCAGGTTTAGTGTAGTACGGATGGCCTGGTGCGGACGAAATTCTTTGCTACCCTACTAGTGTACCCTGCACCGTTTTCAGACTGGCCACACACCTACTACCACTATATGGTCTCAACTCTGTGCTTCGAGCCGCGGCTGTCGCCTGACAAATGCACGTTGATAGGGTTACCGTTGCGACCGGATGGGGCTTCGCCCTTGGCGGGCTCCACGCTCTCGAAGTTGTGGAACAACGCGTATCACAGCACAGGCGACCAAGGCGAGTAGATTGCTGGCAGAATGGTTTCAGATGAGCGAGGTCTTGTCCAAAGACATTACTGTGCAAGCATACACAGTACCATGCAGGTGTCAGCAGCTGCCAGGCGTCCTTGGACGTATGCCGTTTGTCATCTAGGTGATTTGCAGTAGTACGTTAGTAAGCTCGGGCCCAGAGAGTTTCTCGTTACCTAGAGCCGGCTAGTCTGGCTATAAAAACTGTCGCGTGTTTCGAGTCAGGTTTGGTGGCAGTACCGTTGGAACTTGTTTTTTTCGCATGATGAAGTATACAAGCATGACAAAGTATACAATGAGGGAAATCTGGCGCTATTAATGCTCCGATAGGCTTTCATATGCAAGCAGAATGCAGCTTCTTTCCATGCTCTGGAGCCATCGGCTATGGCAGTAGCTAGAGCCATAGTCACGTGCCTGACTATGTCTTTCCATCAGGTGACTCGATGGCACCTTACGGAGTTGTGTTCATATCAGCCCTATGGCCCTGATTGCATATGCATTCAAACGTTTTGTATTTCTACTCTGAACAGAAGTTGGCGCTTGATGATTGTAATAATGAACATGCGAAATCGCAAGCCCTCACATATATTCTATCCGTTGACTGTCTTGCGCCCTTTCGCTAAATGACTCACCAACTCGGGCCTTGAGAGATATACGGTGTTCCCTCGCATCCAGACATCAGGGCTTTAAGCGCTGAATATGCAATCTTATCCTTTGGATTGCAATACACGAAGACTGGGAGAGGATCGTTTGTTACTGTATTGTAAGTTGTAAAACCACCCTAGATCAGTAGCCAAATCCGATTTAGACAGTAAGGCTGCCCCAAGTCGAAATTGTACAAAGTCTGGTAAACGAAGTGCACAAAACAAAAAAAAAAGGGCGTAACTGGCTTTGACCCATGGTACAATACTGGTCCTAGTGCTCAGAGCATGACAACAACCAAACAAAAGACTCCAGATATTTGAGTCACATCACGACCGACGTATCTATATTGGATGGAGAATTCCCTGCGACTTCAGCACGACTTCACATGCTCAACCTATATCTTGTCCTCGAGAATTCCAAACGACACCTTTAACAAGACCCGCCTTAGTCCCCACAGCACAGTAACCATCTAGCAAAAGAAGAGAGAGAGGAAAGAATGTCAGAACTAGCACCAACCGACTTCCCAGGCTCTTCTGAACCCACCTTCTTCTGGAAACATGGTGAGAGCAATGGCTACCTCTGCCAATGGTACGCCTCTCCCTTCACCGTTTCAGGCACTACGTATGCGACATGCGAAATGTATATGATGATTCAAAAAGCGCTGCTTTTCAGCGACGATGACACGGCACAAAAAATGCTGCGAACAACTGATCCACGCAAGCACAAGGGACTGGGGCGCAAGGTGAAGGGTTTCGATCAGGCAGTATGGGATAAGCGTACGTTTTCCCGTTTCCCAGTATCGTACTTTCTTCTTTGTCGTCATGAGAGAGAACTAACCATGAGATGGATACTGAAATAGATAAATTCGACGTCGTTGTGCAGGCATCATATTACAAGTTCACTATCAGCCGACATGCAGAGTGCTTGAGGCATATGCTGCTTGCAACGGGTGAATGCGAGCTGATCGAGGCGAGTCCGTTCGACTGCGTGTGGGGCATTGGATTCAAGCAGGCAGATGCTATGCTAAATCGCGAGTTCTGGGGCGAGAATCTACTAGGAAAGGCGCTGATGGAAGTGAGGAAGCGGTTGAGGGATGAAGAGAAACAAAAGGAGGAGCAGGCAAGGCGGGATCGCGAGCAGTGGGAGCAGGATTTTTTGGGTAGAGTGAGGCCAGCGGCGAAAGGAAGAAGAGTTCAAGACGGAGAGGCGAGCAGATGACGAAAAGACAATGGAAAGGCGATAGAGAATGGCAAGCAACATATGATCTGGCATGGCACCAGGTACAAGAATACGGAGCACCTGAATGCATGAGTAATGAAATAACTTTTTCATTTGAATGATCCATTTTACATCACAAGATTTTGAAACAGAAGACAACCATGTTCTACGAAGCATAACAAAACACCAGTCCGTCAACTCCCATGATAACAGTATACCGAGCTCAGCACTTCTTCCACTGAAAGTACAACTTGGACGTAAACCTGCCAGACTCCTTGGTTGCAGCAAGCACGCCATTAGCAGGCGTAGCGAATGGCGTCAGGGCAACCTCGCTGTTAATGTTGAACAAGGCATCCTGGCCACAGGGTGACCAAACTACCGCCGGCACGTTATCCTGCTTGTAGTATTTGCCGTTGAACGGACCGGCGATAACGAGGGCCGACGAGGTTTGGTCTTGCTCGCCGGAAAAGTAGTAGGTTGACTTTACAACGCCCGTGACGCCAGAGTCAAGCTCGCCCCAGCCAGAGTAGTCGGCGCTGAAGACGGCGAAGGAGAAGCCAGGGCTGAACTCAAGACCGAGATTGATTTGGCAGTTCTTTCGCGACTCTTCGGGACCTTTGCCGCTGCCTACGCGTGCCGTGAACTGTTTGTTGAAGTCTATTGGGTTTTGTGAGTCAGCATGCATACCCAAAGGAGGGGTGTTGGGGGAAAAGAATGACATGGGAGAGAACGTACAGATGGGCAGAATGCCTTCCTCAGTCCAATCAATGTCGATGCTACCTTGGGGACATCCTGAGCCGCCAGATACAACACTTTTGATCTTGAAGGAATCTGGGGCTTGGTATGTTGGTGCAGCGGCTGCGACGGCCGCAAGCACAAGGGTAGCCAATGTACACTTCATGGTGGGTTGCTTCAAGGTAAACGGAATTAAAAGGCAGTCAACTCAAAGTCAAAGTTGCTGCAAGATACAAAAAGATAATGTTCACATTGTTAGATCATGGGCATACATGGTTTATATGTTGCCACAGACTTCGAGTATGCGACCTAGAACCCCAGGTGGTGCAACGCTACATACTTTTAGTCTCAAGATAGTTCTGTACTAACATCAATCACCTGCCCCCTGCGCAATGCAGAGCAAGGCAGCTGATTGGGAACCACATACAACAAGCTCGAGACAAGATGGCCAATCGCTGGTGGTAGTTGGTGACTTTCGTTCAGCTCCTGCATCGCCGCCTCGGAGACAGCAACGAACCAGGCATGGTTGCCATGCGTGCGATATGAAGCTGCGCTCTTCGATATTACCTGTAGACTTGTGGACACGGGAGACAGGCCGAGGAGAAAATGGGAAGCGGCATGGGCTGAACGCAGGGCAGCCGTCGCTCTGGAACTGTCGGCTTCTCGAGCAAAATTTGCTGCAATAAATCTGGAGACTACCTGTGTTTGGCCTCGAGGTGGATTGCAGCATGCTAGATAGGCGAGAGTCTCCAATATAATAGATTGAAAGACCCGGTCGAGGTCACGACATGGAGGCGGAACGGTAGATTGCGGGCTGGGCTGTTTCTGGGGAAACTTTGGCTGCTTTAGCGAGTTTGAGGGATCATTAAACTTTTTTTATTCTCTTTTCTCTTTTCCAGCAATGGTTCGAGTAGTGCATTGGTCGAGGGTTCGTATTCTTCATCAATGGCCTTGGGCATGGTGTGTGTGCTATCAGCACAATTGCGACATGGGAACGTGACAAAAGAATTACCTAAAATACCTTGGTTCCATGGACATTGTTTGCGCAAGGTTGTGAGGGGCAAAACCGTTCAGTGGCGGTTCTCGAATGTGCGGGCTGGTTAAATGGACCAGGACGCCACGACAGGTGACACGCCACTGTTGCCAAGGGTTAGAGTATGCGCCTAAACGTTACCATACATATTGCACACGCCACCATCCAGGGCAGGACTAGTCGGGGGAGCGAGAGAAGATAAGAGAGAGTAAACGTGTTCGTAGCGCAGTGCGTCATGTAGTGGTGGATATTATGGTAACATTAACCTGCCAGCTAACGCCTCTGGTTAACCCAATGCTCGTATACATACAAGAGCTGAGTCTGTAGTGCGGCCTAGAACAACAGATGAACGCCCATGGCAGAACCGCCAATGCAATGCTTGTCAGAGTACAAACAGCTACTCTTCTGCCTCGGTGTTCCAAATCTCCACCTCTCTATTCTCCAGTTCCTTCATCTTATCCTCGCCAAAAATGGTCTCGGTTGGTAGACCAGTTTTGCCGTAGTTGACTACCGGCCCGATGGTGTTGAGCCATTGTGTTCTCCTCTCCATGAGCGTTCGGATTGGCTCGCCAACGCCTGGCCTCGAGATGCCAGCGTTGGCGACAGGATGACTGCCACCACCTGCGCCGCCAGGCCGCTTGTTTTGTTTCTTGCCTTTACCAAGATTGCGATTGCGCTTAAGATATGCTGCATTCAACTGGTTGTCCAGGTCGTCGGCTATGGTGTTGTATTCCTGTTGGGCTATACGCTCTTCTGTGAGCTCCAAGAGACGCTGTTTTCGCGCGCCGTTAATGATGGATTGTTTGCGGAGCTCTTCCTGCAGAAAGCGCAGGCGCTGCGCGACTTCATCGTCAAAGTGAGAATCGTATGACTGGGCTTCGGCGTCCGTCTCAGAAATGAAGCCAAAATGCTTGAGTTCCATGAGTATACGATCCTCCATACCCACAAAGTCAGTGCGTGCACCTTGGACTGGGGGTTTCCAGCCAGGCTGGACGAGATCGGGGAGTTGGGCTGCAGCAGCAAGAGAGTTGGTATTGCTCATGTCTGGCGGTGCGCCTGCGCCCTCGTCAATGTCCATGACATCTCCACCAATGCCGTTTGTCTCGTTTTGGTTGTTCTGGTTGCCCCGTCCTTCTGGTCGTAGTGTAGCCAGTAAGCGGGACAGTAGAGGACCAGCTGAGACTTGGTCAGTTTCCAGCACCTCGTCTGATATGTCTTCAGCTGAACCACGCGGGACGTTGGGAGGCGGCCGCTGGTCATTCGAGTCAATGTGCATGGATCCGTCTTCCTCCGCCCAAATCTCCTTGTAGTGTCGCGGACCACGTCTGGGTAACACAAAGGGCGCTACCCGATCCCCTCGCTCCTTCAAGAAAGCGACGTCTTCTTCTGTTAGGGGCCTGATATATGGTTCGACGTAATTGGCAAATACCGTGGCGTTGACCTGTGACGGCGGCTTCGCATTGGAAAAGTCCTTGTCTGGGGGCGAGCCGGCTATCTTGTCGCGCAGGTCGGTAACAGGGAATTGAGCGACACAATAAATTTCCTTCTTCTCTTCTATCGACATGCCCGGAGTGACCTCTCGGATGTGATATATGGTAGGGTCATCGAACTTGGCAGGGTCGGGCCCAAAGGTCTGGAACTGTGGTACGGCAGGGGCGGGGGCGGGTTGGTGAGAGACGTCCGAGGCGCTGGGTGAAGGGGCGTCTGCTGGGCCTGTGCCAGCAGCCGAGGGCGGTGCTTGTGAGACGGGAGAGGATATTGCCGAGGAGTTGTCTGGTGGGTGAGTTAGCGAGCTGTGGGATGGCATGGCCCTGAGCCTAAATGACATGCGCGGGGGAGCCATGGCTGAGCTTATTCATGCATGGAGGAATGTAATGCAGGCCAGGTAAGGAAGGGCATGTGATTGCAGAGAGGACTTGAAGGAAAGGCAGACAAAGAAGACGGCGAAAGCGAGGGGGTTGGAGCAGTGGACTTGCCTTTGTCACCTCCGTCCTGCCTGGTGACGCCGTGGGCGCCGACTGCGGGGGGGTGTTTTCCATTGTCGTCGTGCTTGGGGTTGACCTTTTTGAGCTTGTGTTTGCGATCGCGGTCGTCGGCTGCCTTGTCCTTTTCTCGGTCACGCGGGGCGCGGCTCTTCTTGAGGCTCATGAGCTCCCTCAGGGCGCCTTCTGACTGGACGCAGCGCGACTCTACATTTTTCAGTACCGTCTTCTCGATGTTGTCGCGCATGGTCAGCAGCTGCTTGCCCGAGGGAATGTGGGAGCCATTGCCGGCCGTCTCGAGAATCTCCTCGACGGTAACGGGGCACTTTTTCAGGTACGAGGTGAGGCGGCCGCCAAAGTGCGACGAGGCAGACGAAGGCTCGACTGAGGCGCGCACATTGGGCAACGGGGTGGTGTTGCGGCTGCGGGGAGTCTGCGAGGGCTTGGAGCCGGGCTTTGTGGCCTTGGCCTTGCCGCTGAGGCCGGTGGGCGCCATGTCGGGCGCGTCGTGAGTCGAGGATGAGGGTGGAGAGGCGGAGGAGAGGCGCGCTGGGGTATGCGGGGAAGGGGCGCGCGCGCACAGGGGCGGGCAATGGCGACAGTGATGGCGATGGGGTGGACGGAGCTGCTAGTCAGTGGAGGGGACAGAGTCGAGGATGCGCATCAGCATCAGCACCAAGACCAGCAACGGCGACGGCGACGGCGACGGCGGACGAGTGAAGGCGTGGGGAGAGGCAGCGCTGGCGGAGTGGTTGTGGTTGCGGTTGCGGTTGCGGTTGCGGTTGCGGGCACCGTCGTCATGGCCATGGCTGCGCAGGCAAGGCGGCGATGGCGTCGAGTGTGGTTGGTCTCTGTGCTCATGCTGCCCGTGGTGCCAAGCTGCGCCTCATGGGTGGCTGCCGCAGCCGCAGCCACCGCACACCGGCCATCTACTGACGGTGGCTGTCTTGTGTGGGCAGTGTACCTCGCAGCAGCAATAGTACATGTATACACACATCGACATACCGTGTACATGCATACATGCATATCCACCGGCCTCCCCGACATCCTCATGCCCGGGAAACGAGCTGCCGTGTCGCCAGCCCGCCCTCAGCGGCGGCCGTGCCCAGCTACTTGCTTGCCATGCTCCCATGGAAACATGTACTTGCATGGATGCATGCGTATGTTGGCACCTGCGTGGTATAGTAATGCGCATGCACATGCGTAGGCGCAGAGTAACTCAGTGGGAAGTATAGTACTAGCATAATGGGCCGGGCTCGGCGTTTCTGAACTCCGCACGGGCGACGCGGCTGTGCCCACGCACACGCACCAGCCTCTCCCTCCGCTCTCTAGCCACCGCTGGCGCGAGGCCATCTGCATTCGTCACCACGGCTGCCGCTGACTGCCCCGACGACGTGCCCGCCATCTGCCTCGCTTCCGCCCTCTCCGCTCTGTCGTCGCCCTCGTCGCCCTCGTCGCCCTCAGCATGGTCTGTAGTCGTGTCGTGTAGTGTAGTGTAGCCGCTGCATGCTAGCGACGCCCGTCTAGTCCGCCCCTGTTGCGCCTTCCACCATGTGTACGTCACACCCGCTTGCTGCTCACTCCCCACCACCCTCGACCTGCTGACTGACACGACACCATCCAGCTGCCCAACGCATCGCCATCTTCACCATTGACTTCCCCGACCCTCGCTTCATCGACTACGACAACAACCAGTTCCAGTCGCTCAACGAGTCCCTCGGCTTCCGCTACAACATCCTCAACAACATCCAGACCCTCTCCACCAAAGGCATAGACCCCGACCAGGATCCCTTTGGCATCCTCTACGTCCCCCAGGTCTACACTTCAGGCTGCAAAGAGGCCCAGGCCCAGTACGTCCCCGCCAACGCCACGCGCCTAGAAAACCTGCCGAGCGACAAGGACTACGCCCTCATCGCCGTTGCGCCTTGGTACTCGCCCCAATGCACCATCGAGTACTTCACCGAGGCACGCAAGCACTCGACCAAAGCCTTCATCACCTACCTGCCCGGCGATAGCAATGCAAAACCCCCAGTGCTCAACGATGCCGCATGGAACCTTGAGGATGGCGGAAGCTGGCAGTCGCGCAACAAGTTCCCCACCTATGCCGTATCCTCCATGACCGGATCCAATATCATGGACCAGCTGAACCTCTACTCTGGCAACCTGAGCGATGTACCCCACGCAGATCAACTGTCCCAGATATACGACAGGACCGACTATATCCGCCTCTGGGCCAACATCGGCACAGGTCAGTAGCCACTGCCTGTTTACATACAATGTACTGACACTCTACCCAGACTCTACCAGTCAGCTTCCCAGTCTCTGGGTCTTTCTTGTCATCGTACTGGCCATCCTGCTCGTTGCTGTTAGTTTCACCTCTGTCGTTATGCACATCATCCAGCGAAGACGTCGCAACGACCTTCGCCAACGCGTTCTCAACGGCCAGGTCGACCTCGAAGCACTCGGTGTAAAGCGTCTCAATGTGTCGCAACAAGTACTCGACAAGCTACCAATACACACGTTTTCTGGAAGTAGTTCGAGTCATTCGGAAAAGGCCGACCCAGAACCCCTCACTCCATTAAACGCCGGCCCATCTTCTGCTGCAAATACTGAGACTGGTCACAAACCCACTCTCACTCGTCACTCGTCTGCCCCTGAGCTACCAAAATCGTCCATGTCCAGTTCTTGGTCACAACCCACTTGTCCAATCTGCATGGACGACTTCGAGCCAAACGAATCTCAAGTACGAGAGCTCCCTTGCCACCATATCTTTCACCCCGAGTGCATCGATCCCTTTCTACTCGGTCACTCATCGTTGTGTCCTATGTGCAAGCGGAGCGTGTTGCCAACGGGTGTATGCCCAGTCAAGATCACAAACATCATGGTCCGGCGGGAGCGGCACATCAACCGCATCCGGGCGCGCAGTGCCCGCGCAGGGAACCCTCAGCTAAGCTCAACTACGGCTATGAATCTGGACCCATCAGCATCACCGACTTCACCGGCTCGACCGCCAACGGCTCAGGCATCACTTGGTAGTCGAATTGGCGGAGCCATCACAGGACGCAGAATCTTCAGCGCACCACACCGAACGCAATCTCGGCCAAGTGACATTGAAATGGCAATGGCGTCGCCATCAGGCCCTCCAGCACCACATTTGCCACCCAACGCAACATCTTCACAACAATCCCAAAACTGCGACCCGGCGCAAAGTCGCAGAGAATGGGCCCGACAACGGGCTCTGGCCATGCTTGGCCCTCACCAAGCACCCGCCAACGATGAAGACGAAGAGCAAAATCTTCCCAAATGGAGGCGCATTCTTCGCAAAGTCTTCCCCACCTAGTGACCACATATGAGCGCCATTGGCTGGGTAACTTCGTCCTTTTCTCCTTGTCTACATCATGATACCAAAGCATCCGCTCGGCGCTAGGAATTTCGTCGCTTAGTACTTTAAGAATTCAAAATGGAGTTCGGTATAGTTTATTTTATCTTTTGTATACTCGATATAGTACGCATTACTTGTACCTAGAAGCTATTCGCTTTTGAAATCTTTATATACATATATTTGAATTTTAAATCATTACTTCCTTAAGATAATACTCTATTAGAACTAATCAATACAAAGTAAAATATCAAGAGGAAGATAAGGAAGAATTGAATATACTTGCTATCGCTATAAGATCTTATTTGTATAGAGAGGAAATGAAGAGAAGGTAAAGAAACATTGGTAGTTGATAGATTTTATTATGTGTTGTACTTAGAGTGTATACAACTTTAGCCTTTATCTATTCTTCAAAGGATATTTTACTTTAGCTTTACTGTCTTCTACGAGATTAATGTTGATTTAGTAACCAAACCTTTAGGATTTCTAGCGTTATTACTTTTAGTTTAGTGTAGTTTAGAATATGTTTTAGTTATATATATATTAACTAGCTATACTATAACTTAACTTAACTTTTTTTCTCTATTTGCTATATATATAGCGTATTAGATCATGTATCTTAGAAAAGAATAGTAGGCTACACCCGAACCTACCTGTTACACGGGGTTTAGATCTATACTTCTCTTGCCAGGTCCCACACTAAGGCTAATAAGCTTTACGCTAGTGTTCTATAAGGTTTATCTAGCGAGATAGTAGAGTAGACGTGCTTATAAGATAGATAATAATAAGTTTAATAAATACCTAATCTGTAACGGGCTGAACGCTCTTTGGATAAGCTCCTCGATGGAATCTCGGTTCAAGCTGCACGCACGCCATCCGAACTACGTTCAGACAACGAGCGTAGAATCCAGGTGTTACTCTAAGCACCTAGATTCTACTTACTATCTAAGTAGCGCTTAGATAACGCGCTTAGACACTTTAGTATAACCTTTCTCTAATAAGTAAATAAATATTACGTAAGTAGAAGTAAATAGCTCTCTATTAAATATAACCTCTTATATATCTTACAATTACTCTCTAAAGCGTAGCCTCTTATATTTTTTATTAAATTCTAATTAGATATAAGCTTTAGGTAGACTATCTTCTAACTAGGTTTTAGAGTATATTATTAGTATAAGCTAGTAATATAAAGTTAGTGCTATAATAGGTATAAAAGGTCTTTAGTATAGTAAAAAAGTAGACTATTATAAGATAGTATACCTAGAGTAGAGCTTTATAGAAAGCTTAGCTATAAGAGATAGTAGGCGAATTAGTTACTTAGAATCTATCTAGGAAGTTCTATTATATCTTAGAAAACTAAGCTATAGATATAACGTTGCGTAGTAAATTACCTAAAGGCTACTTAGGCTTAATATATAGTTAGCTAGAAGTAGACGTTATAGTAAAAAGTTCTATTAATTCTCTATTAGATAAAGTATAAGCTATATAATTACTTTTAATAGAAAATAAAATCTTATAAGTAAGATAGTAAGACGTAAGTCTTTTTAGAGATAGAATATAATAGTAATAGAATACTATTTAAATTCTAGCTAGTAATAAAAATAGCTAAAGGTAAGCTCTATATATTTATACTAATAAAGTGTAGATTATAGTCTAGAACTATATAAGTAGATTAAAGAATAATTAAAAGTACTATATATAGGTAGATAAAGAAATAGAATATAAAAAATAAATTAGATAATAGAGATTATTATTCTAAACTTAAATATTAGAAAGCTAGTAGCTTACGCTACTACTAAGAGCTAAGTAAAAGTTTTAGATAGAAAGATCTTACGTAAGATTATATAGATAATAAGAGAGAATAAATAGAAAAAGATAGTAATTAAGCTAATAATAAAAATAGTTATTAAATAATTAGCTATTATAAGAGAAGAAAGCTTACTAAAGTAAGAAGGCTTACTAAAGACTAGTTAGAATACTATAGTCTAAGTAATAGAGTAGATAATATAGCTACTTAGCCTAATAGATAGCTACTTAGAGATACTTAAATAGAACTAAGCTAAAGAGCGTTTAGAGTTATCTATTAGAGCCTTTACGTCTCTTTTAGTAGTATCTATAACTACTAAGCTAGATATATATAAGAATAAGTTTCTATACTTAGAATTCTTTAATAAAGATTAAATAAAGACTATAATATTTAAATATAAGACTTAAGCTAAGCTCTAATATAAATATAAAAGAACTTTAAGCCTTAATTAAATTAAGTATATAGTTAATAAGTATATAGATAAAATAGTAGATATACTTCTACTCTAAGTAATATTAAAGTAAAGTAAAAGTAATATAAAAGACTTCTAGAGCTTAATAGATTAGTAGTTTAATAATTTATACTAAAAGTCTAAGGTACTAGATTACTTTCTAACTCTCAAGTAAAGCTAGCTCTTAGTAAGAGACTATTATATAGAGTTTAACTATCTTAAGATTTAGTTAAGTAAATAGTTTAGTAAAGTAGCTAAGAAGAATAGATTTTTAAAATACTTTTATCCTAAGCTATAGAAAGCTCTTACTATAATAAATAAGAATCTATTCTATAAATAGCTAGTTTATTAGATAGTAAAGATATCTAATAATCTATACTAAGTAGATTTTATTAAACTATATTTATAGGCTCTTAAGCAGTAGACTACTCTACTATAATAACTACTTAATATAAAGTTAGCCTAGATATTAAAGACTAGAAGCTTTTAGAAATTAATTAAGTATAAAAAATAAAAGATAAGCTATAGTAATCTCTATAAAACTACTATAGCTATAGAAAACTAAGTTATTTAGCTAAAAACTATCTAAATAATATATAGATTAAAAGAGTAAAAGTCGTTTCTAAGAGTAAAGAATAGAAGTAGCTAGAGAAGACTAAAGACCTAACTAATAGTAACTTAAGAAAAGAAAAGCTTTAAGCTAGAGTCTTAGCTTAGAGCTTCTAAAGATTGATTAATAGATAAGTAGTATATAGAGTTAATTTTAGTAGTAGTATATATATTCTCTACTAATTACTCTAGATCTAATTATAAATAATATAGTAAATACTATAGTATTAAATAATTATAAATACTTCTATTATATACTAGTTAATAGGAGATTTATCTACTACTACTATCTAAAGTACTTTAAGATCTTTATCTTAATAATTAAATAAGTAAATAGTAAGCTATTAAAGATTAATATAATTACTTAATTCTTATTTAAGCTATATAAATATAAAGAGTCTATCTATATATACAGAGGGGTGACATGAAAAAAACGTGTTACTAAAAGTTCTAGTTTTTAAACTAGTATAACTAGCTGAATATTAGAGCTATTCCTAAACGGGCTAGCTCATTTTAAAGCCAAGAAGCTCTAGTTTTACCTAGGTAGGCTAAGTGCCTGCTTAGTCAGCATAGTCAAGGCACAAAACTGCTATAAAGTAGAGCTATAAAAAAACGCTAACTTTAAGCTAAGAAATCTCTTTATTAGACGTATAAAAATGCCTAGAAAAAAAATATATTATAGATCTATATATAGAGATCACGTGACTTCATTTTTAGCTATAGTTTATTACTTACTTAATTAAATAAAAAATTAAGAAAAAAATAGAGTAGGCTTAGGTAAGCAGGATTACTAATCTAGCTTAGTAAGCTTAAAGTATATATTTTAATCTTTTCAGAAAAAAATTTTAAAGCTCTAAATCCTTCAAATGGCCGCAAAATTTTCAAATTTCGAATCCGAAGTTAACCGTTTATTAAACGCAAAT
>JAODYD010000041.1:200121-225335 GCA_026262445.1 Bipolaris bicolor | reverse complement strand
TAACCCTAACCCTAACCCTAACCCTAACCCTAACCCTAACCCTAACCCTAACCCTAACCCTAACCCTACCCTACCCTACCCTAACCCTATAGTATAATAGGCGCCTATTCTATACTTTCTTACTTAAGTTAGATAGTGCTATGGCTAGCTTATACGTCTGCTAGATATACGTAATAATCTATAGCTATACTATATAGTACTTCTTTATTATTAGCTCTATCTAGCTTATATTAAATAGCTTTTTATTACTACTTATTCTATACTTACGCTAGTTAACGTATATTATCGCTAGCATACCTACTATACTTAAGTAGGATACCTACTACGCCTTCTAAATTACTATCTTAGCTACCTAACACACATTACGCAATACCCGCTCTTAGTAGCTAGGTATTTATACCTTATCTAGTAGCTATGCTTAGTCTAGCCTCTTTAAGTGTTGTGCCTACCCTACTTAGTTTAACTACGTCTAGTATCTCTACTAGCTGCTGTCCTCTTTAATTACGTTACTAGTACTCTTACTCTCTACTACTTAGTTAATCTATGTCGCTAAAGCAGCTAATGCGTGCTTAAACTACGTCTCCTTAATATTACTATTATTAGGTTTAGTAGATACAACGCTCTAGATCTTAAATAGTTAACCTAGCGTATTAGTGCTTTAGAACTTCTAGCTTATAATACCGCCTATCTATCTCTACTATATAGCTATTAGGCAACTAATTCTACGTATATACTAATAAGCCTAGCTATAGTTAGTATAGCTATACTCCTATATATTCTTTATATATTAGCAAATATAGCTATACTTTAGATATCTTAGCCCGTCTATATATATAGGCAAATAGAGTAATAGTACTATATTAGAGTAAGAGAACTTAACCTAGTCTATATCGCTAGCCTAGCGCTATAGTAATAACTCTCTATCTATAGCTCTAACGATATCTCTTCTAATACTAGTATATAAGTCCTAGTATTTAGTATCTAAATAGGTGCGTAGCTATAACTTAATAATACCCTGCTAGTAGCGCTTATATATTATAATACAATAGGTAGATAAGTATATAAAAATATCTTAAAATTTATCTATATTTCTTAGTAAAAGTAGTATAAGTAAAATAGTAGTAATAGTTATATTATCTCTCTATATTTATTTATCTATTTATTTATTATCACAATATCTAGTCGTCTAACGTTTAACTAGTTTACTTAGAAACCTTAGTTATTATAGCTTAATCTAATTTTAGCTTTTTTAGTTTAAATTCCCTAACGCTTAAATTAAAAAAAAATTAATTATACACCACACTATAACTAAATAATTTTAAAAATCTTATAAACAGAAAGTTCTAATCACTTCTTTGCTTCTATAAATATTAGAATCTTTTTTCTTAAATTTTATATATAGTATAGTAGTCTATTATAGGTAGTAAGTATACGCTAGGCTAAACGTATATATAATTATTAAGTTATACTACCCTTCTATAGTATAGCAGGCTTAAAAAATTACTAAAATACTCCTCTATACAGCTACTATAATAATAGCTTTATAGTAACAGCTTTAGGCTTTAGTTACGCATATATAGGCCGCTAGTATTACGCTCTACGTTATATAATACTAATAGTTTAGTGTTTAAAGGTTAGTATACTTAGGGTTAAAATAGTACTTAGAGTTAAACCCTACTCTAACTCTAAGCTAACATAAGCTATATTAACGAACACTAACTCTTAACTATATTTTATTAGATAACTTATATACTATATATTATATTAGTATAAAAACTAGTTTATTAGACGCGTATAAGTTTTCTATATCTACTATAAGATTTACGTTAGATTTAAATATAGTTCTAACTCTACTTCCGCAGAATTAAGCAATTAATAAAAGTAGGGTTAGAAAATTTAGTAAACTCTAATAGAAGTAGAGTTATTTTAACCCTACTTTCGTTAAGAATTAAGAATAGGACTGCCCGCCTTTAAGTTAGTACCCTACTCTAGTAGAGGCGATTACTTAGGGTTATTACTTAGAGTTATTGCTTAGAGTTATCGCTTAGAGTTATCGCTTAGAGTTATCGCTTAGGGTTTAGAGAAACATTAATACTAAAACTCTCTATTAAAGTATAACGCGACGTACTATTATAATTATTATAAAATTTAGATATAGAGTAGCTACGCACGTACTATACGTTACATAGAAGTTATATTACTTTTTAACCTTATTATAGGTAAAGAAAGGGACTCTAAAGTTTTAAAAAAAGGGACTCTTCTGTCTATGCGCGTGGATTAGATTTATTAGAGAAAATAAAGAAAGAGACTCCCTTTCTTCGTATAATAAGGTTAGGTATTAAAGTAGAAGAGAGTACTAGTACTAAAAAGATAAAGTTTAATCTTAAAGATATTTGTCTTTCTAATAGCCTAATAGAAAGTAAGTAGCTATACGTTATTAATTTACGCTATATATAGCTAAACTCTACTCTAGAACCTCTCTACTTATAGTAGGCTTCTCTAAATAAGATTCTACTATATTCTAGCCTCTAAAGATAGAGAGATAGATTATAAGTAAGGATAAACCTAGAATTATATAGCCCTCTATAAGAGAAGACCACGCACAACCTATTTATCTTCTTTAATATATAGTAAATTAGCTAATATATAGTATCTACTCTTAGTCTAAGATATACTTAAGAACTTAGTAGTTAGCTATTATAAGTCTACGCTTATTAACTCTCTTACTATCTTCTATACTATTAACTACTAATGCGTTAATACTCTCTATATCTTTATTAGTAATATCTATATCTAGTGCTTACTTAAGTTCTTTATAGTTAGATAGATCTAATTCTATATTATTACTATTATTAAGTATAAGTACTATACTCTAAAAGTCTTTATAGTCGCTATCTATAGCAAGGTTAATAGGTAACTTTATTACTTTATTCTCGTCTTAAAGGCGCGATCTAATATTATCTAGGGCTTTTTTAAGTAGATTTTTTCCTTTAAAGCTATAGGCGATAGCTATAGAAGAGGTAGTGCCTATGCTCTAGTATAAGTCTCGCAGTATAGCCTCGCTAAGAAAGTAATTCTTTATTACTAGTAACTACTTCTTTAATAATTCTATATCCTTAGACTAAGTAAACTTATAGTAGAGAGTATTATTTATTATTTTATAATCTATCTTTTCCTATTACTTTTTATTAAACCTCTTTACTTTATAACTAAGCTTTTTAGTCTCTATTAGGCTTATAGTACGTAGAATAAAAGTAAAGGTTTTCTATCTTTAATTAGTAAAATATAGTAATTCTTAAGCTATTATAACTATATACCTTATTACTAAATATCTTAGCTTTTTATACTTAGAAATAGTACTTACTTAATACGTACGTAGCACTCTCTACTCTAAACTTATATAAGTAGAAGTTACTTAAAAACTCTTATTCTTTCTTAGTAGAGTAGAATAGAATTAAGATATCTAGCTTATTAAGATACTTAGTAATATTATTAAGATTAGGTTAAGAGATAAATCGTTTTATACTAGCCGTAGAGAGAAGTAGCGTAGAAGGAGAAAGAGGATAGAAGATAGAGAAGAAGAAAAAGAAGAGAAAAGAGAGAAGGAAATAATAAATAATATATATTACGTTCTATAATATAGACTAAGCTAGCGTATTATACTTATATTAGCTAGCGTGACTACTCTCTATATTTACTCTATAGCCTATACTACGTAAAAATAATCTATAAAGCTCTACGTTATATATACTCTATATAATAAACTATATTATATATAAGTAGACTAATAGCTACCTTTCTTAGCTCGCTTCTATATTAAAGACTATATTATTATCTCTACTTATTAACTTAAGCTTTACCTTCTATTACTATAATAATAACTATACCTACACGACTATAGTTGCGTAAGTCTCTTTTATAACTAGTAATAACGTACTATACTATATAAGAAAGAGAAGGCTATTATAGTAGCGTATAAGAAAGATAGAATAAAGAGAGGTAATCTATAGACCTTTTCTATATATAAGATTTATACCTATAAAGTAGTCTAAACTACTTTTACTATTCTTATATAAGTAGAAGACTACCTCTATTCTTATATATATACTACTATTTCTATAGTATAAGTACTATAATAGTATAATAGATTATACTAGATTCTATTCTCTTACCTAGTATATACTAGTCTACTAAAAGAATAATAGTTAAGACTATATACTAATAATAGACTAGAGTTTACTTTTAAACTTAATTATACTTTATAATACTTAGTAAAAATAAGGTTATAGTAGAGTATCTTATTATAAAAGAAATAGTAAAGATAGAAAGTAATTATATTTGTCTATATATATCTATAACCTACTATAGACTATAACTACTTATATCTAAAATTCTCTTAAGTAAATAGTAACCTTAATTCTACTACTAGAGGCTAGAGTATTTTAATAACTAAGTTTAAAAAAGTTATAAGTTACCTATCTTACTACTCTAGTCTAAAGAAAAAGAGTCTCTACTATTAACACTATAGCTCTCTTAGTTATTATCTTCTCTTTCCTCTATAAAGCGCGCTAGTAAAGAGCCCCTACTCTAAAGGTTATAATTAATAAGCTCTTCTTTCTACTCTAAAGGTAGAAGTTTACTAATATCTATTATACGAGTGTTATTATTGTCTTAGTTATCCTTATTAATATTAATATACTTAGCTAACTTTAGCTATTTAGTAGGATAGTAGACCTTAGTAGTACTACTACTTACTCTAACTACTTACTTACTACGTGCCTTCTTAGAGGGCTACTATATAATATAACTAATAATAGATAACTTTTTCTTCTTACTCTTTATAAGAGTAGGCTTCTTAGTAGACTATAGTTTCTTAACTAATATAGTATTGTCTAGCGTATACTTCTTAGTAGAAGCTAGCTTAGTCTACTTTATAATAGTATTACTACCTTAACTAGATAAAAGCTACTATAAAGAGCTAGATTTAGTCTAGCGCTATAAGGACTAGCTATGTTGTAGCTAATTAGCTAGAGTAGTAGATTTAGTACTAAGCTACTTAGCTACTATCTCTAAAGCTAACGTTAGATCTCTATATAAATATTAAAGAAGGAAAGACTTTCTATTACTACGCGCCTTATAGAGCTTCTTAATAAAGTAGTTAAATACTTAGAGCGTTATATAACTAGTTATTAACTTAAGACTTAGTATAAATTAGTAATCTAGCTAGCTACTCTCTTTATCCTATAAGTAAGAAGTAACTAAAATAATTAGTAGACGTCTATAAAATAAATAGGGTCCTAGTAAATTCTAGATAACTTACTTATATCGCCTATGCTACCTAGAATAGTTAATAAAAAAACTAGACTTAGCTTAACTTAGGGCTTATTAGTAGATAGTACTATAGTAGTAGATAATAGAGTAAAGGTAAGAAAGAAATAAGTATTTAAAATATATTAACGTACGAGGGAAATTCTAGTCTAGTTAATAAGTAGCTAGAGAAGAAAAGAAGAGAGAGAGAAAAGAAAGAGGAAGAGAGACTAGCTTATATAGGCCTAGAGGACTACTACGTTTAACGTTACGTATAGTACTTAGAGAAGTATATATAAGTAGTAGTAAAAGTAGCGTTTTATATAGATATAAATATAGTACATAAAGTAAAAGTAAAAACTTAACGTCTAAGCTAGTATATAAGGTAAAGTAAGTAAAGCGCGTACTTTACTAGTTCGCGATAACGTAACTACCTATTGCTAGCTAGGTAACTAGCTTATAGATACGTTAATATATAGTATTATTTAAGTAAGACTAAAATATCTTTAGTAGTTATTAAGAAAGTAAATAAAATAATAAAGAGATTAGAAAAAGATAAATAAAGTTCTTATTTTAGTACCTCCTTAGTATAACGATAGCTTTATAGATAATAAAATAAGATTAGAATAAGTTACGTCTACTATAAGCGGCGTAGACTTCTATAATTATAGCTAAGGCACCTTATTTATTTCTTAGTTAAGGGGATATAGGCGTTAGCTAGAGTAATAGAACCCTAGTTAATTCTAGCTTTATTACTTTATAAGTTAAATAAGACGTATCTAGTATACTATTATATTACTATTAAGTTTATCTAGTGCTAGCCTAAAGACTTATTCTCTATATAGTAAAATCTAGATAGCGCCTTAGATAAATCTATGTTCTACTATGCTCTATCTAAGTTCTATCTACTTTATACTTATAAGTTTACTACTACCTACTTTAATTCTTCTATAGTCTAGAACTCTTCTTTATCTTTCTCTCTATCCTTTTCTACCTCCTTCTTATAAGTATCTACTACTATTACCTCTATCTTAGTAGTAGTCTAGAACTCTTTAACTTTCTTATCTACTATAATAGCCTTCTTATCTACTATAGCTACCTCTATCTCTATAATACTAAAACTTATAACCTTCTTAGCCTTTCTCTTTTTCTTCTTAGTAAGGCCTATATTAACTTAGTACTTAGTAAGAATAAGGAGAGGCTAGAAGCTATAGAGGCAGCTAGTAGCAGAAGTTACATTCTTACGAACGCGATCTTAAGTAGTAGATTTACTAGATAAGTATATTAGAGCTATATAGTAAAGCTTACTAGCCTTAACGCGCTTAGCCTTTTTTATTACTAGCGTCTTTATTATAAAAGCTATATCTATCTCTACTTTAAAGACTAGTGCGTTTTAGTTATCTTAAATAAGCTTTTTATTAAGCTAGTAGTTAAATTAAGAGGTTTAGTACGCGCGTTAACTATTAAGACCTAGATTCTTATAAGGCGTATTAGCTAATACTAGTTAAAGAGTAAAAGCATACTTACCTTCTATAAAAGTAATAATATAGTTAATATAGCGCGTTATATAGTAGGTCTTAGCATTAAGTATTATCTAAAGATACTTAATAAACTAGTCTATATTTAACTTAGTAGCTTTATACTCTATCTCTACAAAATAGGTATTACCTTTATAAATAATAATACTATTAGCTAGTTAATAGTAGCTAGTAAATAACGAGATATTAAGTTAGGCGTTAGTATCTAGGTTCTCTCTATAAGTCTTAACTACCTTAAGAATCTCTTTTAGCTTAGAGATATTTAAGTATATTAGTATAGAGAGAAGTGCCTAATAGATAGTCTTAAAGTAAATCTAGAAGTTAAAAGAATAGTAATTAAAAATCTCTACCTTAATATATATATACGCTTATCTAATACGTTTAATATAACTATAGTATTAAGTAACGATACTAGTTAATAGAATAGAAGCTATAAAGATAGTTTAATTATAAACCTTCTAAAAGTTTAAACCTATATACTAGCTAACGCTTATAACTAATACCTTAATCTTATTATTAAAAGTACCTAAGGTTAGTGCTGCTAGGCTAGACTTACTTCTTAGAGGCGTCTTAAATAAGTTAATAATAGTATTCTTATCTCTATTGCTATACCTAGAAAGAAGAGCTTAGAAGCGTATACTATAAATATTTAGAATATAGTTAATAAACTTTTACTTAGTAGAGTTAGTATACTATATAATTACCTTCTTACTAGCACTAGCTACCTAGTTAGTAATAAAGGCAAGAAGAAGCTTTAATTGCTCTAAGTAATCTATAAAATAAGCTACAATACTACTTATGTTATCTTTATTAGGTAGTAGATATACTTTATTATTATTGTCTTCGCCTTCTACTACGCCTTTTTCCTTATCTAGCTAAAGTAACGTAAGGAGAATGTTCTTATAGCTACGAAACTTAGCTACTTCTATATAGATATTAACTAGTAGCTTATATAGGTATATAACGTACTAATTTTTATAATAAAGTTTATAATATTTAATTAGTATATTATTTTTAGATATATTATAGATTTTTATAGTAAAGAATATTAAAATATAGATAGAGGCTAGTTCTAGAATATAGTAATATTTTCTATTTTATAGTAACTATTCTTTATTAGGTCTATTTTTCTTATTTTTATAGTATAGCTTCTAGTAAATATTACCTAACTTATTATCTTATAACTTTTAAGCTAGAGAGCTATTTTTAATATAGATATAGAGCGAAATAAATAGAGATATAAGGTCTCTAAGCTAGTATATATTACTACTAGAGTATATATAGTAACTTAACTAGTATATACTATGTATAGTAAGAGAACCTAGCGTTAGTCTTAGAAACTAATCTAAATTAATAATAGTATTATATTAGTTAAAAAAGCTCTTAAAGGCTGCTATTATTAGACTATATTAGTAGATAGTAGGGTTAGTAATATTTTCTAAGTATAGATTCTTAAGCGTTTTTAAAGTAAGTAGTTTCTATGCTTTATAGTTTAGTACGTCGTCCTATAGTATAGAGAGAATGCCTATAGCCTTATTATAAGACTAGAGTATAGGTATAGTAGTAAGCGTAATATAAAAGTTAGATTAGAGCTAGTAGGTAGCTTTCTAGGCATTTATGTAGCAGCTACCTTTAGTATAAGCCTTATTAATTACTAGAACGCTAATATAACTAGTAAGGCACTTAGAGAGAAAGGTAGAAGTGTCTTCTATAACCTAAGTAGAAGAAAACATAATAGTACTAGAAAGGCTACTATCTTTCTTACTATAGCGAGCTAGGGCAGTAAGATTATAATAATAAGTAAGTATACTCTTTGTTATAATAATAAGCGTATATATCTTAAGAACTAAATCTTAAAGAAAAGAATAAGACTAAGTAAGCGTTTTAGTTAACGTGGTTTATAAGTAAGCTAATTACCTAAGCGAGCTAATTATACCTTACCAGCGCGTTAACGTTAACATATTATTATAGTCTTTTATTATAGTTAATAAACTATTGCTATATACTATATTAATTATTAGAATCGCTACTATTACTTATACTATCTATCTTAACTACGCAGGTACGAGCGTTATACCTAGTCTGCTTATAACGCCTGCACCGCCTCTCTTCTTGCACTCTCTTTAACGCACTCTTACTCTTACTATAGCTACTATTTGCCTATTTAGCTAGTACTTCTTATACCTTACTAATAGTAAGAGTCTTTTCTATCTATACGTATTGCTACTTACAGCTTTTACACTTATTTACTACGTCTAGAGCCTCTTAAAGAGCAGCTACTTTCTTTCTTATAAGCGTTATCTTATATACTATTTACTAAGCCTTTTTACTTAACTACTTAACCTTCTTATCTAAAGAACTTATAGAAGACCTAGAGTAGTTTCTTACTTTCTATTAAATTAGAGTACTTTAAGCCTTAATTTCGCGCGCGTTACGCGGTGTCTGTGCCTTCTAGGTAGCTAGCTATTATAGTAATTATTTTAGCGTCTACACTACTATATTAAGCTTTAATAGTATAGCCTGTAGGTTATATAAGATGAGCCTAGCGCCTCTAAAGCTAGCTTAAATATTCTCCTTTATAATAGACTACTTAAAAGCAGCTTTAAAGGCTAGTAGAAAGGTCTCTTTGCTAATATAGTAGGTGTGGTTACGTGCTAAGGCTAAAACTACGTTGCTATACTTACGCTTTAATAGCGCGAAGTAGGCGATATTAAGAGGCTATAATAGATAAGATAAGTACGTAGGCATGTAGAGAAGGATAATATTCTTCTCTTTATAAAGATTTTAAAAATTAACTAAGTAGTAGCTCTTATAGCTATTAATAATAAGTAGTTAATACCTATCTATAGTATACCTCTTTATATAGGTATTAAAGTACTCTAACTAGGCAAGAGCAAGCTAGTTATTCGTCTAGCTATTAGGACTAACTTTAAGTACCTAGTTAGTAGACAAGTTCTTAAACTAGACGTTAATAAGCACCTTGCCCGCAAAGATAATAAAGGGTAGTAGCTAGCGATCTAACGCGCCTACGCCTTAGATTATAGTAACCTACTTATAGTTACCTAGCTATATCTACTTCTTTTTGCTATATCCTTCTAAGCCTATAATAACTAACTATAATAAAATCTTACCTATTATAAAGCTAGTTTTATTAAAGTTATAGATATCGTCGTCTATAATACCCTACTTCTACTTTATTATCTTAACTAGATTAAACTAGCGCTAGATAGCTGCTAGATCTTCGCAGGCAGCTTACTAGTAATTATATGGACGGCTCTAGCGCGTATAGAGCTTAGAGGTTCTCTTAATAAAGTTATTAACCTAGTTCTTACTAATAGAGTTACTCTCCTACTTATATAATAGTTTATTAGCTATTACTTAAACATTAGCCTTTGTAGGCGCAAATCCTCGCGTAGACTCCTTAAGAATACGCCTAACTATAGCCTCCTCTTCTAGCTTATTTAGGCGCTTTAAGTTCGCTTTGTAGTTGCGTCGAGAGCGTATTCTAGCACGTTAGGTAGATAGAGTACTTTAAGGTACGTTATAGATAGAGGTAGTACGTCTTTAGCTTTAAATACGTTATAATTAGATATTAGAAAGAGTAAGTTAAAGATCTAATTTAGGATAAGTTAATTAATAATTACGTTGTTAAGATATAACGCGTTGTAGTGTTAACGTTAACGCGCTAGTAGGGTGTAATTAGCTCGCTTAGGTAATTAGCTCACTTGTAAACTACGTTAGTTGTTTAATATTAGAGAGAAGATATATAGTCTTTTTATGGTTATTTTAATAAATATAGATCTTATAGATATTAGAAAACTTAGTAGTATTATAGATAGTTTATATAAGCAAATAGCTGTCCGTCTCCTAAATATAAAGCTTAGAAGGATACTTTTTATAGTAGGTTTAGAGGCTCTTAAAGTTATTATTTACTCTAAGCGTATTTAAGTTAAAAGTATACTTATTTATAATCTATAGGAAACGTTAGTATAAGAATTAAAAGTAAACAGCGTAATAGAGAGTAAAGGAATTCTAGATAGAGTATATATAAGAAACAGCTGCTAGAACGTATACTATCTAAAAGAGTTAAAATAGTATCTTAGCGGTTTCTAGGTATATACGCTAGCTAGAATAACCTAGCTTTTTATTAGATAGGGGGGGGGAAGAAATAAGCTTACTTACCGCGAGAAGAATAGATAGAGCTAAAGTAGTCTTTTTAAGATCTATGCTATCTAAGATTAATATACTACGCGCGCTATAGTTAGTATATTTACGCTCCTTCTACTAGTAAAGAGCTTCTGCTATATTAATTATTTAGTTCTATAATAAGGTGTCTCTAGTTTAACTAAGTAACTAAGGCTTAGATTAATAGGTAATATATAAGGTGTTTATAGCTAACTTATAGAACTTAAGTATTACTATTTCCCTAATAAAAGCTTTAAGGAACTTCTTCTTTCTTTACCTCTATACTAGATTATCTATATTAATCTTAATAAGGTTAGTTAATTTAGAGTTGTAGATAGAAGTTATAGATTACGTAGGCGCCTAGTAAGAACCTAGCTTAACCTAGATATAGTCTTTATACTCGTTGCTATCTTTAATAAGATAATTACTTAACTTAATATAACTAGTACGTATAGCTAATTAACGTTCTTCTTTCTTCTACTAGTACTTAGAGTATTTAGTAAGAAGTTTAAATTACTTCTTAAACTATTCTACGTTCTTAGTAAAAGCTTTTAGCTAGCTAATAAGAGATTAATCGTCTACTTTGCTATTAACTAGGCTCGCTACTTAGAGAGCTTATACGTACTTAATATAAAAAACATTACTAGTCTCTATAGCTAGTTCTAGCCTCTTTAGGTAGAAAAGAGCTTTATTAAAGTCCTTCTTATTTAAGTACTTTATTATCTACACTACTAGCCTAGAACTCGCGTTCTTATTATTAATATAGTTACTATTAATAAAGTCTATAGACTAAAATCTATTAATTCTCTATAAGTAGTTAGAGCTAATTAAGTGTACTTAACTAGAAGTATTACCTTCTACTTAGTAGAAGAAAGTATATAGAAGATTCTAAGTTATATTATTACTAAACGTCTACTTTATAAAGTAAGATATACTATATTTTTTAGGTCTAGATATTCTATTACTTAAAACCTCCTTAGCGCTATAAGTAAAGGTAAACTAACGTAGAAACTAGTTAGTAGATAAGAACGTATTAATAGTAAGAAGTAGCTAGAGGTATAAAGGAATTTTAGCCTTATTAGCCTTTACTTTTTGCTTTTCTTTATACTCTTTACCTTAAAGAGTAAGGTATAATCCTATAAGATAGTTACTCTTACTCTCTAAGCTTTAAGATAGTAAGATTTTATTATTAGACTTAGAGAGCTTATTAGACTTATTCTTAGCTAACTTTTTCTTATTCTTAGTAATGGACCTACTAGCCTTCTTAGCTATATTCTTATTATATTCTTATTACTATTTAGATATAAGTAGAAAGATAGCGTAAACGTAGTTATCTTCTAGCTTAGGTAGAATACTTACGTTAGTAAAACTATTAGGCTCTCCTAGAAGAAAAATACGCTACCGCCTTTAGTAGATAAAGTACGCTAACTAGTTTATATAGAACTAGCTAGTAGACTATATAAGGCTACTACTAGTAATAGTACTCTTAGGCGTTAACTATATCTCTTTAAGCTTAGAAGTAATTATAAGCTATATAGGTTAAGAGGTACTAGCGTCTTAAAGAGCCTATATATAGGCGTATATAAAAAAGAATATAGAATCTATTAAGTTATTTATTCTCTACCTAAATTTATCTACTTATTTCTTTATTAAACTAAAGAAGAGTATAAGGGTATTAGCTAAGTTATATACTTAATTTCTATTATATATTATTATAGCTAGTAAGACTAACTTAGTAATATTATCTAGTATATCTAAGAATAGTAAGCTAGAAGGTAGATTCTAGTTTAGAAGTAGTATTATAGAATGCTAAGATAAGGTATATAGTGTCTAGGTACTTTCTAGGTAGAGTAAACTAAATAATATCTAGAGACTCTCTAGATAATAAGATAATTAGTATCTAAAGACTTTCTAGGTAGAGATAATCTAAAATAAGCTAGTTAGCTATTAGTACTTAACCTAATCTAAGAGTAATTACGCTAAAGATAACCCTTAGAATAAGTTAGATAATTTAATAATACTAATAGTAATAGTTCTAAAGACCTAGTCGTCTATATAATACAGCTAATAAGGACCTAAGTCTTTCTAGGTAGTATAGAAGTACTAATAGTTAGACTTAGAGAAATAATAGTTAATAAGATTATAGGCGTATTATAGAGCGGTGCTCTAGGCTAGTATTCTAGTTAGAATTAAGTAAAGTAAAAGAAAAGGTATAGAAAGGTAATAGAGTAAAGAAGACTATAGATATTAGTAGCTATAGGCTTAAGCTTTGTACTAGCGCGTTCTTAGCTTATAAAGCAGCCTATAAACTAACTAAGTAAGCTATAATATAAGTAAAGGTAAAGATAAAGGTAGTAGTACTAGTTAGAGTAGTGTATATATAGCGGCGCTAGTATATTTAAAAAATTATTATAGCTACTGCTAGAATAACTTAGAGAGCTATAATAGAGCTAGATAACTTATAACGAAGTTAGAGAGAGAGGAGAGTAGAGAGGTAGTTAAGTAACCTATCTTATATCTCTCTCCTATCTTAGTTTAATAATAATTAAGTTTAATATATTTCTTACTTTACTAGACCTATTTCTACATAATAGAAGGCTAGCTAATTCTATATAACTATAATACTATAGAATTACGCGAGTACCTATATATAAATATAAAGTAGAGAGTAAAGAACTTATATAGAGTATTAAAATTAATTAGAAGGTATTATATAGAACTTAGTAGATAAGTATATAGATACTTAGCTTAGTACTTATAATAAGATTTAGATACGCGAGTGTAGTTATAAACTTATATTATAGTAATAATAAACGCCTCTATAAGCGTATATATATTAAGAGAACCCTAGCTAAGTAATTTAAGCTCTATGCGCTAATAAACTATCCTATCTTACCTAGAAATTCTAAATATCTAAACGCTAATAGCTACCTAGAAAGACTACTAGTATATACTATAATTCTATAGTTAGTTTATAATCTATAAAGAATACATAGGTTAGCTAGTTTAAGTCTAGATAAAGCCTACTTACCTTATAGTTATTTAGATATATTTCTACTTAGCTAAAGTAAGCTTAGAGATACGTATTATTATTAACTTTAAAGCTAGCCTTACGTAACTAGATCCTTAATAGCTAGTGCGCTTAAAGACTACTACTACTATACTAGAGATAGATCTAAGTATTTAGGATAGTAGTTTTATCTAAGTAAGCTTTACTATAGTCTTACCTCGCGTTAGCTTATAGAGAACTAGCTTGCTACTAATAGAGGTAGTAATTAGCTAGCATAATGTATCTCTAATATATACTCTTACTCTACTCTTATTATAGCTTAGCGCGATAGAGTTTTACTAGATCTCTTCTATCTATAGCGTATATACTATATAGGTAGTTAAACGTTTAGCCTTTATAAAAGTAGCTAGTATAATACTTACTCTAGAAGCGTTAGATAGCTAGAATATAATCTATAAATAAAGTAATGCTCTTAGCTACTTAGTTACTATACGTATCTACGTAAAATTAGAGCTTATAGCGTTATTAAGTAAGTATAAGGTTTATATCTAGCGAGATAGCTTAACTTTATTATATAGAAGCTAGTAAGCTAGTAGGTAGTAAGCTACTAGATATACTTATAAGATATGCGCTATAGATTCTCTTTAGAGTACTCTAGCTAGCTTTCTCTATAGTAGTAGAGGCTCTTTTCTTTACTAGGCTATAAGTTAGGCTATAAGAGGTAAAAGAGAGTAGAGTAGTAGAACTCTATACTTAGCTACTAGAAGAGAGGTTTTAGTTAGTACGTTATGTAGATAGCTCGTACGTAGAAGAAGACGCTACTATATAGCTAGTACTAGTAGATATAGAAGTAAAGAGTATATAAGCTATTCTAACTCTAGCGTACTAGCTTTAGTAGAGAGAGATATAAGGAACCTCTTTAGTTACTATTTCTAGAACGTTCTATAGAACCTAGTATACGTTATAGTAGTGTTTATTTAGCTAGCATAAACGCTATCTATAAAAGTTATTAAAATAAGCTACTAGAACCCTACGCTAGTACTATAGGCGTAGACTATTACTTTATAAGAAGTAGTCTACTATAGTCTATTAGACTTTATCAACCTTATAATAGTATAAGTTATATATATCTAGCGATAGTATTACGCGTATAATAGCTAGCTCTCTATTATAGCTAGCTTACCTACCACTCTATATAAAACTAATTAAGTTATTAGAATAGCTAAACTAAAATACTACGCGTATATTAGGAACGTCTATACTAATAAGATAGATAGTTATTATAATAAAAATAACATCTATACTCTTATCCTAATAAAAGTCTATATATATCTACTTACGCTTTTTCGTAACTAGCTTTTTATAATAAAGATAGGCTTCTAGCTTTTTACTTAGAGACGTAGCTATATTAATTATCTTAATATATAATAGTATCTTTATATAGTTGCGCTACTACTTACGTATATACTCTACTATACTCTCTATAAAGTTATTACCTACTAAATAGCCTATATTCTTTACTTACTAAAATAGATTACTCCTTAACGTACTAACGCGAAAGAGAACTATGTCTATAGAAATACTAACTAGCTAGAACGCTTCTATCTACTACTTAATAGAAATCATAGTAAATAGAAGAGTTAAGTAAATATTAAACTTAATAAGCTTCTAGAGCTTTAATAGGTAGAGTTAGTATAAATAATTAGTAAGTAGAAGGTAGTAATACTTATCTAAGATAATACGCTCTAAAAGATCTTACTCTAAGAGCTACTAAATTATATCTATAAACGTAGTATTAGTAAAGTACTCTAGCGTAGCTAAGATAATTAATATACTAGTATTATACTATCCCTTTTCCTATATACTTATATAGATAAAGTGCTTCTAGTAGTAGAGCTTTAGGTTATACTAAATAGCTATAAAAGAGATAATAATAATACTCGTTCTATAGCCTTAGAAGTAAGTAGAGAGTATAAAGGTTAGACTCTTATCTACTCTAGTACTAGCAATATACACGACGGCGGTCTCGCCTACTATAATAGTCTAGATAGCCTCTTATTAGCGTGGATAAAAAGTACTATTTTTGCTAAAATTCTTACGTAAGAGCTTCTTTAGGTTATATTATATATAATTAGCTATCTTCTTTATATCTTATTCTTATACGTAAGGTATATTATCCTAATTCTATTACTATACTACTAATATAAAGCTAAGTGCCTAGTACTACTTAGTAGAGACTTTAAACTAGCTATAAGCGTAATTATACTAATAGCTAAATATATTCATAATATCTACGCTATAGACTATATAATCTATTATAATAAAGTAATCTATCTATATCTTCTATTCTTTATCTTTAGCCTTAAGTTTTATATTATTAACTTCTTCTTAAGAGACTTTAGCTAGTAGCTAATCTAGACTATTAATGCGCCTTCTAAATATAACTAGAAGATAGCGTATAACGCTTAGCGTAATAATCTAGTCTATCTACTTACTTATAGCTATAGTAATAGCCTTACTTAGTAGCTAAGCTATAAGAGATTAGTTACTAGTTAGTATAAGCTAGAGAAGACTATTGTTAGTATAGTAGATATAAAAGTTGCGTATTTCTAGCAAGGCTATATAAGAAACTATAGTATAAATAGAATAAACTAACTATAGATACTATACTAGTAGGCTTCTAACTTCTAGAGAGAGAAAGTAGTAAATTATCTTAAGAGACTTATTATAGTTATATTCTTTATAGTACTATAGAATAATAGTAATATACTTATTATATAGAAAGATATTACGTATAGTACTATTGCTACTATTCTTATATTAGATACTTAGAAGCTTAGTGCTACGTATAGGTTAACTACTAGAAAAGTATACTAATCTAAGCAAGATAGAGAGAAATTTTTAAACTAGGTTATAGTAGGCTTTTACTTATTTCCTATTTATTAAGTTACTTAAGATAGTTTATTTACCTTTCTATTACTTTATCTATAGCTAGTCTACTATAAAATTAGTATAAGGTTAAAGATACTTATTTTCTAGAGAGAAAACGCTAAACCTAGGCGTATATTTACTTAAATTATCTATAAGCGCGTTCTATAGGATCTTAGAAAGCTTATTACGTAATAATATCTCTGCTAGTTAATAGAGTAGAGATAACGCCTATTTATACTTATTATATACTATACTATTAAACTTAGCTATAGAAGTACAAACGCTATAAATAGTTACTTTATTACTATCCTAATAAATAAATACGTCTAGAGTCTTTTTATATTAGAATTTACTTAAGAACTTAGTACTACTAATAAGTTAGTCTATAGGTATTAGATAGATATTTATAAGATAGCGTACTACCTATAATTTAAACGCATTTATAGTTAAGCTATTTACTTATTTTAGGTCTTACTTACTAGCAGCGCGCTAGTTCTTCTCTAGAAAGAATATATTTACTTTTGCCTCTATAATATTATTATTATTCTTTCTAATATTATTCTAGTTTATTCTAGCTACGTTACGTATACTAAATCTCTATATATATTCTATATAAAATTAACTAGCATAGTATTTATAGAACCTCTAGACGCTAGTAAAGTAAGTAAGCTTCTTAAGAGCGCTAATATCTATAGTAAAATTATAGGATTTACAGAGATAGCTATTAGCCTAGCTAAATATAACTTAAAAGGTAATAGTAATAATAAAGAAGAGATTAAACTTATCTCTAGTATCTATCTACTTAAGAAGAGAAAGCTAAAACTTATAGTATAGCGTCTTAAGTAGATTAAGATTAGTTTACTTATATATCTTCTCTATAATTAGATATAAGCTCTACTCTTAGTTAAGATATTATTTAATAGTATTCTAAGCCTCTTATTATATAGAAGTTATACTTAGTTAGGCGGGCTAGAATCTCCCTTACTCTAGAATATAATAAAACTAAATAAAGATTTTTTAAAGAGGTATCGCGTAGCTAGTAGAATAGTTTTAATATACTTTAAGAGGTATAGGTAGAACGTCTTCTCTACCTTCTTATATAACCTAGATATATATAAAATATAACGTTTTTATTATAGTATTTTACTAAGTATAAACTATACTACGTACTATACTATATAAATAATATAAAGTAGGTTCTCTTAATAAAGATAAAATTTCTATATATTATTATACTTCCGCCTATATTACTAGTAATACGTTAAGAACCTATATAGTTAAGATCTAGAGGTTAATATAAACTTTTTATATATTAGGTATAGTAGTAAAGCGCTCTTTATATTTAGCTTTTGCTAGCTACGCTATCTTTATTATCTATTTCTAGAAAGTTAAGGTATTTACTACGTATCTTATCTTTATTAGTTAAGGTAATTCTAGAATAAGAGAACTTATACTAGATATCTCTTCTCTACCGCTAGTAGAAGTAGAAGAGATTATATAAGTAACTTTAAAATACTATATAAAGTTAGCTATATCGCCTACTTTAGCTCTACTAGTAAAGTAGCGTTAATAATAGCCGCGTTAGATATATTTCTTAGTCTACTTAGGGTTTCTTACTTAGCTAGTTCTAGAGATCTTATATACTTTCTAAAGATATTCTTTTATATTCTTCTTAGCACTAGATTATATATATATATATATATATATAATTTATAAATAATATATAGATAGGTAGAGAGAAAGAGAATAGCTAGTAAAAGACTTTTATCTAGGGATATAAATAAAAACTTATTATAGCTAATTTTTAAGAGTATAGTTTTATATAAGGCCTATACCTCTAGCTCTAGCTATCTATAATCTAATAAAGATATATTATCTTAATAAAGCTTATTAAAGTATTTTTATATACTATATAGTAAAATTATATAGCTATATATTAAGTAAATAAGTATATAGTATTCTTTATTATAAATAATATATTATTTAAGAAGAGATATTATAAGTTTAAAAAGTAAAGAGATAAAGCTATAGATAGATTAACTATATAGAGAAGCTTATAGTAATAATATAGATAACTACCTTACGAGTTTAAATACGTATTTAGTAGCTTATACTTATTAAACGCTAAAGAGCCTAAGATTTTATTATTATAAGCTATAGACAAAAATAAAGAAGTAAAAAAAAAACTTATAGGTAGTAATTTTACCTCTTATATAATAGAGAAATATATTAAGTCTCCTTAAAGCTAGAGAGGCTAAGACTACTTTTAAGACTTTATTTTTTAGGTTACTAGGAATACCCTATTTAGTTAATATAGTAGTTAGGTGCTAGAGTTTAACGCTAAGATAGTGTATCTATAGTATAAAGTTAAAGAGTAGTAATATTACTCTACTATTAATAACTAAACTTATTATAATATAGTATCTTTTAAGCTAAACTTACTATCTTAACTAATTAAGAGATCTCTAGACCTTAATTATTTAATTACTAACGCCTTTACCTAATATAATAATAGTAAACTACTCTATAGAATAACGCTTTACGCAGCGGAGCTAACTTAGTTCTTTATTACCTATACTCTTAACGACGTCTTAGAGTAGATATATAAGTATATTAATAAGGCTTAGCTACTTTATATTATAGAGTATATATACGTATAATAGAGTAATAGTAATAACATTAATAGAGAAGATAATATAGATAGTAAAGATAATAATAAGACTTTATAGCTAGTAAAGCGCTATTATTAAGAAGAAATAATAACTAGAGAAGCTAATTAAAGACTAAAGAAGAAAATAGAAACTACGCTACTAGAGATAATCGCGAGTATATAGAACCTAGTAGATATATAGAGATTAGAAATTATATACTCTCTAGAGTAGATACGTTACTATAACTACGTAAAAAAGCTTAAGAGAGCTAAGATAAGTAAAGTTATAGAGATAATTAACTATACTAAGATAGTAGTAACTATAAAATATTTAGAGGATTAGCGTACTATTTTTAATATATAAAGAGACTAATATTATAGTAGACGCTAACTATTTATTACTATAGCTACTTCTATATCTACTTTATAAAGAGGCCCTAATAATAGCTAATGCGCGGGAGAGAATAAGAGAGCTAATATAGAAATAAGATTAATTTTATTATAAGCTACTTTATAGGACTTAACCTACTATACGCTAATATAAAGAGAGGTAGAAACCTTTTATAACTTATTTACTATTATAAAGAAAAGTAAGACTACTAGAATACTTAGTAATATAAGATATTATTAAGTAATAGTAGCTCTATATAAAGAGTATAAGCGCCTAGAGAGTGTAATTTAGAGAAAAGTACGCCTTATAAGTAGTCGCGGTTAAGGTATTACTATAATAGTAAGAGAAGAGTTGTTTAGAGAGCTATTCTATAATAAGTATAGCTCTTCTATAGCCTTAGATTACTATTTCTACTATAAGACTTAGAATTAATACCTTAAGTATAGTAAACGCTAGTTTATACTAAAGGCTAAGTTTAGAGTAGAAATATTTATATTACTACTAAGAGGTAGTATACTAAATTTATACGTAGAAAAAAGGTTAATTATAAAGTTAGTAGACTAGATAGATATACTAGAGACGTATAATAAAAATATAAAGAAAATAGTAAAAGTAATTAGTTCTCTATTAATTACTTATATAAAAGAAAGATAGCTACTAGAATAACTCTACTTTAAGTTAGTAGATAAAAACAATTTATCTAGCTATAAGAAAGAGAACCTCTTTCTATCTATAGAAGATATAACGCGTAGCTTTAAAGATATAAAAAAAAAAGATAAAGATAAAGATAAAGAAATAGAAAAAGAAAAGAAGAAGAATAATTATATACTAGACTTCTAGAATATATTTTAGACTATTATTATAGTATACTATAGTTAGTTATTATAATAAAGTTAACTTATTTATATTATTAGTATAAAGAGTAGTATTAATATAAAAGAATATAATACCTATCTTTAATACTAATTATATTTATATATTGTACTAAAATAAAAGTAGTAAAGTAGAGGCTAGATAGTTCTAAGTTAAAGAGAAAAGCTATAATAGAAGCGAGGGTTCTATAGTCGTAGAAGTATTATTATATATAAGAAAATATAAGTATAGAAGCTTAGAATATTCTAGATTAGATAAATAAATACTAGAGATAATACGTAGAAAGCTATAGAATACTATTATAATAGGAATAATAGTAGATATATATAGAGACTATTCTAATACTAAAGAAAAGAAAGATACAATAGAATAAGTAGCTAGTAGTTTCTAGGTTACTAAGTAAGAAAGTAGAGCTAGAATCTACTAGATAGCTACTTATAAGGCTAGAGAGCCTTATTTTATAGGATAATATTTAGTTAAGTATAGTAAGATAATATAGAAGTACTATACTAGAAAAACCTATATAATAAATAAAAGCGTAAGAGTAAGGCTAGTTAAAATAGATATATAATATATAATTTATAGTATTAATAGAGTTCTTTAGAAATAAATATATATATTAGAATAGTAGAGAGTAAGAATAGTAGTATATATATATAGATCTAAACTATTTTATATTAGAGAGAGAAAGAGAGAGAATATTTCTTATAAGGTACTTATAAGAGTGTATATACACGCGTTTAACTCTATATATAGGTAGAAATAGTATACTATAAAGAGATAAAGATTTTTATAAAGTACTTATAAAGATATATATATACGCGTTTAACTCTATATATAGATAGAAATAACGTACTTTTAAGAATATTTTAACCTTATAAGGCACTTCTAAGAGATCGCGCGTAATAAGAGCTTATACTTATAAGATTATACTAGAGTACTTCTAAGAATATTTTAACCTTATAAGGCACTTCTAAGAGATCACGCGTAATAAGAGCTTATACTTATAAAGTTATACTAGAGTACTTTTAAGGATATTTTAATCTTATAAGGTACTTCTAAGAGATCGCGCGCAATAAGAGCTTACACTTCTAAGGTTATGCTAGAGTACTTCTAAGGTAAGATTTAGTACGCATGGGCTAGTTTTTAAGCACTTTTAATAGCAAAGCCTTAAATCTAATATATATAGTAGTATATTAACTAAACCTTATAAGAATACCTAGATAAATTCTACTTAGCCTATCTAAACAACGTATTAATCTATATAGATAGTAATCTACGCTAGTACTAAAAATATATCTAAAAAGTACTTAGTAAGCTATAGAATATAGGCTTATAAATTAATATTAAAAAGTATAAATTTAAAGTTAAATTAACTAAGTATCTAGAGTTTATTATTAAGATAAGTAAAAAAATAAGTATAGATCTAGCTAAGATAGTACATAGTAATCTATAAATAGAAGATACTAAAGAAAGTTTAAAAAGTAAGATTGTTCCTTAGTTTTATAAATTTCTACTAAAGGTTTATTAAGAACTTCTTATAACTATTAGCGCTACTAATAAAGCTAATAGGCGACGTTCTATTCTAATAAGAACCTAATAAATAATTAGCTTTTAATAAGCTTAAGAAAACTTTTATTACTAAGCCTTTGCTAGCGTTATTTAATCTAGACTATAAGATAGTATTTAAGTATAACTTAAGTAGCTACGTAGTAGATAGAGTACTATTTTAGTATAATAATAATAAAATTCTATAGCTTTATATACACTTCTTACAAAAGAATAACGTATATAAATATAATTATAAGATCTATAATAAAAAGCTACTTATAGTAGTATAATATCTTAAGAAATAAAATTCTAAGCTATATTTAGTTAAGAAGTTTAA
Organism: Bipolaris bicolor; assembly: GCA_026262445.1. Classification (NCBI taxonomy): domain Eukaryota; kingdom Fungi; phylum Ascomycota; class Dothideomycetes; order Pleosporales; family Pleosporaceae; genus Bipolaris; species Bipolaris bicolor. The sequence goes on along the minus strand of JAODYD010000041.1, from coordinate 202,562 downwards.
AGTAATTACTAATTATAAGAACTTAGAGTACTTTATAAAACTATAGAAGCTAAATAAGTATTAGATAAGATAGTTACCTCTCTTAAGCTAGTATAACCTTAAGCTATTATATAAGCTAAAGAGAGAGAACGTAAGAGCTAATATACTCTTAAGAAGAGAGTAGAATCTACTATTAGAGGTAAAAAATAAACGCTTATAAAAGTACTTTATATAAATATTTATATAAGACGTTTAGATAGTATATAGCATAGGTAGAGAGAAAGAATAGCATATAAGAGTAAATAGTCTATATTCTACTTAGACAAATAGCTACTAAGCTTAGGTAGTACTTATAGGGCTTATATATACTTTACTAAGTAAGATATAACTAAGAGAGCGTAAAAAGGGCTAGAATAGCCCTAAGTACTCTAAAGGGGGCTAGGGTAACCTAGGTCCTAATATTATCCCCCCTTTTAGGGCTTAATAGTCCTAAGAGAGTAGTTTTAGTGCGTTTCGTAGCTTACAAATGTATTTTATACTAGGTCGCTCTATAGTAGTAGACGTTTACGCACTTCTAGGCGTTTTAGGCTATAGTATATCTTTCTAGGCTATTCTAGACCATTCTAGGCTTCTTTATAGCTTATCTAATATACTTCTTTACTTAAAGTAAGATTTCTCTCACCTAGGTAAGTATAGAGCAGACATCTAAGTAAAGGTAGCTATTTAACTAAGCTATTATCCCCCAATATAGGCTAATATAGCCTAATTTAGGGTATTCTAGAGTAGAGTATATCTACCTTTACTTTTACTATAATTCCACGCTAGACGACGCTAGAAAATTCTACTAGGCGCTTAGGCCTATTAGGCTACATTAGCCTAATCTAGCCGCACGGGCCCTCTAGTAGTATATATTAGACCTCTCTACTAAGTTTTTAATTTCTCTACGCCTATTTCCTTATTTAGCTAGAAGTAAGTTTAGTATTTTTTAAACGTTTTTAATTTTCCTTTCCCTAGGTAGGCTAGAGAGCTCTAGATTAGCCTAGGTTAGCTTAGATTAGGCTAGCTAGGGTTCCTTTAGTCTTTTTCGCTGCGTTTCTATTTATTCAAATCTAGACTAACGTTCTTAGAGCTATTTTTACGTCTTCTATTCTACTCTATCTTATTTTATTATAATTTAATCTTATCTAACCTAACTAAGCCTCTATTAACCTAATAAGCCCTAATCTAGTCTAGATTAGGCCTCTTTAGTACGATGTCTAACAATTTAGGTAAGATTAATAAGATTATAGCTTCTAATCTATTTACTAAGTAAAGTCTAACTACTTTCTTCTTATATATCTGCTACCTTACTACGTATAGTTACGCTAAGCCTATTATCTTTAGTAAAGCTAGTTATACTATTCTTAATACTACTAGGCGCTTTATTTAGAAGGTCTTTAGCCTATATAAGGTCTATCCTACTAATAGAGATACTTTAGTCTAGACTTTTAAGTACTTATAGTATATATATATTAGTTATAACTATTATATAGTAAGTTAACCTAGTTTAGGCTAGATTAGAGTTCTTTAAGTTAATTTAGGTAGGTTCTAGATAATCTTAATATTAATTAGAAGAAGCTTAACGCTAAGATTAAAAAGATTAAGTAGGCGCTTACTACTACTTCTATTAAGTAGGATAAGTTTAAGCTTACCTATTTTAAGCTTTAGAACCTTATTAAGCCTTACTTACGTTAGCTTAAGGCGTAAGTTCCTTAAATTAGCCCTCTTAGGTATATTTTTAACTAATTTAGTCTAGTTATACCCCTTATTATAAGAAGTTAACCTTATCGTTTAGTGCTATTACTGCTAATAACAATCCTACCTCTAGTGTCTTTAAGAAGGCTACTAGCTGTAGCCGTAGCGACTATGCCGCTAAGAGAGCCGCTAAAGAGAAGCTTATAGCTAGTAAGACTAAGAAGTTACTAAAGTAGTCTTCTAAGTTTAAAAGTAGCCCCTATAAGAAGGTATGTAGCTATTTTAGCCTTTTCTAATAAACTTTAGCCTACTTTAGCCCTCTTTAGACTCTACTAACCCTTTTATAGAAGGTTAATATTAATACTATTAGTAATAAGCTTTGTAGGCGCATTCGTAAGCTAGAGGTTACTATAGTAGGTTATTATACTTAAGCTAGCACTCTTAGTAGTAAGGAGAAGAGTAAGGTAACTAAGGCTACTAATATTGCTTAGAAGGAGCGTAATAGTTTATAGAAGCGCCTTAATAGGCACCTTAAGAAGATAGTAGATTAGGAGTAGTAGTTTTGTAGCTTTATAGTACTTTCTACTTTATTTTAAGTTAATTTAGCCTAGATTAGGCCCCTCTAGGCAGATATAGAACGGAGGAGTCTTCTTTATTTTAATACCCCCTAATAGTAAATAGAGTTTATGCATTTTCTCTTCTCTCTTACTTTTTTTTTTTTTTTTTTT
>JAODYD010000041.1:80642-200071 GCA_026262445.1 Bipolaris bicolor | reverse complement strand
AGTATTTAGGATAAGGTTAGGTTTATTAGACTAGACTAGCCTTAATTAGAGTAGATTAGGTTTAATTAGTCCTAATTGCGTATTTGTACCGTTAAATACCCTAAAAACTATTCTTTTTTAGAAAACTAAGGTAAAAGTATGCTTTTTACGTTAATTTATACTATTCTTACCTTTTCTTTACCTTTTTGTCTTAGATTATAGTCTAATAAGCTATTTTAACTTTTTCTAGTACTTATTAAGTATTCTCTTAGTTATATAGCCTATTAGTTTCTATATATTCTCTAAGTTATTATATCTAGTCTATTTTACTAAGTATTCTTATTTATTTTTCTTATTCTTCTAATAGTTAACTATTTTATCTATAAAGTATACGTTATCTCTATAACTACTTAGTTTATATTTAGTTTATTATTCTAGATAAGGTATTGTATTATTTTATATATAAGATTTTAGGAGTAATGTATAGAATACTAGATGCGCGTTTTCTAGGCTAGAGAAGTGTACTTTAAATAAGGATAGTCTAATTTAGTCTAAAATAGTACCTAGTCTAACGTATTTCTAATCTAGCTTTTTCTTTAGCCTTAGAGATTTAATATTTTAATTAGATAGTAGAACTTAGTCTCCTATCTAGAAGGGTATTAGGAGTCTTTTTAGATTAGCGTATTTTTTCTAGTACTTCTATACTATAATAATCCTTTTTTTATATTCTTATTATATTTTAATTACTTTTAATATAATTTAGAGTAATAGTAGGTTCTCTCTACTATTCTAGTCCTCTTTAGGCCGTTCTAGCCCCCTTAGATCTTATCTATAGTAAGCTTAGAAAGGTATTATCTTAGTAATAGAATGTATACTATTGTTGTACGTATATTCTACTATTAATAACTATAGAGCCTAGTTGTCTTATTCTACTATGTAATAGTATCTTAGATACTATTCTAAGGTTTAGTTTTAGCGCTTAGTTTACCTATCTATTTATAGGTAGTAGGCTAAGCTTAGTACTTATTTTAAGTTAAGGTAGTAAAGGAAAGTCTTCTAATAGCTTAAGTTTATTAATAGTCCCCTATCTAATATTATTTATTAAGGAACGCTATATAATTAAACGATTTCGCGTATCTAAGCTTAGGCTAAGTTAGTTCTGTTCTAATTAGCGTATACTAGTACGTAATAGGCTATTTTAGTTAATTTATATATAATTACTAGTATTAAGTTATAAATTATATTAGATAGCTTACTTAGTAGAAGTTCTATTATAAAGTCTATTATAACGTCTTTCTAGGGCTTATCTAGAGGTAGTATTAGTATAAGAAGGCTATATAGAGCGTGTCTCTATAGTGTTGCTTTTTAGTATACTAGATAGGATTTATAGTACTTCTAGACGTTCTTTCTTATGCTTTTCTATTAGTATTTGCGCGCTACTTTTTTAAGTATACGTCTTACGCCTATATGTTCTAAAAGTAGGCTATCGTAATATTCTTAGAGAGCTTTTAACTTTTCCTTTATAGTTATAAGTTATCTTAGCGTTATTTAGCCTAATTTAGGCTAAATTACGCCTTTATTGCTTGATTCTTCCCCTTGCGTTATAGAGAAGTCTATAGAGATCTTCTCTACTTCTATTTTATTTTTATAAAGTCTAGAATCCTAAGTATACTAAGCTTTATACTATAGAAACCTTTTACGTAATAGTTTTAGCTAGCCTTTTTTACTTTTTTACTTATTACTCTATATAGTAATAGTATTTACCTAGAGAGAGATTAATAATAGGTTTTTTATAGTATCTACGAATTTCTAGTTCTACTTCTAGGCTAGATCTTTTACTAATTCTATATAGTCTAGTCTTTAGGAAGAGCTATCTACTAGATTTGTCTAGCTAAGTTAGTATAGAATAGTGAAATTATACCTAGATAGGGCTAGATAGGACTAAACTTACCTATTATTAAGCGTCTTAGTCTCTATAAACTATTTAAGGTTGTTATAATCTATAATTAGCTTAAAATAGATGCCTTTAAGGTATCTTTGCTAGTTTTAGAGACTAGCTACTATTACTAGCAACTCTTAGTTATAGGTGTTATAGTTATACTTAGTAGCGATTAGTTTACGTAAATAAAAGTCTACTAGTCTCTAATAGAATTCTTTCTCTAAATATTAGCTAAGAATTTCTATAATTACTCCTTCTACCGCGTCTACCTATACGCGTGTTTTTTAATCTAGTTAGAAATAGAAAAGAATAAGGATATCTATAAAGAAGTTCTTAAGGCAAATATAGGCCTCTCTACTCTTATTACTAATATCTATTAGGATACTCTCCTCTTTCCTCTAAACTTAGCCTCTCTTAGCAGATCCTACTTCCTTCTTTGTTAGTTTAGTTAAGGGGAGTAAGATTTTTAAGAAATTTAGTATAAATCTATAATAGTAGTTTATAAAGCCTAAGAATACTCTAATATCGCGAATTATATATAGTTCTAGCTATTTTTAGACCGTTTTAGTCTAATTTATATTAATGCTAACCTCTTCTAGTATAATAATATAGCCTAGAAACTCTATATATTAAGTATACTATTTATATTTTAAAATCTTTAGGTATAGCTTAGCTTTATATAATCTATTAAGTACTTTCCTAACATAGTCTATATACTTCTCTTTTAAGTTAGAGAAGATTAATATATTATTAAGGTATATAATATAAGTTATATTAACTAGTCCTACTAAGACGTAGTAAATATATACTTAAAATTAGGTAAGTACGTTTATTAAGCTAAAAGGTATAACTATATACTTAAAATAGCTATATCTTATATAGAAAGTAGTTTTCTATTCCTCTTCTTTCTTAATTCTTACTTAGTAATACGCTTCTTTTACGTCTAGTTTCGTATAGAACTTCGCTTAAGCTAATCTATTAAGAGATTTAGTAATTAGTAGTAAGAGGTAATAGTTTTTAATAGTTATCTTATTTAGGCCTCTATAGTTTATATATAACTTTATACTTCTATCTTTCTTCTTTACAAAGAGTATTAGTACGCCTACTAGTAACTTTAAATATCTAATCTACTCTCTTATAAGATATTCTTCTAGATACTCTTATAAGAGCCTAAGTTCTATCTTTAAAAGACTATATAGAGGTTAATAGAGTAGTATAGTACCTTCTTATAAGGTAATTACTATATCGTGTGGCCTATAGTTAGTAAGAGAGTGTAACTTCTCTTCTAAGTATAGCTCTATAAACTTAGTATATTATAGTAGAAGTTAAGGCTATTTAGATCCTATTAGGCTAGATTAAGGTTTAATAACCCCTTCTAGGTTAGCCTTATCTTTATTATCTCTTTCTAGATTAAACTCTACTACTGTAGCTACTAAGAGCGCGTAGATATCTACTAAGAGTATTCTAAGCGTCTTATTAAATTCCTTAGTATCTTCTATACTAATTTTTTAAAACTTTAATTAAGATATATCCTTTCTACTCTAAAAGAGTACCTACCTACTTACGTAGATAATCTTTAGCTAGCATACATTAATCTATAGTAAACCTAAATAAATCTAAAAATATTTAATCTTACTAATAATAAAAGGTACTACTTATAATTTAGAGCGTTCTTATAAGTCTATTAATTCTATAGTTATAGTAGTTATACTATATAACTAGATCTCTAAGCCTTCTAGTTCTTCTACTAATAAATTAGAGATAAAAGTAACACGTAAGTCTAGTTCCTTTGCTAAGTAGCTAAAAATAAAATTTAACTAAGAACCTCTATCTATAAGAGTTTTAATTAGCTCTAATATTCTAATTTAGGCTATAATTATAAGTAATAGAGATAGATTTCCTTATAGAGATTTCTTTAGAGATTCTATCTCTTTATTCGTAGCTAGTCAGCGGATATAGGCGGAAAGAGAGACTATTATACTTTCTATCTCTTATCTTTCCTTAACTTAGTCTCTATAGAAATAGTTACTATTACTTCTAGTTAAGTATAGTCTTTTTATTTATAACTAGGTAGTCTATACCTATAATAGACAGAACTAGGTAAACTACCCTTATACTAGCCTATTTTTAGCTAGTTTAGACCTTTTTATTCTATAGTGTTCTACTTTAGTTTTTTCTAGGTCTTTTTAGTTCCTCTCTCCTCGTTAGTAGGGGATTTCTTTTAATTTTGCTTCTTTCCCTTTAGTTTAGTTAACAAAGGCTTATCTTAGTAGTTTCTATCCTATATAAGTCTAGCTTAACTATTAAGGTTACTTACTATACTTCGTAGACTTAGATTAATAAGAAGTAGCTCTTTCTATACTATAGAAACTAAGGCTTCTATAAAGTCTATTACTCTCTATTTCTCTAGATATAAGGGTTCTAACTTAGTCTATAGTATATCTAGTATAGATAGAAAGTTATTTAGGTCTTAAGACTACTTCTATTTTATATCTTTAAGGTCTTTATATACTACTAGTTTACGTTACTCTATAGGCCTAAGAGCGTCTAGTATATTTACTTTTAGATAAGACTAAGTAGAGTGCTAGTAAGGGTTTTTTTATTAATTATTATAAACGTAGGTATCCTATATCGTCTTTAAAGAGTTTAATATAAATTATAACCTAAAATTAATCTTAATTATATTAGATAAGAAAATTTAAATATTTTCTTAAAAAGTTACTTTATATTCTCTCTTCTAGCAGTTATACTCCGCACGATCGCGATTATTAAAGCGTATTAGCCTATCTAGTAGTAGTATACTAGTATTTAGTATAATATATTATTCTATTAAATAAAGTATAACTTAGAAGTCCTCTTAGAGCGTAGTAAGGTTACTTTATTCTACTCTCTACTTTATATTCTAAAGGCGTATAAGTTCTTATTCTTCTAGAATTCTTTAACGCTATTTACGCAATTCTATAAGTTAGACGTATAAATTAGACTAATTAGGTGTATTCTATACCTCTTCTAGCTAGTTTAAGCTAGGTAGAGGCTTATTAGAGTCTTCTAGATTAAGTGTGCCCGTTTAGGCTAGTTTAGAAACAGAGAGTTATAACTAAGCTTCTAATAATCTTATTTTAGTAGTTTAGGCACGACTGCGCGTACTTTACTCGTTTATTATGCTTATTATTTCTCTTAGTCGTACTTTAAGAGGAGCTATTTAAATGTAAGACGTTTAGATAGTATATAGCATAAGTAGAGAGAAAGAATAGTATATAAGAGTAAATAGTCTATATTCTACTTAAATAAATAGCTACTAAGCTTAGGTAGTACTCGTAGAGCTTATATGTGCTTTACTAAGTAAGATATAACTAAGAGAGCGTAAGGAGGGCTAGAATAGCCCTAAGTGCCCTAAAGAGGGCCAGGGTGACCTAGGTCCTAACAATTTAAACTAATAAACTTCTACTATAAAGAGTTAACTAAGAAAAGCTTAGATAGTAGAGCTCTAGTAATAGTTATAAGACTATAAAGAGAAGTAAAGATAGCTAATATAACTAAAGACTAGTTAGACACGCTAGAAGTATAATCTTAGTAGAAAGAAAATACTTCTCTACTAACTAAAGATAGTTTAGACTAGTTCTCTTCTAAAGAGCTAGAGGGAGAAGGAAGAACGTAATAGAATAAGCTAAAAGAACTTTAAAAGAAGATAGTAATAAAGAATTAAGTCTACTAAAGAGTATAGATAATAATAGAGAATTATAAGTAATAATTTTCTATAAGATTAGGTCTAAAGTACTTAACTAAAGACTACTTAGTAGATAATAAAGTTCTATACTACTAAGAGTATAAATAAGTACTAGATGATAATTAGCTATAGATATTAATTATTAGTAGTATTTATAACTTACTAGCTATAAGTTATCTAGAATATAAGCTTACGTATAAAATATTTATAAAAGACTACTTTTAGCTAAGTATAACTAACTTAATCTAAAGATATATTAGAAACTATAATACCTATAGATAAAGTAAGCTCTAGAGAGAAGATATATAAAGTCTTTTTAAGCTACTACTAATATCTCTCTAGATTTAGAAGAAGATCTCTATAGACTTTATATAAGAACTTTTAAAAAGTAATAGTATAATAAGTCTAATAATAGTTACTAATTAGCTTAGTAAAGACGTAATCTTTATACTACTTATAAATATAAAGATAGAAATTATAGTCTAAATATTTATTAAGCACGTTATTATCTACTACTAGCTACTAAACGCTATTACCTCTAATAAAAGTAGCTAATTTATAAGCGCTCTCTAGACTAAACTATATAAGCTTCTAAATATTAATTAGAGACTATTAATAGCTTATTACTTACAAACTAATAGAGCTACTAAGAGAATAAATAGCGTCTAGAAGACCTATATCTAATTCTTTATAAACTAGAGATAGAATAACTAGATATAACTTTACTTAATAGCTTAAATTATAATTAATAGTAGAACTATAACGTTAATAAGAATCTTACTATTCTTTTTTTAGTATAGACATAAAGTAAAGCCTTTATAGATTAAGCTAGGTAATAAGAAATAATAATAAAGGCTAGCTAAATAGCTCTTAGATAAGTAGAAAGTAGTAGAGATTATAGTTAAGCTATAATAAGCTATAGAACTAGCCTAAGCAAGCATAGTAGTCGCCTAATAGAAATAAGAAAAGTAGGCGAATAGGACTTAGAGAGAGGTATAGAGCTACTAAGTAAGTAATAAAGTATAGCTAAAGCTTAATTAGTAGTATAGTATAGAGTAAAGCTTAAAGAAGCTTAACTAGAAGAACGCTAAGTATATAATAGTAAAAGTAATTAATAGCTACTTAGTTAAGCTAGATACGCTACTAGGCTTATACTTTATTTTCTATATTAACTAACTAAAACTTACTAGTAATAATCTACTTCTAAACTAAGTTTAGAATAATTATTAGCTATAGCTACTATAAGTAGATAGAGAAGATAAATAAAAGGTAGAGAATATTATAGTAGAAAAGATACGCTGCTATAAAAGAGAGCGTAAGCTATACTATAAGGTAAAGTAACAAAAGTTCTACTAAATAATACTTAAACTAGTAGAGCTACTAGAGAACGCTAAGATAGTAGATTAATAAAAAGTATTTATAGAAACTAAATAAGATAGTAAGAGCTACCTACTAGAGAGATTTCGTAGAGGCGACGTAGTATTACCTTAAGAAGAGAGATATTATAATAGACTAAACGCTCTTTAGATAGCTTCTTAATAGAATCTTAGTTTAAGCTATACGCGCGCTATCTAAACTACGTTTAGATAATAAGCGTAGAATCTAAGTATTACTATAAGTACTTAAATTCTACTTACTATCTAAGTAGCGCTTAGATAACGCGCTTAGACACTTTAGTATAACCTTTCTCTAATAAGTAAATAAATACTACGTAAGTAGAGTAGATAGCTCTTTATTAAATATAACCTTTTATATACCTTATAATTACTCTCTAGAGCGTAGCCTCTTATATAACGTAACGTACTATTATAATTATTATAAAATTTAGATATAGAGTAGCTACGTACGTACTATATATTATATAGAAGTTATATTACTTTTTAACTTTATTATAGATAAAGAAAAAGACTCTAAAGTTTTAAAAAAAGAGACTCTTCCGTCCGTGCGCGTAGATTAGATTTATTAGAGAAAATAAAGAAAGAGACTTTCTTTTTTTATATAATAAAGTTAGAGCTTTATCTAGATTATACTTTTAGTTTACTCTAGCTATTTTAGTCTATATATAGATAGAAAAAAAGTACTTATAAGAGTAGAAGTACTTATAAGAGTAGAAGCACTTATAAGACTAGAAAGTACTTATAAGAATAGATACTTAAGAGGTAATAAGTACTTTTAAGAGTATACTAAAGTACTTTTAAGAGTATACTAAGGCACTTTTAAGAGTAGATTAAGCTGCGCATAGGCCACTTTTTAAGTACTTTTAATAGCAAAGCCTTAAATCTAATATATATAGTCTAGCTTAACTATTAAGATTACTTACTATACTTTATAGACTTAGATTAATAAGAAGTAGCTCTTTCTATACTATAGTGACTAGAGCTTCTATAAAGTCTATTACTCTCTATTTCTCTAGATATAAAGGTTCTAACTTAGTCTATAGTATATCTAGTATAAATAGAAAGTTATTTAGGTTCTAAGACTACTTTTATTTTATATTTTTAAAGTTCTTATATACTACTAGTTTATATTACTCTATAGACTTAAGAGTGTTTAGTATATTTACTTTTAGATAGAACTAAGTAGAGTACTAGTAAGAGTTTTTTTATTAATTATTATAAACGTAGGTATTCTATATTATATTTAAAGAGTTTAATATAAATTATAGCTTAAAATTAATATTAATTATATTAGATAAAAAGATTTAGGCGTTTTCTTAAAAAGTTAATTTATATTCTCTCTTCTAGTAGTTATACTCTATATAATCGCGATTATTAAAGCGTAGTAGCCTATCTAGTAGTAGTATACTAGTATTTAGTATAATATATTATTCTATTAAGTAAAGTATAACTTAGAAGTTCTCTTAGAGCGTAATAAAGTTACTCTATTCTACTTTCTACTTTATATTCTAAAGGCGTATAAGTTCTTATTCTTCTAGAATTCTTTAATACTATTTATATAATTCTATAAGTTAGACGTATAAATTAAACTAATTGGTATATTCTATACCTCTTCTAGCTAGTTTAAGCTAGATAGAGGGTTATTAAGGTCTTCTAGATTAAGTGTGCCTATTTAGGCTAGTTTAGAAATAGAGAGTTATAACTAAGCTTTTAATAATTCTATTCTTATAGTTTAAGCACGACTACACGTGCTTTGCTTATTTATTATACTTATTATTTCTCTTAGTCGTGCTTAGAGGGGAGCTATTTAAATATAAGACGTTTAGATAGTACATAGCATAGGTAGAGAGAAAGAATAGCATATAAGGGTAAATAGTCTATATTCTACTTAGACAAATAGCTGCTAAGCTTAAGTAGTACTTATAGGGCTTATATATGCTTTACTAAGTAAGATATAACTAAGAGAGCGTAAGGAGGGCTAGGATAGCCCTAAGTGCCCCAAAGGGGGCCAGGGTGACCTGGGTCCTGACATAAGCTAAAATAATCCTTATAACTAAGTTTATTATTTTCTTCTTACTTTATTAATTTTTTAGCTAGTACTATAAGACTTATAAATGTTTTAACTTATATATATAAAAGTCTAGTATTAAATTCTAGAAATATTTAAGTAAGTAGTTAGCTAGATAAATACCCCTGTATTTTGGATATTTTGGTGAGATTTTGAGCTGCCGGCTCGGTGGGGCTGCCGGTTCGGTGGTGAAACACGTTAAAGCGAAACCAAAAGACGCACCCTATGGCCTACATAATTGGGAGTGCAAATAGCCCATAGCGCACCAGAATCACTGCCGACCACTAGGAACATGAAAACTTCCTTACTTTACAGGCCTAGAGATCTACAACAACGTGGAAAGAGTTAAGTAAATAAACTAGCCATCTTTGTGCAATATATTAAAGCACACTACAGCTGTTAAGAATTAAAAAAATACTTGAAAGTTGCGATTTTATGAGGGTGCAGTGCAGGACATTTCGCAGACCCGATTATTTTGGCCGCAGGATGAGGCGGTAAGTGTGATTCTAGTGCACGATCGTGTTGTCATGTTTGACATGGGCATGCAGTGGAACCTCCTCGGCCCCATAGTTCCATGTCCACAGACATTGAATAATGCCAATACTCCACTTAAAACATAACGAAGTACCTGCGATGCCCCTCGTGTATCACATCGAAGGAAGCCAGCATCATTGCTTTCTGGAAACTTGCAATACGACCCTTAGGAAGTCTAGTTTACGCTTCTAGGTATTCACTCAAGACAATGACGACCTCTATTAGCGCGTGGTATCTCCTGGCATAGCACCATTACTGCCTTACATCGTTGTGAATGACCTCATATGAGATGGCATCACGACATGAGAAGTCAGGAATTGTACGCAGAAGATATTCGGTATGACCATGTGAGCACGTATACGATTCTGTGCGATGTCGTCACTATCTGCGTAAAGCCATTTACATTAAGTCGTATACCGCATGTAAGACGCTCTGCATCGTGCCAAGAATGCTCGGCTTTCCAGACTCACCACTCTGACTTGGCAGGGTAGCATCTTATCGGAACTACTAAGCAGACCGGGTAGGATCTCATTAGAACAAATGAACGGACCGCTCCGGATGAATATCGCCTTGGCTTCCATTTGAACCCTTATTTAAAGAGAAATCACACTGCCATTGATATCATCACAAATCCTTCTGTCAATACTCTCCATCATTACCATCAGTTTCACGGCATAGACGTCGGTATGATCGCAACGAAAACCCTGTTGAATGGGGACACCCTTTTCCAATCACTAATTATCCTCGGATTGGCTTGCACACTCTTCTTAGGCGCTCTTATCTGCAGACCCTATCTGAATCGTAACCGCAAGTTCTATCCCATTTGTACGTAGGCATTCGCAAATTGAAACATAGATGGCTTATTATGACAGCTCCCCCGACCTTGCCCATACTTGGAAATCTCCTTCAAGTTCCTACATCCCAGTCTTATCTGAAGTAAGTGGACAGAATCTCCAGACCCAAAAACAGAAACAAGGCTGACATGTTTTGTGCTTCCACGAAAAGGTTCACCAAGTGGACAAAGAATTATGGTGGCTTGTACATGGTCCACCTTGCGCATCACAAAGCTATCGTTATCAGCGATCGTCGAATCGTGAAACAATTAATGGATAAGAAACACAGCATTACAAGTGGACGTCCGGCAGCAGAGACTCTAAATCAACTGCTTTACGACAATGATGAGATTATACTCATGCAAGCAAGTGATCCCAAGTGGCGAACAGCGAGAAAATATCTCCACCAGAACTTCATGACCACTATGGTGGAGAAGACTCACATGGATCTGATCAATGCTGAAGCGGTACAAATGCTCAAAGACATGCTGGACAAGCCCGAAAATTTCATGCAGCACTCTAAGAGATTTGCAAACAGCTTCATGATGTCTGTTGGTATGTGTCAACAAAGCTACCCTGTTCGTAACAATTATCAGGCTAACCGTGGGCACTAGGCTACGGCATTCGTACACCGACTATCAAGACCAAGCACATGGTGCAAGTCAACGATGTCATTGCCAAGACTACTAAGTTACTCCAGCCCGGTGGTCTTCCTCCGCTTGACATCTTCCCTTTCCTTCGATATGTACCTCAGCGTCTCCTAGGATCGTGGCGAGACAAGGTTGAACAGACTCGCAAAGAGATCAACGATCTCCATGTCGGTCACTTCGAGATGGTGCTAGAGAGACGGGCTCGCAAAGGGAGAGTGGAATGCTTTGCAGATCGTGTTATTGAGCAAGAAGAGAGTCTAGCATCCAATCGACACTCGCAAGCATTTATGATTGGCATACTCATGGAAGCTGGCTCGGATACAACTTCATCTGCAATGAATGCTGTGTTTAATCTCCTCACTGCTCACCCGAAGTGGGCACACGCGGCCCAGCGTGAGATCGATTCAGTCGTTGGAGAAGATCGATCCCCAGTATTTGAAGACTTTGAAAAGCTACCAATGGTGTCAGCAATAGTTAAGGAAGCTTTGCGCATGAGGCCTATCGCGCCGTTGGCTTTTCCACATGCGTTGGATGAAGGTAATGCTCTGCCCCGACTCCCTATCATTTTTTGCTCACTACTGACTATCTCAGATGCGTGGATAGATGGCAAGCTTTTACCGAAGGGCAGTGACTTGATTGTCAACGTCTACGGAATTCACCATGACCCAGAGGCGTATCCAAACCCCACCGAGTTCAATCCTGGCCGCTACCTTGATAAGCCTGCGCTATCAGATGTGTATGCACACGCAGCTGATTACCGGGGTCGAGATCATTACGCTTATGGACTCGGCCGGCGATTGTGTCCTGGAATTCATCTCGCGGAACGCGCTCTGTTTGTTACGATTGCAAAATCACTGTGGGCTTTTGATTTTTCACCAGCGCGCAATCCAAACGGTGCACCCCTGCCTATCGACACCACAAGCGAGACTGGTTATGATGACGGACTGGCGATTGGCCCGCTGCCTTTTGCATGTGATGTCACTGTCCGTTCTATGGCCAGGAGAGAAACGGTATTAGCAGAGTTTGCGCAGGCTGAGACATCAGTGTTTCCACGCTTTTCTGTTCCCGATCAGTAATCTGTGGCAATTCAGTTGGACTGGACAGCCCCATCTTCTCCAATACGCTCAATGACTGTAGTAAATGAATGAACACTTAGGGCTCTGAAAGGAAAAATCGAGACTTGTTTTGAGTGCGTTGTGGTGTGGGTGGCCCGTTGTGAGCAGCGGCTTTGTTATGGTGGGGTTTTGGCAGGGGCAGTCCGCCGCATTTCAGCTTTCAACGCGTTCTTCAAAGATATGCCAAAACTCAAGTATATATTATATCAATTTCCACTACTCTGTTACATACGACCATTGGAAACTGAGAATTAGGCATCCCGTCCGATCTGCCCTATACAAGCAGTTTACCGGCGGATTAGTAGTTAGGTGGGTGACCACTAGCGAATCCCCGCTGTCGTATGTTTTTGCTTTTTCTCTCTTTTTGCTCACGTCACGTGCCGTATCTTGGCATCTTTCAATATCATATCGCAGCATGAAGAAGAGCGCAAACATTTTGCGACGGCACGTAGCTGGAGTTTCTCAGGATATTAAGGACTATCTCTGATGATGCATGTTTATTGAAGTGCAACGCTCGATAAAAAGATTTAGTATCGCTATAGATATGGCTGCTGCGCATAGCATTGACTAGAAGACATTTAATGTCATCTGTGGAGTCATGTACAGGATTGGTCTTCGATGCGGCTTCCAAGATGACGTAAAAAGAATTACCCGCTCCGTCTCCAGATACGTCAATAGCCCGGACCTTCCTTACACTCATACCAAGCCCTCTTTTAAGGAAACACGAAAACCAACGAATCTACCTCCTCCCTAAATCAATATCTAGCACCTCTACTATATCCTCACTCTTCCCTGACTCAACCCCCAAAAATGGCTTAATTCCCTTCTCCACAACCCCCTGCATTAACCCACTTACCAGCCTCTTCACGCTCCGCGCATACTTGACAGGGCGCTTCGTCTGGGTGGCAGCCTCGACGTTGCGTTGGCCCGTTAAGATAGGCGTCGATAGCAATTCGTATGTAGGTGGACTCGGCCTGCTTACTTCGCAGCATGACGGCGTTTAGTACGTCTTGCTTAGGACGGCCGAGTTTATGGAAAAACGATTTGAGCCTCTCGCCCAGAAGAATCCGCACCACACACGGCTTACCATCCCGCCCCCCCTACCGGCCTCCTAGCTCCACGTGATAGGATGATCAGGCTCTCCCAAGCGAATAACGCATCGGATGTCGGGCACATCCATACCAGCATTAAAGGCTGTTGTCGCGACTATAATACCCGACTTGTAATCTAGAAAGCCACGCTAGTTCTTACGTCACTCCTCTTCCCGCATCTGCCTCTCGTACTGGAAGCACTAGAGCTCGTGGGCGAGCGACCGCACTATGCTCTAGAACGGAATATAGATGAGCAGCTTCTTAGTTAGCTTAGCTTATTAGGCTAGATACTAGACTATAGCCTCACTGTCGCCCTTGACGTTGTTCACCACCCTATGTACCTTATAAGCTAGATTAGCGCGCGACGTACTCTAGCAAAAGATAGTAACTTATCCATCTACGCTAAAGAGTCAATACACCTCTTACTTAGCAGCAAAAGGAATTATAGCTAAAAGAAGAGTTAGAGGTACTTAGTAGCGCACTACCTCGCGAATTTATAGGAGCGCTGGGCGGTACTCTTAGTCGGGGAGTAAGACGTAGTAGAATTTATCTACTATAATCCGCTCTAACTAGTCTACGTCCTATAGCCGTAAGATAGTATCAAGAAAGCGGCTTTAGCAGAGATGCTTAGTTATAGCTAGAATTAGGCGAGACGTTTTATTACATAGGGGGTCGCCCTATACGCTACACGAGATGCAGAGCTTCTTACAGTGCGCTTAGATGTTCTCGCGTAGTGCTACTAGTGGGGTAATAACAATCGCCTACCAATAGCCCTAGTAGTATACAAGAAGGTAAAAAGCTAGGCTCTTTCTAGACTTGGTGCCCGTAATATACGACACGGCCAGCGTGTATATAAGTACCGCCTCTAGTACGTCTTATTATCGCCCGCGAAAATAGGTTATAGGCTCTAGATTCGCCTAGAGGAGCGCGTTAACGTCGACGTTGCCTTGCTTGGCCGCCTGTGTTCGCATCCGCGAGGCGGCCGTAGTAGTAGAGGTAGAGGGTGCTTCTAGGTCCACTAGCAGCTTTGCAGCTCGCCTAGGGCGGGTACTGCGTGTAGTTAGTGCATGCAACAGTTTAGCTAATACAATACCCTACTAAAATAGGTGCCTATCAAAGAATGAAGCTTTTAACTACTACTAAAACGTTATTATCGCGAGATTTTTAGTAGAGTACTAATATAATCGTATATTTAATATATATCTACTGATATTTAGTAGGTAACCGCACACTGCGGCCGCGGGTGGTGGTTTTGGTAGGAGGCTTGGCGGGTGGTGATACATCACTACCACTTCTAACCTCTATAACACGACGCTGCTTTAGTTTTTATATATTCTAAGTTAATAAAGCTTTTTACTTAGCTATACTCTATCTATCGCGAGATTTTTATATAGTTATAGTAGTGCGGTCTTTAGCTTTTTAAGCGCGCGCGGCAGCTAGTTGTGTAACTCTCGTATCGCGCTCCTTCTACTATACTACTCTAGCTATTTCTTAGTGCTTATAAGTAGCTTATACTATCCGTTTCTTATATGCAGCTGTGGTAGCTCGCTTCTCTCTCTATTATTCCTTTTAGAGTTTTTTTTATACTCTTATTGTTGTTCTACTACCTCGCAGGCTTTAGCCTCTCTTACTAATTATAGGCTCTATATTATAGCTGTGCTATAATACTTTTCGTGCTACTATAGATTAAGAAGCTTACATTTAGATTTATAGCGTTCTCTAGTAGTAATATTAACGCGTAGTTTGTTATTTTTATAGTATAAAACCTTATTCTAAGTCTATAATAAATACAGTATCTATTTAAGCTATTTAGCTATATTTCTAATATATCTAGTACTATAGCTATAAATATTCTCGATAGCTTCTACTAGGTATCTCTATTACCTACCTCTCTAATTTCTATATCTATACGCGCTAGAGCTATCTCTATAATTACTAGTAAGCTAGTTATCTATAAGAACCTAGTAGCTATCTAGTACTACAGTACTAGGCAAAAAGTTTCACCTCGCTAACCGAAATCGGCCTATTATCAAAAGTTAACGCTAGTGCTTCTACTACTAATATCTCTACTAAAGCTACATATTTTTTAAATTTAAAAAATATAATTAATTCGTCTATATTAGTATTTAGTTTGCTAGCCTTGCGCTTAGCGTGTCGCGCGGAGGCGTCGCGGCATTAACTTAATTAGTGCCTTAATTTAGCTGCTTAGTATTCTCCTATAGTACTCTTTTAGAGCCTTATAAAAACTATCTAATTATTTCTAAGATTTACTATAATTACTATATTATAGATAGAAGCGACCTATGTTTTATTTAAGAATCTACTAGAGGTGTTTAATAGGGTTAAGGTCTAGTAAGTAAGCTAGCTAGCTAAGGGGTATAATCTAATAGAAGGTAAGAAACTTCTATACTCTACTAGAGGTATATATACGCGCGTTATTATGTATAAAAAGCTAAGAGAGCTGCTAGTAAAGTAGAAGACCTTATTTAAGAGTTTAGATATAACTTTAGCCGCTATATTTACTATAGAGAGTATCTAGATTCCTTTCTATAATTATAAGAGAACTATGTTGCCTTTAGCTACGTTTATCTAACTATATAGCCTCTTATACTATCTACTATAAGCTCTAGCTAGTATAAACCTCTATAAGTATTCTCTACTTCTATTTCTTTTCTAGATATTAAAAATACTACTCCTATATCCTACTAGATCCCTTCTAAACTAAGTACTTATTTAAGAACTTAACTATATGCTAGTACTAAGAAAAACTCTAGTACTAGTATATAAATCTATAGCGTCTATAAGTATACTTAAAGGTTAGCTTAGGTTATTTTTTATACTAGTATTTAGTTAGTTTTTAACGTTTAAGTACTAAGTATAATGTATAGTAGCTAGAGGGCTTTAAAGAGGTACTATCTAGATATATAAAGATAGTAACTTTAGCTAGATCTTTATATAGTATTTTTAGATTAGCGTATGCTATCTAATATATAAGCTTCTTCTAGTAATCTAATAGTATATATAGATAGCTAGAGCGAGGTTTATTCTTTACTAATCTAGTATAGTAGAGTTTATTATATAGCTAACGGATAGTAGATAGGTCGCGATTAAAGTGCACCGCAACGGTTCTAAAGCTTGCGCCCTTATATAATATCCTAATAGCGATATTACGTTTAGCCTCTATTATATTTTGACTACGGCGCACATTTTGAGATAGCTCACGGCCGAATTGGCGTGGTGTAGCGTTGGTGGTGGGCATTCTAAAAAGTTAATTAGATTAACTAGTGTTAGTGTGTAGTTTAACTTAGTCTAGATAATAACGTAGAAGTAGAGCATTATAGATAATTATATCTATAACTTTAATAACAGTAGCTTTATAATAAGTAGGATTATATTATAATTAGTTATTATTAGCTTAGAAGAATAGAGTAAAAAGAAGTAGATATAGCTAGGTAACTATAAGTAAGTTACTATAATCTAAGGTATAGACGCGTTAGGTCGCTAAATACTACTCTTTATTATGTTTATAATTAAGGTACTTATTAACGTCTAGTTTAAGAACCTATCTACTAACTAGGTACTTAAAGTTAGTCCTAATAGGTAGATAAATAACTAGGTTACTCTTACGTAGTTAGAGTACTTTAATACCTATACAAAGAGGTATACTATAGTTATGTAGATATTAACTACTTATTATTAATAGCTATAAGAGCTAGTATTTAGTTTATTTTTAAGATCTTTATAAGAAGAAGAATATTCTTCTTCTTTATATATCTATATACTTATCTTATCTATTATAGCCTCTTTCTATAGCCTTCTTCGCGCTATTAAAGTATAAGTATAGTAATATTATTTTAGGCTTAGTATATAACTAACTATACTAACTATGTTAGTAAAGAGACTTTTCTACTAGCCTTTAGAACTACTTTTAAGTAGTCTATTACAAAGAAGAATATCTAACCTAGCTTTAGAGGTACTAGTTTAGTTTTATATAATCTATATATTAACTATAGTATAAGTATATAGATAAAGAGAGTAGATATATATAAAGATTCTATTACTATAGCTAATTAATAAGCTCTTACTATAGATAGTATAGAGTAAAAGATAGAACGTAGCTCAAAGAGCTATCTAGACTATAGTACTAAAGTTTTATAGAATCTAAGTACTTAGGCCCGTACCTAGATTCTATCCGCAGCTAATTGGAATAGCCGCGCGCTAGTTACCTCTCTAGCCCTATAGCTCTAACGGCCCCCTAAATATTTCTAGTCTTCTATACCTAGAAACGGCTAGTCTACTCTTATATTAGCTAGCGCTATAATACTAAGCTTAAGTTTCTACTAGCGTTTAAGGTAGCGTTTAATTAATTCTTTATAGTAGTTAATATCTACTCTACCTTCTATAGTGTAGGCCTTATTCCTTTCTAGCTAGATACTATTCTATTAAAGCTTAATATAAAGCTCTATATACCTACTTTACTAGCTATTTTAGAGGCTTTCTAGTAGGCTCGCACGCCTAGTAATATATATAAGCCTAAAGCTTAATTAATATTAATATATAATTACGTTTAGTAGTATTAAGGCTTATTACTAGCTTTAATTATCGTAGTAATTAACTACCTTAAAAAGAGAGCTAAAGTAATAATACTCTTAGCTAAGCGAATATAGTAGTATTAGAGCGTAAAAAACATAAGAAAAAGTAGATATAGAAGCATAGAGTCCTTATAAAGGGAGCTAGTAAAGATCTACTTACTTAGCGTAAGGCTAATTAGTAGATTACTTATGAAGAGCGTTAAGAAGGGGAGCGATTAGGTATCAGCCGCTAGGCTCTAGCGTAGTATAGTAGGTGTAGGGAGACTAGTTATAATTCGCGTATATATAAAAAAGATACTCTAGATACTACTTAGTCTAGTCTATTACTCTCTATATATTCTAATATTACGTTATTAAGATATACGTTCATAAAGATGCGCAAACTTGGTAGGGTGGCTAACTCGCTTGCCTGGCTAACTCGCTTATCCAGCACGTTATGCACTTGTCGGCCCGGTAACCACTGCATCGACCCTGGACGAATTATTGTTTGTCCCGGGGTAGTCCCGGCGAAGGCTCCAACCTAGGCACCCGGTTTATCATATTACGTGGTGTGCTCCATGCAATGCCGGCTTTCCATTCTGTATTAAGCAGCTTATGATGTTACTCTTCTACGATTGTAGTTTATTATATTAATATCATCAAGGTTGAATACAGGGAGTACATATTGATAAGTAAGCTAATAATGAAGCAGTTCACATACCGCAAAACGAAACGAAAGTTTATGGGTTTGAAGATTTACGTACGTATAAAGAGAGGATGACCCTCTCTAGTTAACAGCACACAGTTCACAACTCTAACTGTTTATAAGACTCTTTTTAGTATTAATACGTACACTCATTCGCGTTTCTAGGTAAAAACTACCGGTACAATTATGTTCGCCCTCAACCTCCTCGCCGGCCTACTCGCCGTTACCATTGCCTCCTCCTCGCCTATTGCCGAGGACGCTCCTCTTGCAGCCCGCCAGACCACCTGGACGTGCCCTGACTTCGGCAAGAACGGTGCCGGCAACCCGATCGTCACACCAGCCACCCCCAACAACGGTCGCTGCTGCACGACAGGCTGGAGTTACATTTGGGGCGAGGGACGCGAAGCCTGCTGCCGCAATGACCCGGTCCTGCTCGAGGACTCGACTTACAAGTACGCGTTGCCCTGCAGCAACAAGTATTGGGCTTCGGGCGACGCGGCTCTACTGCTGCGGAGTTGCAACATCGACGACGGCGCAGGCACCCGCTGCCGCGCCGCCTGTGATGTCGTCCCCTGGTTGTATCCTGACGCGAAGCCCTGCCCTGCCAAGAACTAAGAACTAAGGGTTTCACCTCCGGATGACTGTCACCCTAAGCCGTACTACTACACACCAAAGCCCGGCTGGACCATGCATTTCAGCAATTATGCCTCCGGATAGCTGTTGTCCTCGGCTATACCACGAAGCCAGGCCTTGTTCGGCTAAGAAATCAGGTGCTATAATGACACTTTGTATTGGCTATTTTCTTAATTGATATTCAATCTGCTCATATTTGTTATCTGCAGACGTTTAATGGCTTTAATAAAAGAACATATCTTACTACCGTGCCAATATTCACTAGTAGATTGTCGACGTGGATTCTTGCTTGATAACATTACACTCGCTTGCCTGGTCGCCTTCCGGTTTGAACCGTGCACAAAATGTTCAAGTCACAGGTGCCACTGCATTGCTTAGCATACCTAGAACCTTATTCAGAATCATCTTGAAAGCTAAGAATTGTAATAATACGACTTAAAAAGAATGAAAGCAACTTTTTGTAATGTGTGGAGCTAATGATAGTGACAAGTAGCCTCGAGTGTATGCACAGAGGACGAGATCCATCATGGAGGGATTATTTTAGCGAGCGTGACAAAAAGCACTTATCTACTCTATGATACGCCTTTTACTAGTGAGCGAATATGCAGATTAGTCTGCAGTATACATAACTCCGTCTTACGACTTGTGTTGCGTTATACTCGCTGACCCATGTTTTCCAACTCAGGGACTTATGTTTTGGCACCTTATCGATGTGGCTCTTTTCCCAAGATTCGTCTTTTACGCAAGCATTGACAATCGGAGATTGTTGTCACGTGTACTGCTCAGGTCCATTAGGAAGTGACACCCAGCGACCTTTTTGGCGCTTCATACTTGGACCCTTCTACATCGCCGTTACTAAATCTCTTAAAGTGCATTATACAAGTCCAGAATATCTTTCATTGAGTGTGCACGCTTCAAACGCTCTACAAATGTTATTGTATCTTCAAGTACCATGGTACCCCCCTAAAAGTATAGGTATCTTATTTCAACGTATGGGAAACGGTATTGATTTACTTGTCCCACCCAAAGAAAGAGAGCGTAAGCAACATCGCCTATCAGAACAATCATTCTGTAGCTGCTACTTCGTGACAAGGGCCTACTTTCTTTCAATCGCAAAACTTAAGCTTCTTGAACTTACAAAACTGTTCTTTGCATAGCGGACGAGAAGTCTCGTAAAGATTCTTCGAAACGTTCCACATCTTGGCTATGGTCTTTTCTCTGTTGTTGAAAGTCATGTCTCCCATGGTGGCAGTGGAGATCTAAGAGCCTTGATTACCTAGCCAATATCAATGAAAAGAGGCTGCTATCCTATCATCGGATCACTGCCTACCTCATTGAACTGGCATAGCAGCAATACTCGCGAAGGAATCGCATCACAGAATTATTTGATCCACTGTTCAGACATTTCTTCGTCTGATCTTACTCTGACTGCAGGTATAGTTATACGAGTTATATTCATACTACCATCATGAACAAAATCAATCTTGAGGCGTAGCATCTGCAAATGCTTGCATCAATACGTAGGGTATGTATTAGCAAACAATGGTTCGGAGCTTGATTTTGCAGAATGATATTTTGAGTTCCACTCACTACTAGCATTACCAACCACTTCTGCCTTCATCTGTTGTGTACATTTGATCTTCACAGCCATCGCATTGAGGCTACTCTATAGCGAAAGATATTAAAGTAATGACATGACTCTGATAAAGGTGTTTGATTGGTCCGAAATACCACGGGAAAAGACTACCTAACACGTCCACCGCCATGATTTCCGCAGACCACCTTGTGCTATTCCGAACAATTCACCGCAATCCACGTCATCTACTATCTTCACAACATGCCTATAGATATTAAGAAATCCATTGACGAACTACTACGCTCGTATCTAGTGTAGTTCAATGTAGTTCGTTTTGCTGGTTAATGGAGGATTATTCCACACAGTTCCTTGCGCGCACGAATGTTGTGCCAGAAATAGCTTCAAAGTAGTAGCGATGAAAGCAGGCTCGCGAACGCTCTAGCTTAGTTTTATTTATAATCAACTGACAGGGGCGCGCGGTAACTCTCAGGCTTTAATAATAAATCCCCGCATTTCCCCCGTGTTTCATCGGCAGGAGCCCCTCTCGTCCCATCCAGCTTGGCGTTCCAAGTCAGTGGTAAAGCCTGTTGCTGACACAAAAACAAGATTACTACCACACCGCAGTAAATATCTAAACACGCCACTCGACTTGGCCTTTGATAGTAAGAGTAACGACTGTAACGCTAGTGTCTTAAGCAGACCTCCATTGTAGCTATATCTCTACGATTAATCACTCCGCTCTCCCCTGCAAAAGTATTCCCCAAGTCGCCGAGCGTGGCAACACTGCATTGAACGCATGGCGTAGCGGGCGAAATATGCTATTAACGACTGTTAAATGTGTCAGCCAAGAGGCTGATGATACAATACTCTAAAAAAAGTATTTGTTCGTGATAATTGCTTAGCTAGTCTGTTGAATCGTAGTAGCTATATATACAGCATTATTTTCATGATTTTTATAATTTCTGCAAGCAACACCTTCCTAACCAACAGTCCGATTTGGAAACATTCCTTTTCAGTAGCGGGTTATTTTTACTTCCAACTTCAGTAAACCTTTCACTTCAACTAGTCTCTCACCTCATCATGACATTCCGCGCATTTGCTCTCCTTCTTACTACAAGTTCCTTTATCGCTGGAGGGTATAGCTCGAACCTACATTCTTCTCTCTTCGAAAAACGTCAAACATGCCCTACATGTCCCCTTGGTGGCAATCCCATCGTCAAGCTAGTAAAGTTTTTTGCTACTGGGGGAGATTCCCAAAGTACTGTTGATTGCAGGTATAGAATGACAACCAAGGAGTATTATACATTAACTAATGACCTACTGTCTTCTAGAATGGAATCTGTATTCGGACTTCCCTCTGACCTAGGAGGGCAGGGAGCCGGAGACTTTGAAGCCGCAGTCCGTGTCAATTTCGACGAAGACCAGCTTGCTTGCTCTGTAGAAGGCGTTTCTCTCCCGATCGGCAATGAGATTGAAGATACTGTGTGCATCGCTGGAGGGTGCACCGTCTCGGAAGTTACTGATCAGAGTGCTCTTGTCACTTGGGGGGCCTGTATCGTCCGGCCTAATGTCCCCGTTGTCGAAAACCAGGCTCTTACAGATGCCGAGTGTCTCCCTGCTCAGGGTGCAATACGGTTTGCGAGATTCCATGATACCGGAGACTGCAGCGGTACAGAAACAGTCACGGAGCTGACTGTTAGCGGACGTAGCACCACTGAGTTTTCGCCTAACGATGGTGGCGGCATTTTCCATGGTGGAATCGTTACGAGATGCAGCACTGTGGCCGCTGCTTAATATCAAGCATGGTAATCCTAGCTATCGCGATGAAGAGGGTAAGGTGAGGTTAGTCCAATCAACGTCATAGAATCATTCCAAGGCTTCGGTCTTCTCAGATACATTTATTTACTAGAAGAAATCTACAATCAGTTGAAAGTAGTAGCTATCCTTAGCTATACTAATCAATACTGTTTTACAACGCTAGGTGCATATCATCATTACTATTAGTTCTATTCTTCTTAACATTGTACAGAGGTATACTTCCTAAGGAAGTTTAGGAAGTCGTGACTTCCTATGTCTTTATAATATCTTTCTCTTTGCGGAATGCTAGCTCTTAGCAGGAGGGTAAATCACATAATCAACGCTCCGTAACAACTATTTTTCCCTTAGCATCCAGGGTAGTTCTCCAACCATCTACAGTTATTTCTAGAGCAGATATCCTTTCTACCATTCCTCATATCACTAGAGTATAGATAGAGCCTACTAGAGTGCGCTTTTCTGCAAAGGAAATCATTCTACTATCATGAAGAACATAGAATACATTGAGATGGGTATTTTATTGCAGTACATATGTAGAACTAAAACACAAAAAATAGGAATAGAGAAAATAGTTATTAAGAAGTGCGCTTGCTGTTCTTATTATAAGTTCTCTGTTGTAGAAGAACTTCTTGCCGTTACAGTCGAGATAGTTGAATATCTAACCTTTCCGTTTGTATTATAGAACCCCTGTGAATAGGCACACTAGCAAACATCCTTAAAAATTTTCCCACGACTTGGCTCATTAGGGTACGGGTCTGGTCCCTCATCGCCAAATGGTCCCTTCTTTGGCTTCCGGCATTCATAACAGTCGTGGTCTGGTGAACGAATAACGTGGTTAAATATAACCGTGGTGCCTGGTTTAGGGGGCGATGCTCCTGGACCATTTTTTCTAGTACAAGAGCACCAATAGGCCCCTACGCCCTCGGCAATACAGCTGGCGTCGAGACTACCAATTAGGCAGTCGTTGTCATCTCCTATACACATCGCCTTCCCTCCAAAAGAGCAGAACTTATTGTAATCCGAAGAAATAACTGGTGGTCTTGTCTGTGCGGTGGCTGATCCCATTGGGGCTAGGAAGAGGAAGATTGGAGTTGAGTAGAACATTGGTAAAAATGTAGTTAATGATTTAGGTAGGACTAGTAGAACTGGATAGCTTAAAACTGTAGGTAGAGATGATCTTAGAGTTCAATTTCACGAGAACTGCTTCAATATTTATGTTAATTACTTCTACCGAAATCTTGATCTTGGATTATATTAGTAAGTAAGGTGGACTAGTTCTGAGTAATACGGCTTAGAACTTCAAATGTTACTCAGCGTCGAGATGGAATTCTCTAATTCCACCAACAAAGTAAGATAATCTGCTCTAACTACTACGGCTCCAAACGTTAAATATTGCTCAGCGTTGGGATAGTTTTCCCCAGTCTTACCAATCAATAACATCGAATACCTCTGACTAATAGGGCTGGAAACGTTAAATGTTACTTAAAGTTAAGGTAGAATTCTACAATCAATCTAGTTCCAAAGATAGATAAGCTCTCACTAATATGGATTAAAATGTAGTTCGATGTCACTGAAGAGAAAACGTCAGCTCTAACAACTTAACCTGGCTAGAATATCTGAATAAGTTTTACTAGTTATGATTTTGAGATTATTAGTAGAGCACTAGTGAAAAAGAAATATGTAAGCCGTGCCATAGTTTCAGCTCCACGGGCTACTAGCGAAATCATGATCGAATCTAAGTTCGTAGACCCAATAACTAAAAGTGATAGTATAATATAGACTGCAGGTGAAACAAGCACATTATCATCAACACAATTAGCTCACATCACTCTTACATTTAAAACCTTTTTATCCTACAACTACTAAGAATTATTACATGTATACTCTTTTTGCTTTCGCTACTATGGCCTCTGCGTTTACACAACAGCCAAACTCATGTTATAAGCAGCCAAAGACTTGCCTTCTTGGATATAGATTTTGCGTTGATAATAGCGGTAATTGCGAACCTCCGATTACAAAGCAAGTTGGAGACCAGACGATTCAATATTGCGATGTATGCAACTACCCAAATGCTCATTGCGATTTTTTCGGAAGCCACGGTTGTTCGTGTGTAAATGGAAAAGAACAGTGCCCGGGATAAGCAGTGTAAGGCCTATATAAGATGATCTTTGAATCTTTAGAATTAACAAACTAATAAAGATAACTAGACTAGAGTCTACTCTATAGGTATCGAGTGGTAGAACTTGCGATTTTTTTTTCCCGCCAGGTTTTTTTTTTTCAATGGCGAGACTACTGAACCAGGACATACATGTAGGGTTAGAATGAGGGGCCCGACTTAGGGCTAATACACATCGGCAATTTATCATCCTATAGATAGTAGATAGATTTCGTCTATATAGAGATAATATAGATTACCTATCTACTGTTATGTTCATCTTAGAAAATAATCTTATAACAGAATATAAATTCTATGCTCAATCCTCCGCAGTATAAGAGATGAAACGACCCTATTTCCATAGGTTCGAGGGGGGGAAGTGTAAGGTTGGATCCATATTCAAAATGGATGCAACTGCAACCAGCCTACTATATAATGCTACGTGAATCTAACATCTGATTCGGCCAATTTAGGTAATTACGCACCGTGAATCTCGCCTATTATAGTGCAGTTGTCGCTAATTCTATTTCTACACATTGAGATGATCGCTATATTTCTTTCTCACTCTATAGCAGTATAATCAACAAGTGTTCTAGGCAAGAAATAAACGTACTATAACCTGCGGCGTGTCGCGCTGCCAGTAAACTATCACCCTATGCAGAAAAGAAAAATCTGCCTCACCAAGATTACCTATCATATATTTACTTTCTTCTTAATGATGTGGTGGCTACTTGCTAGGTCGTCTACTAAGTATCCTGCGCTGTACCCTATTGATTGATCTTGGACGCATTCATTAAGGGTACAGCTTACCATCCATCAATCCGGAGTAGTAAATGTAGATGTTTACGTCGGCGTACCAAATTCACGTAGATTGTTGCATTCAAACATTTTGATCGTGATTCTTAGGCCGCTTTTTAGTACGCTTACAGCATCCGTCATGCGGCGCCGTTCCTGTCGCAGTAGACCCATACACCACGAGCATAAAGAGTTTTTTCTTCTTATCTCAATTTGTTTGTTCATTTAGTTCCTATGTTACCTAATATAGATAGCGACGTAGGTATTTCTAGTTCTGCAAAAATTGCAAAAAGTCGTAGTTAAAATGTCTATACATGGTACAGCTCTTTTGTTACCTTTTCTGCCTCTGGCGTAGAAGATCAGCTAGGAAGCAGCTTGGTCTCTTGTTGGCAGTTCATGACCCTCAACTTCGTAACCTCCTCCACTCTACATGCGAATGGCTCAAGAGCCCTGTCATTAACAATATCAAGCAGCTAAATTATCATATCAAAGGTTCGCCGAATTTGAATTTGTAGTTTAACGATGAGGAGAGAATCCCACTGGCCGTAAAGAAACTTGTGAACATAGAAATGATCAACCTAACTTATTCGCCCACTTTTCCAAGAATCTCATGCCACATCTATCGAAGTTGAATCGTATTTTCCGTCATTTTAACATCGGTCTGAGATTCTAAATTGATCTTGTGAGGTAAAGACCTTGCTTCAATAATATTACAGCCAAGTTTAGCGTGGGTGGTGAGAGATGATCTGTCAAGAGGGATTGCTATGACGGGGATCATGCATCAAGGGAGAGGCAGAAGTCAAAGCAAACAGTGCAGAAAATAGTTTGGATAGTCGAGCTTCCATTGCGGATTGAAGATCACATGGACAACGAGATACTCGGAGCAGCTTTTGGGAAGCATGACAATCGATGCGTTCAACACTCAACATGAGTTGGTGATCCTGCTACTTTCAGTATTAGTCAGATCAATACGTAGGACACGCAGTTTGATTGTGGTATTTCCGGCGATTAGTTTCCAAAGTTAAGGGAACCATCATCCTGGAGATGCCCTATGTTGCCAGTTCGGTGCATAGTCGTCCAAACAGGGTTAGGAATAGTGTGCAGTTGCGTATGGATCGGAGATGAAGGCTTTCGCCGTTTGGTTTGCGTGATTCAAATAGCCGAGTGAAACAACAGCGCCCCCTATCGCAATTTCCCCTAGCATACCTATACAGTGTATTCTTGAACATTCGTTTAGGACATATACTGCATCTTTTTGTAGTGCTGCTCACACGGTATTGATATCTCATCGTCCGCTTCATATTTTTATAGGCCGATGTGTGTTTGAGAAGAAATGGAAATCTTCGAGGGACCAGAAGTGTTGTACAACCTCAATTATTGAGGCCAAGTCCAGCAAATTGTTGCAATGCATAATTCTTTAGGGGTCCTCCAGCTGCAAAAGCGGAGCGCCAGGTAGATGCCTGATGACCACTAGAGGCCCTGAGTTCTATCCAGGTCGGGGATTCCGCAGGTGTCACTTTGGCGTACGCAATCAATTTCTGGTGAACAACTTCTGTTGCAGGTATGGGATCACCAGATTAAATATACGGAACGTAAGTCGTTCCGCCATTGAGGAGACCTATGGAAATCTCCTCCACGCCATAGTTGAAAGCCAAATCACTCTAGTGAAGCACCAATTCTGCGACAGTATTGTAAGTCTTAATAAGCCTTTCTATTGCATTGCGGAGACAATCGCGGTGAGCAAGATGCCTTGAGATTGCGAAACTATCTAGAAAACTAGTCCCAAATCTCCCTTTTCTATCCATAAATGACTACCTACGCGTGACATGAACTTCTCGCATAATACCCTGTCTTTACTGTATAATGAACATAGGCCTTAACAGAGTCATCAAACCAATCGCGATCATAGTCTCTTGTTGAATCTCTTGCGCCCCTACAGATAGCACATTCATACGGGTACGCTCCATTTGGTATGCCGATCTCATCCAGAGCAATCTGACCGCCGATGTCTGCACACATGCTAACAGCATGGTTGTCGCGCTACACATTGCTTGATTCATAGCGACTCCAGGTATAGAATATAGCCATATCTTTAGCGAGGGCCATGAGAGGAGCGTAGAAAAATACAGTAGTTGTGAGGCGCCTAGGGACTTGTTCAGTATAGCATTCTTCAAAACTACAGAAGTTTAGACCTACATGATGGTGAATGGATTGTAGTCGAAATATACACGTTCAATAGATTAGTAGGTAGACGACTAAAGCGGTGTTGAATATGTCTAGGAAGGCGTCTTCGTGATTTACAACTGATACTTCCATGGGACCAATGCACTTATTTATATGTTTTACCTGGCGGCTTATGATTTGGCAAAAGAGATTTTTAGAAAAATGAGATAAGCACTTGACCACTGGTCGATGGTGGATAGAGTGAAGTTCAACCGAGAAATGGCATCTCACTCAGCACTATACTTAAGATACATGGGTGTAGAGTTAAATGCCCCCTTTGAAGAACTATATTATACGATCAGTTCACCCCTCTCAGAGTCTATCTTGGCAAGAGAATGAGCTACGAGATATGAATAATATTTTGTACCTACTAGAAAGTAAAATCTACTCCGCCTTCTGAAGTCAAAGGTTAAATGACCATGCAGTAAGAAAGAATTCTCTCTAGTGTGACGCTATCTATTCATATCGAAGCTAAGTGCGGCACGGCACGTATCTCACGATGCGCGCTCCGAGTGGCCGGGTATTATGTTCAGCGAGTGCAGCTCCTTAGACTTGGACCAACTATCTCAACGTACTCACGCCGTGAAATTTCTGGCATGATACATCAGAAGTCCAAATGATATGTGTACGTCATAGAGAGCCTCTCCTGTGTTAATAGTTAGCCTATTGAATTTTTCTAGTAGTGTAATACTCCCGCATTCTTTTAACGTTGCGGTGAACTGAGCTACATGCTGTGCGCTGCAACCTGTCGACATAACTACAATGGCAAGTAGGGCAATAGCGCATCATCCTGGCGGATTTATACAATCTTATACTAAAGGCGCAAATGCAGT
This sequence comes from Bipolaris bicolor, assembly GCA_026262445.1. Classification (NCBI taxonomy): domain Eukaryota; kingdom Fungi; phylum Ascomycota; class Dothideomycetes; order Pleosporales; family Pleosporaceae; genus Bipolaris; species Bipolaris bicolor. The sequence continues at coordinate 171,431 of JAODYD010000041.1, read as the reverse complement.
ACCAGAAAAGACCCCTTTGTACTCGTGGTACGTAGATCTACGGCCATAGGAACAAGGACAATCCAATCACTGAAGCTGTAAGCTTTCTTCACATGGGTCTGAAATAGTTTCGTCAAGGTCAGCCCCCGATAACTGGCAATGCCCTTAGCGCAAGCTTCCAGCCCATAGTCACTTGTTCGTCAAAGCATTTTCTGCTTGCAAAGCGTTTTGGAGTGTCTGCAGCCTTTGACTATCATGCATCCACCACTGCATCCGCCATTCGTGTGCACACGGCTAACGAGCTTGCCTATGCACTTGACTGTATTACTATGGCCGAAACAACGTAACTCTGGTACGATGCTTTAGGTCGCGCTGGAGGCCGCTATTTTTCTCTTGAACCTTTCCGTACTGCTGTTACATCCAAGCGCAGCCTTGCTGTTACGCCTTCATGGCTCGCTGCCCTGTACATCTTCGGAGAACCTGTCGCGCACCTTCGGGAATATGCGAGAAACGCAACGCCAGCGCATCGAAAACTTGGTGTTGAGGTGTATGCAGCTGTCTAGAAGCTGTTAGTTCGAGGATTGTTAGAAGCGCATTCGGCGAGGGCAGTGGCAGGGAATTAGGGAGATTTTATTGGAGGGGTCAAGGAGTTGAAGACGCAGGGGATTCCAAGACACAAAATCGTTTATATCATGTCTTGAAGACCGCACCTATTGTTCATGTCGTCCTAATATATCATGATACATATCATATCTGTCATTGCTAACTATGTATTCTCTATCTGTGAAACAGTTGGTTACTCTTCATAGTCCTAAAGTTTATCACTTTGTATACATTCACAATGTCCGGCTGACTATCACCTGTAGATCAGCTGACAGAAGAACGGAATTTGTTTTCCTGAGGCGCATTCACTCTGATCACAGGCCGTTATGTGCCTCGCTCTTATGCAAATAGTAAAACGCGAAAATATTAGCCTCCCCTAAAAGTAAAACGCTGTTTGAGAATACAGCTTAATTACTATCTGCTAAACTCTCAAATAGCTGCAGTAGCAGTATTCGTAACCTAATGTTCTTATGCTTAGATATTGTTAACTTTAGATCGACTCATTAATCTACACCTGCATTACATAGAAAAAGGATTAGATTAGATTATCTCTAAACTGAGTTCGTTGACGATAGTCTGATAAAGATATGCATAGTTGAATTACGGCGTGTCCAATAATACACTGTGCCTGGTTAGGATACTCTCTGCTAGTACCATATCAAACATCAAGGTTCAGGAAACGTGGACGAAATTACATGATAGAAATTTCCCATGGGGTATAGCGCACCCAATCGCAGATATTGTAGTGTAGGCTGATCTAAGTGACACCGATGCGATTCAAGGGAGCGAGTAAGAAACCCATAGACGACTCATGGCTTGTTACTTATGCATGATTGGTACTTTTTGACGTGTTTAGTGGAGCTTTGACATATATTACAATCTACTACAACGTATAATCAAGAGGCTGAAAATTGCCTATTAGTCCAAAGATGTTTCTTTTGTGAATATCTATCAGCAGGTGATAGTTTAGGCGTACGTTCTCTGTGAAACCAAGTCGGATAGTTCTAAGAGAGGAGCACAACATCATGTCATGTGCACTGGTTCTGTGCAATGGTTCAGTGCAACCATTTCAGCCTTGATCAACTCCTCTAGCACCTACAGTAAGTCGTAATATCAAGAACTGGAATCGACCATTGAGCGGTCTATACGTTTTGTTGAACTAGTATAGATTACGAGACGGTCACGTTGCAAACAAGAAAATGACTACAAGAACGATAAGGGAGGAACGATAAGGGTTTTCGTGATAGGATCTAGAGGTTTTGCGACAACTATAACGGTCTAACCATCTAGTATCATGCGCTTGATGAGATTGGGCTTCATCGAGAGGTCAAAGGTCAGGCTGGCCAAGGCGACTCATTCACGCACGCCGATTGCGAGTGATACAACGAGATCATGAAACATATCGGCATAGTTGCCTTGACACTTATGAGTGGTCTCCCCCTTGCGGATTACCCGCTCAGCATCCCTTATATATGCAATTCAACCAGCGCTAATTTTTAGATTGGCTATCGGACCCTTGATTACGGCCATTCAAATAAGCCGCACCTTGAAAATAGTAGCATGATATGTTTCGAATCAACCCGCACGCTCCACTTAGTTTTTTGCACTAAAGATCACTGAGCAAGGTTGTCGGCATCACTTTAGCGACCGAAGAGACTCCGCACCAAGAAAGATAACAATGCTCACATAGTGGGCAAGATGGACAGAAATACGGAAGTGAAGCGAGAAGGATTACTGAAGAGATCTCGGCATGGGTGGTTTACGTACGTGGAACGGCGTGGCGCCGTGCTTGATACAGCGTAGGAAATGCTTAATTCATAAGGAACACGAGGTATCTATGACAGGACTTCAACAGTCCAACAGCATCATCAACACAGTACAATGGAAAGCGCTTCACCTCAAGTGATCAACCTACCTCCGTCGTCGGATATCGCCAAGAGAGTGGCGTGTATTCGGTGCCGTACACAGAAACTCAAATGTATCAAATCGACACGTGCAGCGGACTCAAGCAAATGTGATCGGTGCAGAAAGGCGGATGTGACATGTACCTATGTTCCATCAAAGCCGATGGGCCGGCCAAAGACATCACGGTCTCGACAAGCAAACCGGACAATGCGTTGTTCAGCCTCACAACCAAACGAGCTACTCGACGAAGCAACCCACCCCGACGCAATGACGGAAGACACCAACAAAGCGCTTGACATGCAAAACATGACCATGTTCTTTGACGACATGACGCCGTACGGCACAAGCGATGTTTCGACAAAGAATGACTTCGCATTCTCAGCGCTTGAAATGGAATTTCTCACGCCGTGCTCGAGTCAAGGCACTGGAGCTATGTTTAGTAGCTCCGATACGTACGCAACCAATATCATGCTCGAAGACGACGGCGACAACGACGACGCCATCGAATTTTCAAGGCCAGCAAGTAGTAGTGCATGTGACAGCGAGCAAGGCCCACGAGGCAGCATGCAGTGCCTGGCCAAGATCGGTCTGGACCTCCACGAGCAAACGACAAAGTACCATAGGGACGGCGACAGCATTGTCATGCAGGACCTCGTCAGCGACGTCCTGCGCAGCTCCACTGAGTACCTGAACTGTCTGCTCTCACTTGATGAGACATTTGTATCCAATCAAAGTAGCAGATCTGGCAACGTGTGGACAGACGATGGGCAGCACTGTCAACCCGGTCTACAACTGGACATGTCAGCCGCATTTCAGTTGCTGATCCCTTACGTGCGGTTAGTCCAGCTGCACAACACACTATACCGGACAATGCTCCGCTATCTAGGTAGTAGTAGTAGTGGTGGCAGTGGTGGAGGCAGCGGCAATGGCAACAACGGTAACGGCCCATCGGGTGCGCCGGTGCCGCCGTCGAATTTTCCGCTCTTCACTGTCGGTGGCACTTGCGTCAACACTAGCGAAACATTTCGCGCACGACTCCTGTTGCACATGAATGTAGATCTACTGGCAGAGATTGAAATGGCATTGGATTTGCCGCACGAGGCGCGGATATGCAATCCGCAGGTAGAAGGTGGAATAGGGAGTATGAATGGCCCCGTGGGCTTTCCGCTCAACGGACAAGGCACGTGCGGCCTCTTGCGCAAGGCCGTCTCGCCGAGACTACTCGGCACGATCCTCGAAGAGCGCAACTTAGGCGTGGATGGCATTCAATCCATGCGAGATTCCATTGCCTGCATTAAGTATCTACTTCGATCTACTCGTCACCGACCATAGTATAGTCTTTGAAATAAGATAACCTTTATCGAGCCTTCTCAAGAATATGCAGTTGTGTGTAATCAGGGCATCGGCCCTTTTGTCTCCTTTTATGTTGTTTCTTGACGTTACGGTCGTGAGGCTTTTACATGAACATTAATAGTCCCATGCATTACGAGTTCGGCCACTTTCTCCATTAAAGATAGCATACACTGAGGTGTTAGGCCGATATCTTGTCTGTGAAGCACTAGTAAAGATGGGGTATAGACTAATAAAACCATACGCTTACCGTAATATCGTATACAATTCATTAACTATTGCAACAATGGCCTAGTGCTTCTCACTAACACATCCGGCAGAGAGTCACCCGAAAAAAAGGCTGATCTTCATTCTTAGCGTCTCCACGTACATGCCGAAAATCACAGTAGTATGTACTTAGGTGCACGCATGATGTTAAGCCTTCAGATAGTGCACCTGTTTATTCACGCCATCTCTAAAAGGTCCGAAACTAGAAGGTCACGGACCATATCTATGCACGTCACAAGTACAATAAGCTTAACAAAGACATGGTCGCACCAATGATCAATCGTGATCAACTGTAATCATATCGTTTTCTCGACCAGCCTAACGCGAAGCGGTTTGGGCTCAAACACAAGATAAGCCTTTTGATCCAGCCAGTCGTCTACCCGGCTGCCTGGCTCCAGACTAAGCTCAAAATTCCAGAACGTACGTGCAATTAGGATCCGTGCTTCGGCGAGGAATACCCTGCATAACGTTAGAAACCACAATCCGTGATGCCGAGGTAAGAAGACACGGTTTCAAGGTTGACATACCTCCCGCCAATACAATTGCGAGTACCAATGGAGAAGGGTTTGAATGTCTCTGTGTCATCCTTGCCGAAACGAGCCTCATGTAGCGGATGGGTGGATGGTAAAAACCTCTCAGGGTGGAATGCCATCGGTTCGGTCCAATTTTGAGGCGATGTCTGTGCAGTATGCATAGCGATTCCCATTACAGTCTATGGTAATAGCCATGCATTAGTCAACGTGACAATAGCGCTGCAAATAACAGCAGATGGGGAAAGAAGAGTATGTGGACTAGCGGTCTATGGACTTACGTTACCTGGGATCCACTCACTGTCTACGTGTAGTCCCTCGGAGGGAATCAATCGGGGCAGATGTATCGGGGTGGGGTGATGTATGCGCAACGTTTCATCGATAACCGCGCCTAGATAGGGCAGATTGGCTGTCGTTACGACGTCGATGTCGGACTCTTGTTGGAATGACGATCGAATTTCAGAGAGGAGACGCTTCAGTTGAACGGGGTGAGTTAGGAGTAGATACGTAGCCGTGGTCAATGCAACTGTAGGCAATTGAGAGCCAGCGATCGTGATGGCGAGTGAATGCGTATTCAGTTCGTTGCGAGTAATACCCTTTTCCTTAGTTTCATTGATGTTGCCGATGACGGGTGAGACGAAATCAGAGCGGGAGGATCCAAGATCACCCATCTCCAGGCGCTTGGTGACCAAGTCGGCTGTGTACTTCCAGTTGCGCTTTCGTATCTTAGCAGTGAGTTGCAAAAACAGGTATCCGAATATTCTGTCCAACGGGTAAAAGTAGCTCAGATGATTGCGTACTGCACCAAACTTTGCGCCGAGGAAAAAGCCCATGATCCAACTGTGCTCATTATCACCCTCAAGACCGTGAAAACTCTCGCCATACGCTAGGTCCGAAACAATATCCAGTGCTGCATAACCATAGTACTTTGCGAGGTCAACGACACCATCGGCACTTTTGGCCGACTCGCGCCGCAGCCGCTGGATGAACAGATCTGTATGAGATTCGATTATAGGCGACTGCGCACGCAAAGCCCGGTCGTTGAATGCATTCAGCAGTGTCCTTCGCATTCGCTGGTGGGTGCTTCCATCAGCTGTAAAGAGCGAATCGGCGCCATTCAGGGGCGGCGTTTGCGGGTGTGGGTCTTTTGGTAACTGCGGTCGTTGGAGGTACAAATCCTTCCAAGCACCGGATGAGATGGTTGTCAATTCATTGGGGCCCACCCGGACGACCTTGCCATAACGCTCGTGAAGACTATCCATCCATTTGTATTGTTGGCCACGAACAGCTGATATGGCAAATGGAAGACGAGAGAAGGCCGCAGATTTAGGCCCTGGAAACTTGGACAAAGGGTGAAAGTAGATGCAGTAGATGGCGCTCGTGATGTAGTACTGGATGGCACTGTGAGCTATGCATACTTACCCCTAGAGTCTGCACATGTGAAGGGGACTTACTACCACCGCCAACATCGCACTTGTTGTCAGTACCTGGGCTAACGGCGACAACCAAGGCAACGCCTGGTTTCTGAACACGTCCATGGCGTTACCGACTGGGTGTTCTGTAATGTCCTATCCCCTCTCACTCTTTCCCATCATCGTATTTATCACTGTAACATTCGTTGCTCCAGCAGTAGTTGAAGAGAGAGTAAGTACCCGATGCATATGTTACCGACTTGCGATGGACCGAATATGTCAACTCGGGGTTGTGGGGACGGCAGTCCCCCGGCATGTAACCCCTATGTTACCAGGATCTGGCCGACACTAGAAGATGAGGACCACACATTCACTTTTTAGTCCCTCATAGCGATTACTTAGGTCGGTAGTTGCTTACCCCTGCACCCTCGTTCCGGCCGGACTTTTCGACGAGATGATATCGTGAGCGCCGAACACTCCGAATAGATGTATGAAAGATAGCCCAGTGAACATCAGTTCTATGAACAGACAACGCCTCATCCTCAACATCCCTTGCGGTGCATTCAACATTCGCTACGGTGCTACTACATCATGACGCCATCAAAATCCACTCAAGCAGCATCGGTCGCCATATTTTGCCCACAAAGCAAAGCACCAGACGCAACATACCTTGACCAACTTCGCATATTTTTAATACAACAGCCTCAACTACGCAGGCTAGGAGAGGATGTTCAGAGACTTGGCGAAACATGGGACATTCTTGCAGCACGCAGACCCGACATTGCTGCGCTGCACCAAGGACCCAAGTATTTACGAGCTTTACATGAATGGGTAGAATCAGGCGTGTCAGGACCTGTGGCAGGTGCCATGTCTGGGATTCTTTCACTGCCACTGTTGGTAGTAATCCAAACATGTCAATATTTTCAGTATCTGCGGTTGACAGGTTTATCGCACGCCGAGTTCCTTCGAGGTCTAGAGACTGGAGGTGCACAGGGATATTGCGGTGGACTTCTCCCTGCCATGGCTATTGCATGTGCCAAGGATGAGGACGAAGTAGTGCGCATGGCAGGGATTGCAATGCGCATTGCTCTTGCAGTGGGTGCGTATGGAGAGTTGGGTGATGATGAAAACTTACCTGGCCCAACGACGATTGTGCTTCGTCTTCGGCACGAGGGTCAGGGTGACGACATCGCGAGAAAGTTCCCGGGGGTGAGTACCGCTCGGTGCATGAACTGCTCTACTTAGCTGACTTGACTTAGTCATATGTTTCTGCCGTCACGGATCCGAAGACTATTAGCATCGTGGGCCCGGTACCCACCCTCGAGAAGGTTACTGCATACGCACGAGAGTTGGGCCTCCAGGCACAGGGAATGCATCTTAGGGGTAAGGTACACAATCCTGAGAATGCTGAGCTGGCACGGGAGCTGTGCGAGTTATGCGATGAAATCGAAAATCTCAAACTGCCGACTAGTGCAGAGCTACAGGTCCCGATTTACTCCAACATTACGGGACGGCGGCTTCAAGATTGCTCACTCACACATGAAGCCGTTCTTACTATCCTGGCGTCACGGTGCGAATGGTGGACACTGCTCGGCGAACTTGCATCCGCACTCCAGTCAACAGGCATCCAGTCACATACGTTCGCCATGTTTGGCATCGGTGACTGTGTGCCACTGATGCCTTTCCATCAGGCGAGACTCAAGGTGTCTAAGATCGATATCCACCGTACTATTCGAGAAGCAGAGCTTAGTGAATACACATATCCAGAAGATGCCATTGCTATCGTAGGTGCTGCCTGTCGGCTTCCCGGTGCTAACAACATGGAAGAGCTCTGGGATCTTTTGGCGGGTGGTGTTTCCAAGGCGGAAGAGATTCGACCGGATCGTATACCGCTGCATGCAAGCTTCAGAGCTTCGCAGGATCAAAAGGTTCGTTGATAGTAGCCAGTAGTCCGTATTGAGGAAGAGACGATGTACTGATGCACGTAAACAGTTCACAAGCAAGCGCAAGTTTTTTGGCAACTTTGTTGATGGTGTTGATGGCTTCGACCACACGTTCTTCCGCACCAATCCAAAGGAGGCTACTTACATGGATCCACAGCAGCGCGTCTTGCTAGAATTGGCGTACCAGGCTATGGACTCGAGTGGATACCTCAGGTCGCATAAACGTGAGAACGGGGATAACATAGGTTGTTTCATCGGCGCGTCTTTCAACGAATACCTTGACAACACTTCGGCGCATGCCCCGACCGCCTACACATCGACGGGCACAATTCGGGCTTTCCTGTGTGGCAAGATCAGTTACTATTTTGGATGGAGTGGGCCGGCCGAAGTCATTGATACTGCATGCTCGGCTTCGCTTGTGGCGATCAACCGTGCATGCCGGGCCATTCTAAGTGGAGAATGCGCACAGGCGTTAGCAGGAGGCATCAACATCATGTCTGGTATCAACAACTTTATGGATTTGGGCAAAGCTGGCTTCCTGAGCCCTACAGGACAGTGCAAGCCTTTTGACAAGAATGCCGATGGCTACTGTCGTGCCGACGGCGGAGGCCTTGTAGTTCTCAAGTTGTTGCGGCATGCACGAGCTGATGGGGATAATATTCTTGGTGTTATCCCTGGCATAGCGACAAACCAGGGTGGACTCTCTGCTTCAATCACGGTGCCCCATTCGCCGGCGCAGATGGCGCTGTACCGGCGCATTCTCAAGCAAGCAGCCATGAAGCCAGAGCAGGTCTCGTACGTGGAATGCCATGGTACAGGTACGCAGGCGGGTGACCCTCTGGAGATAGCGTCAGTGCGTGAGGTGTTTTGTGGAGGCGACCGGCAAGGCAATCTGCACGTGGGTTCTCTCAAAGGCAACATTGGCCATTGTGAGACAGCAGCGGGAGTAGCGTCACTGCTCAAGGTGCTCGCCATGTTGCAGAAGCAACAGATTCCGCCGCTTGCCAGCTTCAAGTCTCTCAATCCTAAGATTCCTGCTTTGGCACCCGACAAGATGGCCGTCGCGAAGCAGGTGGAAGCATGGGACGCGCCTCTACGTGCTGCATGCGTCAACAGCTATGGCGCCGCTGGAAGCAACTCGGCGCTTCTGTGCGTGGAAATGAAGTACAAGGGTGCTGGAGCTGCTGGAGAAGGTGTTGCAGCAGCCAGTGCGACTGCATGGCCCATTGTCATCAGCGCAGCCAGCAAAGAGTCCTTGACCCGATATTGTCATGCCTTGGACGCATATTTGGCAAAGAAGACAGACGTAGCGCTCGGCGACTTGAGCTTCACGCTGGCTGAGCGGAAGCAGCGTCACCGGTTCCAGCTCGTGACGACAGTGTCGGACGTGAGCAGTCTTCGGGGAGTGCTGGCGAGCGGCCAAGTCGAAGCAAGCATCATTGACGTGGCGAATGCTGCACGCCCCGTGGTTCTGTCATTTGGCGGACAGAGCAAGCAGGTAGTGGGGCTAGACAAAGAACTGTATGAGAGTAGCCCCAGGCTCCGGGCGTATATCGATGAGTGCAACGCCATGCTCGTCGACATGGGCTACCCGAGCATTGTGCCGGCAATCTTCTCGTCGAAACCGCTAGACGATGTAGTTGTGCTGCAAACGGGAACCTTTGCGGTACAGTATGCGTGCGCGAAATGCTGGACTGACGCGGGAGTGCGGGTGGAGGCTGTGGTTGGACACAGCTTTGGAGAGCTCACGGCGCTCGCCTTTTCGGGCGCGCTCAGTCTTCGAAGCGGACTCAAGATAGTGGCGGCGCGGGCGCAGCTCATGGCGACCAAGTGGGGTGAAGAGCGCGGGACGATGCTGGCCATCCACGCGACCCGCGACGTCGTCGAGCAGGTCATATCCAAGGCGGGTGGCGGCGAGCTCGAGGTTGCGTGCTACAACGCCGTGGCCAGCCAGGTGGTGGTGGGCTCTGCATCGGCTGTGGCGCGTGCCGAGGCGGTGCTCGCGGGTGAGGCGCAGTTTGGCAGTGTTCGCAGCCAGCGCGTCGACGTGACGCATGGCTTCCACTCCAAGTTCACTGAGCCGCTGCTCGACGAGCTGTCGACGGTGGCGGCATCGCTGGCCTTTGGCGAGCCGCGGATCCCCGTGGAAATGTGTGTGCCGGACGAGTGTGCACAGCAGAGCCCGGGGCCGCTGCGCATTGCCCAGCACACCCGCCAGCCCGTCTACTTTGTCGACGCCGTCCGCCGCATCGAAGCACGCCTGGGCCCGCGCTGCCTGTGGCTCGAGGCTGGCACAGACTCACCCATTGTGCCCATGATCAAGCGGGCCGTGGCCCAGCCGGCCCAGCATGTCTTTGTCGGTCTGCGCTTTGCGGGTGCGCAGCAGTCGGCGTCTGTTCTGGCGGATGCGACGGCTGTGCTGTGGCGCGAGGGAGTCGACGTCTCCTTCTGGCCTCATCTGGGCGGGCCGGCTGAGTCAGGGCTGAGTCACGTCTACCTCCCTCCCTACGAGTTTGTTCGCTCCTCGCACTGGGTCCTCAACCTTGACCGTGCCGCCGAAGCCACCGCCCACCAGCATGCAGTCGTGGAACCCGCAGTCCAGCCAGAGAAGCCCCAGACACGGCTCGTCACTCCCCAGCAGCCCGGCTCCCTGACCTTCACCGTCAACATTGCCTCGAGGCGCTTTCGCGACATTGTCAGCGGCCATGCAGTACGTGCTCGTCCCCTCTGTCCGGCCTCCATGTACATGGAGTGTGCCGTCATGGCCCTGCAATGCCACCTGGGCCCCCGCTTCAACAAAGCCTGGGCCCTTTCCTTTGAGAAGCTGAGCTTCGAACATGCCCTGGGCGTTGACCTGAATCGCGACGTGTCCGTTGTGCTGAGTGATGCTGGTGAACCTGGCCTGTGGAACTTCCAACTACGTAGCACCCCCAAGTCGTCCACCACGTCCCGATTCTCTACACACGGCCGTGGCAAGGTCCGACTCGGCAGCCCTCCACCCCTGCACACATACAAACATCTTGTCGCCGAGCGCATCGAACATGTCTCCAACAAGCCCGGAACAGAAACTCTCCTGTCCAAGCGTGCATATGGCTTGTTCTCACAGGTCGTCACCTACGCGCCCCTTATGCGCGGTATCCAGTCAATTACCATGGACGGCACTCGGGCTGTGGCCGCCATCAAAGTCCCATCCCCTCCAGTTGCTCCTGACGAAAGCTCTGCCATTACGCTTTGTGACACAGTCTCTATAGACACCTTCATCCAGGTTGTTGGTCTCCTCATCAACAGCAGTGACGCCTGTATCCCTGACCATGTCTTTGTCGCCACTGGCCTTGACAGTGCTACGCTGTCCCAAGCCTGTGACTTTACTGCCGCTGACTCATGGACTGTGTATGCTGTCTTCAGGTCTACTAGCGACACAACGGCTACGGGCGATGTCTTCGTCATGACTCTTGACGGCACTGTAGCCTTAACCGTCATGGATGTCGCCTTCACCCGACTGCCCATTGCAACGCTGGAGAAGCTGTTGGATACGGCCAACTCTGCCCCTGCTTCCCGTAAGGATGCTGCTCTCCCTAAGCACTCTGCTCCCCAAAAGCATGCGACGACGGCAGTTCCAAGTCGACACGCTGTGCCTGATTTGGTTGCTGCTGACGAATCTCCCGCCCACGGTTATTCCGAGAGTGAAGGCAGTGTTCCCACTCCACCGAGTGAGCAAGACGACAGTAGTCTCCGCAAGATGATTTCCATGTACACCGGCGTATCCATAGATTCCATTGCTGCACAAGCCACCATGGCAGATTTGGGTGTTGACTCTCTAGCCGCCGTGGAATTTGCAGAAGACTTGCGCTCGCAATTCGGCAAGGACATCGAGTCGAGCGATCTCCTTGCCAGCACTCTCAACGTCTTATCACAGCTGGTCCTAACTTCGGTCTCCAAATCGCAGTCAAAGACCAAATCGGCCAAAGCTCATGTTGTCCAAATGGATCCCCTTCCACAGGTTCGCGCGGCTGCAAGCAACGCTGGTCGGCAGCGCCTCCTGGAAATCATTTCCGACGCTTGCGGCGCTCCGCCTGCAGATATCAAAGATTCGCACACGCTTCGTGATTTGGGTGTTGACTCCCTGGCCTCAGTGGAGCTGAGTAGTGACCTTGAAAGTGCCTTTTCCGTCCAAATTGACGAAAACGATCTGCATCTCGACTCCGCTGTAGCTGACATCATCAAATACCTCGGAATTGGCAATGAGAGCGAACAAAGTACGCCAGCCATAGAGGAGCCGACGCCCATTTCGATTTCCCCACAAGCAACCCATTCTCATTCACAGACCCCGGCGCCAGCCCCTCAAGGGGAATCGAATGCCATCCGCCAGCGCGTGGTCCAGATCATATCCGATGCATGTGGAGCACCAGCTGAGGACATAAACGGAGACGATTTGCTTCGTGACTTGGGTGTCGACTCATTGGCAGCAATGGAGCTGAAGAGTGAGCTTGAGGACGAGTTCAACGTCGAGCTGGATGACGATCTCTTGGACTTGTCCGTCTCAGAAACTGTCCGAAGCTGCGGAGGTGTTCTCACAAATTCTGTAAATGCCTCAACCATATCTAGTAGCACAACCGCCAGTCGACTTCCAACATCCAAGCCAGCCAACAGCAACTTGCCAAAGGCACCCGCGGACATGGCGAGTCCCTTTGACTCTCTTGTCATTAGTGAGAAGGACTATGCTGCCAAGGCGAGAAAATGCGGATTTCTCGACTTTGATGCTAAAGTGTCTTCCCGGCAAGACGAGCTCATGCTAGCTTACATTGTCGAGGCGTTTGTAGAGCTCGGCGTCGACCTGCGGAAGATTAAAGAAGGCACTCCATTGCCACCACTTGCTTATAGAAGCAAGCATGCTTACGATCGACTAATGCAGAGAATTTGGGTTATTCTAGGCAAACATGGATTGGTCAACACAGTCGGCACATCACGACACGTACGAGGAGCTGCCAAATGCACGCAAAGTACTTCAAAAGAGCTCCTTGGGAGAATGCGACAAGATTTTCCAGCTTACAATTGCGAGTTCTCATTGATGAACTTGACTGGATCTCAACTTGGGCAGTGCCTTGTCGGAAAGCAAGATCCCATTGCTCTCATGTTCAAAACACATGATGCGCAAGCCATTATGGAGGACTTTTACCTCAACTCCCCGATGCTTGCCACTGCTACAGAGATGCTCGTGGATACTATCGTCGATGCTGTTTCCAAGTCCAAAATCCACAACCCGGTTAACATCTTGGAGATTGGCGCTGGCTGTACGTGCATACCTCATTCAAAAGGAATAGTGACATTTTGCTAACAAGGTTTTTCAGTTGGTGGAACAACAAGAAAGCTTGTACAGAGTCTAGATAGATTGGGTCGGCCCGTTAACTACACTTTCACTGACATATCCCCCACGCTTGTCGGGCGTGCGCTCAAGGTGTTTTCCGACCAATATCCATGGCTACAATTCCAGACTTGGAATATGGAACAAACCCCTCCCATCGCCCTCTGGGCAACAGGACCTTTTGACATCATCATTGGTACGAATTGTGTGCATGCTACTCAGGATCGTACGTCGACACTCAATCGCCTGAAGCAGCTGCTCCACCCTACGGGCTTTGTCGTTCTTTCAGAGGTCACAGATATCGTCGATTGGTATGACATCACCTATGGCCTCCTAGACAGCTGGTGGTCCGACAAGGATGGTTCTTACCCACTTCAGCCTGCTGAAACTTGGATGAGGTGTTTCAAGGATGCTGGATTTGCTGTTGCGTCTCACTCGCAGGGTCCGAGTGCGGATCTGAACATACAAAAACTGCTCATTGCGAGCATGAGAAACGACATAGAAGCACCGCAGCGTGCGCCTCTACGACCGAAGTTGGAAACAGTTGTCTACAAAACGATTGATGGCGTGGACATCCACGCCGATGTGTTCTTTCCACAGCAGCCGCCCGCTACCGCCATGCCTCTTGGTATGAACTCCCAACAGTAACGCTAAACACTTGAGATCCATCTCCCTGACATGGTTTAATAGCTCTAATGATTCACGGTGGGGGTCATATGACCCTTTCTCGCAAGGCAGTTCGCCCCGCGCAAACAAACTTTCTGCTCGAGAATGGTGTTTTGCCAGTGAGCATAGATCATCGACTCTGTCCAGAAGTCAACATCATAGATGGTCCTATTGCAGACACTCTTGATGCGTACAAATGGATGACGACCGCCTTACCCAATCTAGCACGAGCAAAGGGCATTGTAGTCGATCCTGAACGAGTTGTAGTCATTGGCTGGTCCACTGGAGGCCATCTTGCCATGACGACTGCGTGGACGGCCAAGTCTGCTGGTATGAGACTACCACGTGCCATTCTGAGCTTCTATTGTCCCACAGACTTTGAGTCTGGTGATTTGGATCAGCGCCGAGCTGAAGAGTATCCAGAGAGAACAATGAAGTTGAAAGATATCATCAAGGCACTGCCAAAGAAACCCGTAAGATAGCCCCCCACTATGGCTATAAATAGGAACAAAATACTCACAGTATCTGATCTAGATCACCCAATACGAAGGTAACGGAACTGATAATACTGGCTTGGGCTGGGTCCGCCCTGGAGATCCCCGCTCTGAGCTCGTTCTATCACTTTTCAAGGAGGGAAATGGCCTCTCTCTCCTTCTGAACGGCCTTCCTAAAGCCAGCAATGATGAAGATGGCTCAACTGAAGATGATTCCGAGGAAGATTCTGAAGACAGCGACGAAGACGACATTGAGGACGATGATACTTGGCTTCGTGCCCCAGATCCTGAGCGCGTGGCAGCCATCAGTCCGCTTGCGCAGCTCCGGCGTGGCAATTACACTGTCCCGACATTTATCATCCATGGCACGAATGATGAGATTGTACCTTATCATACTGCTGTTGCGTTTGTCGACGCTTTACGCAAAGCTGGCAACGAAGGACAGCTGCTTACGGTCCAGGGAGCCAGGCACATCCATGATGTCACGTTGAAGTCGGGTACTAAAAGGTGGGATGAAACGGTTGCGCCAGGCTATGAATTTCTCTTCGAGAAGCTGAGATGCTGAGGCTCATGATCTTACGATTTTCTGGTATCGGGGTCTGCTTTGTGTACATGTGGTGTTTCGGTGCTGAAAGCGCTTCTTAGTGTTCATTGTCTTTCTACAATCTGCACGTATAGTTGTAAAAAATCTATTCAGTTTATTCATGAGGAGTTGAAAACGTGATATTTCTATTATTCGTGGTATCACTAGACCATCAATCGCGAGCTTTCATTGCACAGCTAGGTGTTTAACTCTAAATCTAAATATTCACTAGACGCTCCTTGACCACTCAAGTTTCCTAAACGCAAACCGCATCTCCGCCGTCTATGTACCTAGATCACGTCTCGCTACAACAAATAAACTAATAAACTCCCAGTGTTATATCCCTATTTCTTCCCATGGGCGTTCATGATTTAAATGACTAAGCAATGCACTTCATCGTAATGTGTACACGGCTACGTAGCAAGCAAAAGACAGTACCCATCTACTTGACTCGCCTTTGACTACATGCTCCATCGCACGCAGCTATGATCTTTCCGAAAATTTGACCACACGCCCTACCCTTCATTGTACCCATTCCTACGATCAGCATTGTTAGAAAATGCCGTGACCCCATTTGGAGAGTCGGCCCGTCGGTCGGTCGGTCGGGCACATATTGTCCATGTGTCGCGAACGTATGTACCCGTAACTCGGCGACTTGAATGGTTCGGCCATATTCTCAAAGTACCCGATTGTCGGTTTCAGGGATCTTTGAGGGAATTACCAGCAGAATGGTACGTATGTGCAATCCGGTGAGACGAATATAGATGGTTTAGGGAATGGTATGTGGGAAGAAGGAAGGGTATTGTCGACGAGTCGGCCTTGAAGAGGTTGCAGGAATGAGATTGGTTGCGATGATACTGCATGAATCGTTTCGATAAGGGTCACGTGTTTTGGGCGAGCTCTTCGAGCTTCTAAACAATAGTGCTGTTGTTAATAGCTAGAATGAAAGTGAACATAGTAGCCACTGCGCTAGTGATATTCGCTTCTAGAGGTCTTTCTCAGACACTCAACGAGCGATGTTAACAGCTCGTTCCAGCCCGCAAAAGGCACAAATATTCATCAACAAGATATAGTATAGTAGTACCTCTAAGCCATGACAAAGAACCTACTTTGTGGTATACTACAGACCAAGCTACACCCAGCAGTTAACATTACCATGAGCTCCGATGCAATCATATCTCCCTGAGTTTCATACGGAGGTTTAGATCAGGTTTCTCCCGCATGATGAAAACTCGCTGCTTGTCAAGGTTGAAATTGTCATCAGCGAGCTGCCACTCAAACTGCCATACTAGACGAGCCAAAATGAGTTTCATCTCCGCCATCGCAAGGTTCTTGCCAACACAATTGCGTGGCCCGGTACTAAATGGCTGAAACACATCTTTCCTATCTCTTGAGTATTCCAATGGTGCATTGGGAAGCCAACGCTCTGGTGCGAACTTTTCAGGATGTGCGAAGTTGCTGGGAAGGTGGTAGGCTGGGTGTTGAGAGACATTGACAATCGTCTATAAAAGGGTAGTTAGTACTCCTGTTTTCAGAGTCCACGTTTCCTCATCCGACAATAATCGAGGAAGTTAACTTACGTTTTCTGGTACAGTATGTCCTGCAATGACTGCACCACCCTTCGGAACGATGCGTTGCAGACCGGTTGGAACAGGCGGGTAGATACGCATGCCCTCATTGATGATAGCTTGCAGCATCTTCAACCCGCCTACACTTATCATGTTGATGTCTTCCTGCTTGGTGAAGGCGGCTGTAATCTCTGTGCGTAGCTTCTGCATCGACTCGGGGTTCTTTGCCAACAGGTACATGATTCCACACAGCGCCGTCGCAACAGTCTCGCTTCCACCAATGATGAAAAGACTTGCGTTCGACTCCATCTCCTCGACACTCATGCCTTTTTCATCATTGTGTCGCAGGATATATGTCCAAAAGTCAGATCGGTGCGGTTGCTCGCCAGCCGCCAGGCGCTTGTGAACTTTCTCGGCGCTGAGCTTGATATGCTGCATACGCGCCTTGATGTTCTTCTTTGGCAAAAGTGCAATGATGAATATCGTAAAAGGTTGGAACAACCTGGCCACTCCAAAAAACGAAAGCGATTTGATGAAAGGAAACAGTAGTCCAACCCAAGGGTGGTATCCTCCGTTTGACAAACATCCGAATGGCTCACCAAATGCTAAATCCCCGACGATATCGAATGTGGTATACTCCAGCCAATTCTTGATATTGATGTCATTCATAGAATTTGCCGCAAGTGCACTTGTCAGCTGATCGATGTAGCGCATCACAAGCCCCTCTTGAGCTCGCATTGCCTTGTCGCTGAATGCATGGTTGACAGTTCTTCGTTGCCGTGAATGGTCGACGTTATTGGCTGACAAGAGATGGTCAACAGTCTTGTGGCTGCGAGTCATGCCCCACTTTGCAAAGTTTCGGTTTGGTCCATGTCCATAGATGTCAGTCCACGCTTCGGCTGCAGTGAAAGACACCATATCTGGTGAAACACGCACTGCCTCACCATATTTGGCATGCAATGAAGTGAGATCGTGTGGCAGGTATCCGTTGAGGATCGATTGAGCGTGGGGGATGTGCGATATCGCGCGGGTGATTGGACCCGGGAACGATTTCAAAGGATGGAGTGTTACTCGGTAGAAGGCACGAAGTACAAAAAACGACAAGAACTAGGTTTTGTTAGTCGGGACACTGGTACGATGGGCTCACCACTCACAAGACAGGCGGCCAGCAACCATTTAGGCATACTCAACATCTCAACAGGTTGAAGTATCGCCATTGCGGCTCTTTCCAATGAACTTTAGTGATCAGTTGCAATTACGCATTCCAGAAGCCACCTTTTCAGAAGATTGATTTTATAATTGCTACCTTTGGCATCGGCTAGTTCTGAGAGTGAAGACTCGGCTATATATGTACGTACACGATTCCTTCCAAACCGTCATACTGTTGCGCCAAAAGAAAACATTGAGGGTGGGGACTGTGGTGGAAACCTTACAGGACTATCCACTACATGCATCCGCGATAAGCAGATAGTCACCGCTAGCCTCTGCCGCTATGGAACCTGTACTTCTGATAGCACCTGGCCTCCTAACCAAACCTATCATCATGTCCTGATATCGAACAGCACCCCATATATACCCACTTTTTTCCCATATGCGACCCACAATGTCCTTCAGGGAAGCTCAGGGTAGATTTCCTGCAAGCGCGCGCGAAGCTCGCCCAAGAATTTTGTGTTGGCCTCTTTCATCTCAGATGACTTCGTGTTGCTGGTTAAACTATACCAGATAGCGCATTAGTCTTTCTCTAATCATAAAATTAATCTTCACGGTATACGTACTCTCCGCAAACTTTGCAGTCCATCAGGAATGCACCGTGACACTCCTCGCCAAGTTCGGGCTTCACACCAAAAACCAGAGTGCGGCTGCCAACTTCAGTGGACCGTGCAACGATTCTAATGATAAAGCGTCTGATGACACCAGCAATCCAGGTCTCATCATCGCGCACAAGATCGCTTTGGCAGAGGCCAGGTGTCAGGCAGGTAATGAGTACGTTTGATTGATCGGACAACGGGTATCCTTGCGCCAGGTCGCGCACCACCCACATAAGCAGGAGTTTGGAGACACCATAGCTGTGGTCAATTGTTAGCTAGTGCGCAGCAAGAGTCACTACGTCAAGTCAGACTCACCGATTGCTCATGTCAGCGTACTCTTCCGAATTTAGTGCTGTGAGGAGACTGCCTGGACGGGACTTTTCCTTCAAGGGTGCAAGGAACTGGAGATCGCTTCCCACAAAAGCCAGTCTTCCCCGACTTCCAGTTTTGGCCGCGGATTCTTGAAGCTTGGGGATAACAAGATAGCCGAGAAGCGCTGGACTGATAACATTTACTGCTATTTGACTCTCGCATCCTTCAACCGAAGTGAACTTGCTGGTCATGATGCCCGCATTCTGTATGACGGCGTCCAAGCGGTCCAATGTGTTGATGCGCTCACCAAACTTCTTCACAGATGCGAATTTGCTGAGATCCAACTCCCACACTTCAACATTGCTTAGAGGAAGGGATAGTGCAGACGAGATCTCTTTCACAACCTGTTCGCCCTTTTGAACATTGCGCACTGCAAGGATGAGCTTCGACGCCCCAAGACGCAATACATGTTTCGCTGCTTCGTATCCAAGACCAGATGTAGCGCCTGTTACAACGACTGTTTGGCCGGAGAAATCGGAAGAGGGCACCGGTGGCTTGACGAAGAACTGGGAGTGAAGGATTGTAGTTGCGAAACCCATGGTGACGTGATTAGTATTCTGGATATGGTGGCAGATGACCCCTCAGCTTGGGGGCCTTGGAAGTTGTATAGCATGGCGATTATTGGATAACGTTTATCTCCGTGACTACTATCTCCGGCAATGCGCGCGTGAGTTTACAAACACCTATCTCCGTATGCGAGCTGCTACTGATACTTACTGGGATTACTGGATGCAGCGACCGAATCAAATGTACCCGAAACGGACCGACGCGCCCGACTTATACATTGTGAACCACGAAATAAAGATGGTTTGTATATATGATGCATTAAGTATACAACGTACTAGTATTGTTGACTACTTATCATCAACACAACGGTGCTACACTACGCAAAAATCTTGAACTGAAGAAAGATGGCCGCTGTCCTCCCCTCGAACACTGCTACTCCTGTGGGAGGTACTTCAAAGTACTTCGATACCGATGCACTCGTCGACGGCTCGGCACCCAAAGTCGCAAATAGTGCTGGCTTCTTCAATGCCACTGTCGCAGCCAATCATGTACGATTTGCAGCACCCAGCAGACCCGCTTCGAACACAAGGCTGATTTTTATCAATAGAATCAAGGTGCTGAAGAGCTTGCGCTATTGAAATACGTATACAGCCGCCCGGATCTAGAACAAATACGCGGTAACCCAGATGCGGTGTGCAACGCCATTGACGACTTCGCTGCCACGATCCCGCGGGGGTTGATGACCATCGGCGCAGAGAAACGCGAATTCATAACGAAACTTCTTATTACCGCTGAGCCAGCACCAACCCTGTTTCTCGAATTCGGCTCCTATGTTGGATACTCTGCCATCTGCCTTGCTAGCGCTATGATGGCCCGGGCTGGCCCAAGACAGCGCGTTCGCTATATATCATTCGAAAAGAACCCCATAATCGCAGCCGTTGCTGCCAGTCTTGCCGATCTAGCAGGTTTACGAGACGTTGTCACCATACATGTTGGCTCAGCTTCGGAGTCGTTGGCACGCCTCGTCAAGGAGGGAACAGTGTCAAAAAGCACTGTTGACTTCATGCTTCTGGATCATTGGAAAGACTTTTATATTTCCGATTTGCAATTGTGCGAAAAGCTTTCTCTACTCAAATCCGGATCTGTTGTTCTAGCCGATAATATCGTGTTCCCAGGTGCCCCAGAGTATCTCGCATATGTCCAGGCGGGTAAGGCGGAGGCCTCACCAGATGGATTTAGCTATGCCACTAAGACAGCAGACTTCATCCTTCCTTTTGGTGGCCCTGTAAGTAACATATCTCCTATTTTAATATTCTTACTGACATGAATAGGATCAACTCGCTATCTCCACCGTATCTTAGGCTGATATGCCTTCCTGATGTAGAACCACGAAACGACACCATGACCCTCACAATACTCGATTGCTTTTTTAAAGATTCATAGCTTGGCCAGATAAAACTTCTTACTCATGTCACGTCTTTCGTGCGTAATGCATACACCAAATGCCATCACATTCTTGTAGCCCAAACCTACCAAGTCTTGAATAATGTGCGGAGCCAAAATTCTGCAACTGCTTCCGAGAAAACTTCTTTTATTGAGCTCCTAACACCCTTGTCTTAGGCCTGATACAGGATTCCTAAAATTATGTCATTCTTTGGCAATCTTTCATCATTAATTCTACAGTGATACGTAGTGCGTAATTTTCATGATAGTAGCCTACTTGACGTGCTCCACAATTTCATTCATGCTAAACTCGGAAAGTCGCCTATAAGATCCAGCCCTCACCAATAAACGAAATAGGGTCTATCATCCATCATTTCCATCGGTCCTGAAACGCGGGAAGAGTTTTCTTGCAGCGCCGCATTCAATCGAATGCCGCGCTTCGTCCTCCATAGTTGTATTGTTGATGTTTTCGATTTGAGGTCTGATAGTTCCTTCGCGAGCGAACGGAAAATCGCTTCCGTATAATATGTGATCTGGACCGGCAAAGTCTTGCAAAAGCTTAATGGGTGTCTCAAACCCCGTCAATGCAAGATCAAAGTAGAATGATTTTGCTTCTCTTATGAAATCGTCGGCTGTTTTATCTTTCAGTCCAAGGTCAGCTGTTTGGTGCGCAACTCTCGTCGCCATGTATGGGAGGGTACCGCCACCGTGAGATAGTATGATTTTACAGTTCGAAAAGTCACGAATAACGTTGGACGTGATGAGGTTTATCGCTGTTCGGGTTGTCTCGTGAGGAAAATCGATGATAGGTCGAGGTATAGTAGGGTCAGATGGGGCGCCCCAAGTTTTTCCAAAGGTCGGATGGATGAAAACTACTGCGTTGCGAGTGTGAAGTTCCTCCCAAAGTGGACGAAAGTCCTTGTGGCCCAAGTACTTGTCTTCATAACTCGACAACAACGCGACTCCGTCTGCCTTCAGTACGTCGAGTGAGTAGCGCACCTCCTCTAGACAAGCGTCGATATGGGTAAGTAGGGGCACGGATGCAAAGAAACCAAATCGCCGGGGGTGACTGGTCGAGATCTTCTTAGCGTACTCGTTGACCGATCGGCATAGTTTTGTAGCTTCATCGGCAGATGAGGCGAACGCAAGACCTGGAGCGCTCAACGATAAAATCGAGACGTCGATATCGTTGCGGTTCATGAACTGTAGGTCCAGTTCCACATCCCATGAAGGTAACGTAAGTCCCTTGGGAATTCCAGCTGCGTTTTTCCATTCTGCCAAAGAAATCAGTTCTAGTCTGAACAAACTGTCATAAATAACGCACTCTGTATGTACTCAGTCGGCAGCATGTGATGATGAACGTCGACCCTCCCCATCGTGAATTCTGTTATTTTGTAGTCCTGTGCACATTTCATGGGTCTTCATCGAGCATAAATTATTGTTGGGTGCAAACACTTCGGCCGAATTCTACATTGACACCGAACCGGGCCCCATCCATATCTGCCCGACTCATTAACCCTCACCGACTTAGTCTATTGCCAGGATAGAGAACCTGTTACCACACGCCGTTCAGTTGGATTATATAGTGTTCTTCCCCTCATGAGTGATGCGAACACCCGCCATTTGCAAACATGGCAGCACACTTAGTTTTCGGACTACTCTGCTCGGCCAATCTGGCATGGGCAGCGACTCCAGGAGAAATCCAAAATTACCTCAAAACTCAACTATCCTCTAGCTCGAAAGTTGCACTTTCTAATTCTCAGGCCTACACAACCGAGATTAAGCAAAGGTGGAACGCCTATGATCCACCATCCTTTGTTGTGGGTGTGAAGCCTGCTACTGTCAATGATGTCGCGACAATCGTAAGTTCAAAAAATGTTCTGTTTACAAGTGTTTCGGTTCTAACACCTGTACGAAGGTCCGCTATGCTTCAAGCAACAGCATCCCGTTCATGGGAACAGGTGGCGGCCATGGTTATACCACGACTACTAGCGCTTTGAAGAACGGAATCAACATAGATCTCAGTGATTTCAAGGAGATATCAATTGATTCTGCAGCAAGCACAATGACCATTGGCGGCGCTGTCACCTTTGGAGAAGTTCTGGATCCCGTGTATCAGGCTGGAAAAGAGATACGTATGTTGTTCTTCCCTAATTTCTTCAGTTTGGTAGTAACACCTGTCAGAGACCGGATCCTGCTCATGCGTTGGAATGGTTGGCGCTACCATAGGTGGCGGCATCGGCGTCTATCAAGGTCTTCATGGTTTAATCATAGACGCACTCCAGTCGGTGACTATTGTGACCGGAAAGGGGAATGTTGTTAATGCATCACTTTCCGAAAATAGCGATCTGTTTTGGGGTATCAGAGGCGCCGGACAGAACTTCGGTCTCATAACCTCCGCTACTTACAAACTACATAACCAGACCAACCGCGGCCAGGCTTTGAACGGCGATTTCCTTTTTCCAGTCAGCGCGAATGCTACTATTTTCAACGCCCTGAAATCTTTCACCCGGAATCAGCCTGATGCCTTTGCTGTCACGAGCGCGATACAATACTCGCATACTCTGAACACGGTTAGTTTAAGAAGCCGATGCTCACTGTATGGTACTAACAGGGTGTATAGGTCGTAATAATGGTCAGTGCTGTATACGTAGGCGCAGAAAAGGATGGGAGAAAGATCCTTCAGCCACTACTCTCGGTCAAAGCTCTCAAGTCCAACGTGACCATGATTCCATACAACCGTCTTATTCTGGAAAATCGCTTTGGCGTCGATCCTCTCGGCTGTATCTCAGGTCTTCCTCAAGCAGCATATGGCATGAATTTGTATCAGTATGATGTTGCAACTTACCAGAAGACGCTTGCTGCGTATGTTGATTTCTATGCTGCAACTAACCTGACGACATCATACATGGTCACGGAGATTTTCCCTACTAGAGTCTCGCTCAGTACACCAGACGAAGCGACGGCGTATCCGTATCGAGCCGCAATGGCGTATCTGTAAGTCTCAACGATAGCCATGTGCACCCATGTTTACTGAAAACTGATACTTCTGTAGATTCATGAGCTTCAGCGGCTTCACAACGGATGCACAAACATCCGCTATCGCGAAGTTCGCGAAAGAGATACGTGGAAATTTTGCAAAGCTCAACGGCGCAAAGGGGCTCGAGGTCTACGTTAACTACGCACATGGCGATGAAGGTCGTAATGCTTGGTATACTGCAGCAAAACTTCCGCAACTTGAACAACTCAAGCGAAAATGGGATCCGCAAAACCTTTTCAATTTTACGAACGGTTTTGCTTACTAGAATGACCAAGGCTTTCGTATACCGCACCAACCGAGCTCTTCAACTCCTTTTACCCGTCTTCAGGAGTGGCGTCTTCGTTAGAAAAACATCAGATGATGTGGCTCACAGAATACTTGTTTCGCTAACGCTTATTCTTAAGCTCTTCATAGTTTTATGGGCCTTAGCAATAATTTAGATATATCATCTCGCTATTAATGTCAATTTTCTGTGCCCTCTGCCCCCTATTTCCCACATGATATTATGGCATTGTGAGCGCTTACAACGATTGTCAATCCATAAACGCCATCTAAAACTACATTCTTGTTCAATCCGTAATATCCAATCTTCCCAGTACCCCAGGACCTTTATACAACCATCCTTCAGTCAATCAACAAGTGATCTGTCGTTTATATTTGTTTGTGTTATTATCTCTTCCATCTGTAGGATATCACAGCAAAGACTGGTTTAACCTGTGTCTCATAGACAGGAAGAATCGAATTGAGGTGGTTAGAAGAAAGCTATTCAACATTACATAGTACCTCGACAAGCACTATCCACCGCCTCATGCTGATACATGTCTAGACGCAATAGAGAAATGCTCAATCCTTGGGCCTAGCGCCCACCACTATAACGTTATTACATTACAACACAGGCCAATGCTGCAATGAGCTGGCCAGCTGCCA
The DNA here is from genome assembly GCA_026262445.1 of Bipolaris bicolor. Classification (NCBI taxonomy): domain Eukaryota; kingdom Fungi; phylum Ascomycota; class Dothideomycetes; order Pleosporales; family Pleosporaceae; genus Bipolaris; species Bipolaris bicolor. The sequence continues at coordinate 146,672 of JAODYD010000041.1, read as the reverse complement.
AAGTGGTGCCTATAGCGCCTATTGTTGTTGCTCCTCGTGTTTGGGTTGTGTATTTTCTGCTTAGTCTTTGTCCGATTTGTATGGAAATCGCTTGCCGCTCTTTTTTCAGATCATTCAGCCTTTGTGCCACAGTCTCTTGGGATGTGAGTCTAGAAAACGTATCCGTACTGGAGGTTCTGGAAGTTTCGCTCAATGGAGGTGCCAATGTATCAGTGCTGGTCGTCGTAGCTTCCTCGCCATCTCCTTTGTATCTATTTTCCCGCTCGAATTGCTGCTCTATATTCTGTGCAGTCAAAAGGAGACTTTGATCATCTCGGGTTATGATTTTCTCCCATTTTTCCCGGATACCTCCAAACGCTACTTTCGTACGCTTGATGTCTTCTTCAACCAGTCGAATGTCTCCAGCCATCTCGGATGTGGCTTCGCTAAGCTCGCGCAATGCCTCTCTTCGTCCAGTACTAACAATTTCGTCCATTTGTCTATGAGCCTCGTCTGCCATCACTTGTAATGACTGATAGCGTTTATTCAGATCTTCATATAGTACCTGCCCAGCTTCTGTCTCATAGATCAGTCGGTGCTCATCTACTAACTGCCGCTGGAATCTCAGGGTAAGTCTTCGATTCTTTTGAACAATGTGATGAAGAATCTTCAAAGCATCAATCTCGACAGCTGACAGCCTGACTAGTTTACCACCGTGTTCGATAATATCGTGGCGAACCTTTTCATAGAACTCTTCATGTCTCTTTTCAGCCTTGGCCAGGTCTTTCACGGAAACCATGTCCCACATCGTTGTTGCAAGGATCACTCCCTTGAATGTCTCCGTTCCACACATCTTCTTGAAAGCATCTAATGCTCGCACGGCAGTGCCTGAAAGACGGTTGTTCGTGATGCAATGGAGATAGATGATACCGCTAAGTCTGATGTCTCTTTCATGGGCAGCTGTTAACCAATATGCTAATTCCTGCAATACCTTGCCATCAGATTGCCGACTGTCATTAAACCCAGGTGTGTCCAAGAGATGTACAGTATGGTCTCCAACTACTGTGGTATGTATCGACACACGGCTAGTGCCTGTTTTGTATTAACTCATGTCGGGTGAGGGCGGTTCGGGTTCTTGGATCTTACACGAAAACAGTCCATTGCTCGAAAGACGTTCTGGTGGTTTAGTACAGTGCTCGATGAAACTAGACTTTCCAACACCAGTCATCCCCATGACTGCTATGAAGATGTCATCTGGGCTGTTCAATTTCCATAAGCCTCTGTTTTACAACCATTATGAACAACATACCTAATAGCCTGTGAGGCATGATTTACCATAGCAGTGTCCATAGGAAAGCGTGCTTGGGTCACAATGGGATGTTCAAAGTCATTGAGATTGCATCCAGTGATTGTCTCCAGCTACTATGTAACATCGGGTAGCGTGCCTGCAGGTCGCTTAGACGAACTGCATATATCCCTAGGGCAAGGCTGAATCTCGCTTCCCATGTGTCTTTCGGATTTCGCCAATCAGCAACGTACACGTCAGAATCGCCTAACCGGATGATCACACAACAGTTCAGGTGCGGATTTTGTGGCTTTAGCCTAGTCTATGCACTGCGCAATCCTACGCTCGCTTGTTAGGCTACAGGACACACCAGGAAGAGGCGTAGACGACATACCCTGGCCATTTTAGCGTCGTCTGTGGGAACGTGAACCGTCAGCGACTTGCACAACCAGGCTCAGAGTTCTACAATCTATCACGACAACTATTCAGAAATCTTCGCCATGAGTAGCTTGAGTGAAAGCGTCATTCGGAAACGTAGTGATGATGGGTTAGATACCATGCAGCTATCTCAACAGCATTACAAATCTCCGCACAATGCTTCATCATCCGAGTACGTCGACAATATATATGGGAAATTTTTATTGCACTGACCGAGCATTTAGATCTATAGCAATTTTGGTTATGGGACTCACTGGTGCTGGCAAAAGCACGTTCATCTCCCAGCTCACCGATCAAGACGCTGGAATTGGACATTCGTTAGAATCATGTACGTTTGTATAAGATTTCTCGATCCCACCTTCTCACATTTGCAGGTACTACTGATATCATGCCTTATGAGTTCCGTAGAGGTGATGGACGGAAGCTTTATCTTATCGACACACCAGGGTTCGATGATACCAGCACAGACGACGCAGGGGTGTTTAAGAAGATTGCATACTTCCTCTGCACACTATATGATCTCTATGGAAGTGAACTCACTATTGGTGGAATGATTTATGCTCACCGAATCACCGATGTGAGAATGTCAGGGTCTTCAATCAAGAGCCTGCGCATTTTTGAAAAGATTTGTGGCGAGCATTGCTTCAAGCATGTCACAGTCGTCACCACCATGTGGAATATGATCAAGACTCAAGAAGCAATCGATGCAGCAACGGTACGCGAAGACACTTTGAAGGAACGGGCAGAGTTCTTTGGCACATTGATAAGAGCTGATGCTCGGATGGAGAGGCACTACGGCGAAGACAGCGCGCGATATATCGTCGAAATGCTTGCTGACAGGCAAAGACCATTTTCTCTACAACTCCAGCAAGAGATGAGAAAAAGCAAAATGATGACTTTAGAGAAAACAACTGCAGGGAAATACTTGGAAGGCGAGCTGGAGAATATGCGCAGGAGATATGAAATGCAGAAGAAAGAATTGGAGGAGAGTGTGGAGGAGTCCTGCGACGACGACGATTTGAGGAGCGAAATTTCAGAAGAGATAAGGGATTGCACAGTCATGGTGAATCGACTTAAGGATGATCAAGGAAGTCTTTCTGTGACACTTGAGGACATGCAACTTGAGCAAAAAGCGTGGTATACCAAAAAACATGATGATATGCCCCAGGATAAGATATTGGAGGAACAGTCTATTCGCATGACCTATGAGCTTCAACAAAAGGTTCTCGAATTGGAAAAGGAAAAGAGGAGACGACTGGAGAAAGAAATTGCTCAGAATGAAAAGATGGAGGAGTTGGAGGAGCGTAACAAAAGACTCGAGGCGGCCCAGAGAGAACTTGAAGCAGCCCAGAAAGAACTTGAGGAGCAACAAGCCTTGCGAGAAAGAGTGCGAAAAAAGAGAAGCCCCCAGTTTGATGTTGTAGGGAGATTTCGCGCATTTATCGGATCGCCTGCAAAGGAACTCAACCAGCCAGTACCAATAATGCGCCGTGCGGACTCAATGCCATTAGAGGCGAAAACAGCAAAAAGATCCCCCGTAAAGCTCACAAGAGGACGAAGTCAGTCCAGAAATGGCCAAAACGGGAAAGCGAACGCCAAACATACGACCCATGTCGATGAACAGGGCACAAAGCCATGTCACGTTTCTCCAGACTCTCAACTCCAATACCATCAGGGATATGATCAGGTTTATCAGCCGGGATGCGATACGGTTGCGATCGGGAATTCAAATCGCCCCAAGCATTCACAACACAGACCTCTTCCAACTTACACGCCTATAACCCCAGGCTATGCAACTGGCCAGGTTCACTCACTGCCTGGACCCGTCATCGTTGATCCTTACGGACTGAAACGCACGATACCTCCATCTACAGGTTCTCTCACGCGAAGATATGATGATACCACACACACATCCGTGCGGCAGCCACCGCTCCAATCTGGCTCATATCATGACGACCATTATGGTGAACTCAGCTCGCGCGGTCGTAATCAGGCAAGGTAGACAAACAATTTGGCCAATAGTCTCTTTTCAATCATTCAATATACTGAATTTCAAACGCCGGCCCTATATATGATTTCAGCCTCATTGTGAGTATTGTTTTTCAGATTGTTCATAGGAAACGATGATATGTAACTACACCACAAGAATCGATACATCTTGTCTCTGCTCTTCGCCGTATTGCTCAAGCGGGCTCGCATACGTCAATGGAGAAACTCCTATTGAAATGTTATCATGTGCGTATATGATTGGCTATAAGCTGCGGAAAAAGTTTCCAATCTAGTTGTTCTGTGGCGCAGCGAGATGCATGCACTGCCCCACTTGGGGCAATGCACATTACATGAACTGCGTTATCTGCAGATGAGCTGGCACTCGCCGGTCAGCTCCTTCAGAATGGCTGCCTGGTGGGAATGCATATGGTGGAGTGGTCATGACGCTGGTTCGTCACTGATCAGTTGTACAAACAACCCTATCTCTACTTAGTGAACCCATCCAATTACCAATACTGTGGCTTGTATACGCAAAGGGATAGCACAGCCAGGTTTTCGCAGGTGCATTGCTGGTCATGGCGCTTTATTATGGCATGCATGCATCATGTATGCACTTGCATTTCCAGCTCGCATAGCCCTGGTCATGCATTTTTGCCTTCTCACCTTGCCTTGCAAGGCCGACTTGATTCTTGCATCTGCTTTCACAAGGCTAAACTTATATGGCAACTTCTCACTACCTTCAGTTCGAGTTCCCTATGGAAATTTCTTGATTGTATCGCGCAAACATGACCGCAGACAGAGGCAGGGTAGACAGCCCTCATCGTGAGGAATCTCATCTCCCGAATCTAAAGTACGACCTTTTTCCCCTCATCCGACTGCATATTGACCAAGTCTCAAGGCCCAATGACATTATAATCGCTGTGATGGGTATTACTGGCTGTGGCAAAACAACATTTGTCAATCTGTTTGCAGAAACGCCGCTCGAAGTTGGCCATGGATTAGACTCATGTGAGAGACGTTATCTCTATTTTAATCATCACTCTAAACGTCCCTAGGCACAGTATCAGTACAAGTGGCAACTTGCAAAGCCGAAGACGGTACAAGGTTTTACCTTGTTGATACTCCAGGATTCGATGACACATATCGCTCCGATTCCGAGATCTTAAGAGAGGTCGCGCTTTGGCTCAACAAAGCACATGTGTCAAATGTAAAACTCGCGGGTATCATATTCCTTCAGAGAATTTCCGACTTTCGGGTTGGCGGCAGCGGCATTAAGAACATCAAGATGTTCCAGAAACTATGCGGAGAAGATACCCTCGGGAGCGTAGTCTTGGCTACGACGATGTGGGAACAAGCCGGCGAAACTGCTGGAAAAGAAAGGGAAAAGCAATTGAAAAGGGAGCCGCAACTGTGGAAGAAGATGATAGATCATGGTAGTAAAGTTTATCGACACGACAATGGCAAAGCTTCGGCGACCAAGATCATCAACTACTTAATAGCTAGAAAGCGACCAGTCACACTCGACATCCAACGCGAAATGGTTGACCAAGCAAAAGACCTCGTTGACACAGGCGCAGGAAGCGAGCTAGCGTCGACGGTGGAACTTTTGATCAAGAACTATGAAAGAAAATTGAAAGATCTAGAGAAGGACCTACGACAGGCGCGAGAACAGCACAATAGAGAGGACCGGGAAATTCTAGAACAAGCCAGGAAAGAATATCAAGAAGGTCTCGCAAAGCAGCGACAAGAGATGGTCAACCTGAGAATCAGTTCGGAACAGTTGGTTGAGGACGCGAGGAAACGCTTCGAGGAGCAAGAACAGAGGCAGAAAGAGAACATGAAACTTGTACGGGAAGCTCATGTTAAGGACCTCGAGCAGCAAAGAATTTTGGTGCAAAAACAGTTCAGGGAGAGATATCTGCGGGATATGTCTAATGCAGCATGTGTAATGATGTAGATCCGAATAAGAAGATCAAGTGCAACCCATTTTATTTACTGAGCTTGTTGTATGAAAAGTTGCTAGTGAGACCATAACTGCTTCTTGGTCGTTAGTTCTGACCTTGGGTTCAAGCATGATGAGAAGAAAAGACTATAAAGTGTATCGCAGCTTTGCCACTCGAATCTCGATATTGATCTAATATTGTTCTGTGAATTGCCCACATTTTCATGGCTACAGGTGTAGACGACAGAAAATTTGCAGTTTATATTAGCAAGATGCCTTCTGCTATATAGTCGACAAATAAAACAGATTAAGCTTATGAGAATTTTTAATCACATTGATTCCACCTACAATTATCGATGTATGTGGATCTGAGCGCAGTCAAAACATTTTTGGTATTGCCGACTTGAAACAGATTTCAGTGTGGGAATGTTCGTTGGACTATTCATCGTAGTACAATCGTGATGTGGCAAGACAAACCCTACCAATGAATAAAAACGACAAGACAAACAGCATGCTAGTTATCTCTAAATTCGTACTCATTTACTATAGGCATGATTGCAATCAGCCTTTCGAGGTTTCACGAAGTATGGCGATGTGCGCGACAGCAGGATTGCGAGTTGACAATTTCCTGCAAGAGAAAAAGCGGATTTCAAATGTTGACATTTCTATAGTCGCACACGGCGCAATATCATCAATTACATATGGGATATATTGAGCGGACGAATTCCGGCGGAAAATACTGATTTACTTGGTAAGTGACGTCGTAAACGCCCTTGGTATGTATGCATACAATTACGCAACACCACGTGGGGCAAAGCGGGGAATTTGCCATTGAAAAGGCCGAGGTAGATTGGGTATAGAACACGAAAGATGCCTGGACTTTAAATTCAATTCCTGTACACTGCGTACATCCCGAAACACATGTAGATTATTACAGGCATCATGTCAGACTCACACAAGCGTGTCGGGCTGATTGGTCTTTCAGCAAAAGGGTTTGTGCTAAGCATTGAAATATAGAAAGATCTGACACGTGAAACAGCTGACATGATATACAGCTCCTGGGCATCTCAATCCCACCTTCCTTACTTTCAAAAGACCTCCAAATACAAGATTACGGCCCTTCAAAACAGTTCGCAATCCTCTGCTGAAGCAGCAGCCAAGAAGTACTCTCTGGACGGCGTCTCGACACATGATAGTCCGGCTTCGATTGCTCAAGATCCAAATGTCGATATTGTAGCTGTCAGCGTCAATGTACCTCAGCACTACGATCTCATCCGACCAGCACTCGAAGCAGGCAAAGATGTGTTTTCCGAATGGCCACTCGCTCGGAACGCTAGGGAAGCTGAAGAGCTAGTGCATTTGGCGAATGAGAAGGGAGTAAAGACCTTGGTCGGACTACAAGCGCGTCAAAGCCCATCTATCATCAAGGCGAAGGATATTGTTGGCTCAGGAAAGTTGGGAAAGATCCTAGGAACGACCATGTTCGGCCATGTAAGTGCACCCAATTCTCAAGCGGTACTCATCCCTAATAATCTATGAGGGCAACATATTTGCAGGTGTAATCCCAGAAAGCCTATTGTATGCCCTGCCAATTGAAGCAGGAGCTAACATATTGACTATACCTTTTGGTCACGCTGTTGACGCACTGTGCTATGTTTTGGGCAGTGAGCTACAGGGCATTGTTGCTACCCTGTCCAACAACTACCCTGATATCGATCTTGTTGACGGAAATAGCAAGCCAGTTGAAAAGCGCAAAAAGACAGCGCATGATTTTGTCAGCATTACGGCGTCGCTCACCAATGGCGGTGGCAATGTCGCCGTGACATATGCCCCAGGCGTATCACGCTCTGGACATAACTTCTACTGGGAAATCATAGGTTCGGAGGGTACTTTGGTTCTCGAAGGGGGCATCAGCGGCCATGTCCAAATGTTCCAACCAACTGTCAAACTCGCAGTAGGCGAGGGAGAGCTCAAGGAAGTCGAAGTCGAAAAGGCAGGTGACTTTTCCTTTAGTGTAGGGAAAGCATGGGACGCGTGGGCCGGCATTGGGACGGAGAACGGATACAGTGTCACAACCTGGGAGGAAGCGCTCGTGAGGCATAAGATGATTGAAGCCATCTATCGCAGCGCGGACAAGGGGACGCGTGAAAACTATGTTTAAGCTTCACTGATATCTCTGGTCAGCGCTAGCGCGGGAAGAAATGCACCTCGGTTGTGGCGCACGGCGAACGCCTCTTCAACTTAGTCGGACTTCCCATCAACACAAAATCATACTGGAATAGTTCTACTAGGCCCTTAGCTGCGAACGTTTACTCTCTACAGTATAACATACATAGGTTACGTCAGATCCACAATTGTTTTAGCGGATCCGGTAACAATTGCTGTTAACACCTGCCAAGCCTTCTATTCGCCCGCTTACAAGCTTTTTCTTACGTTATAGTTACCATCCCATCACTCATTTTTTTTCCAGTCAAGCGCCTCATGAGGTATGATGTCACACAACCAAGTCAGCTTGCACTGCAATTCGAAGCATGAATCATCCGCCTCTCATGATGGCAAAAATCAGATTGGTGTCCTTGCGCCTCCGAGAGTTCACCACCTATTCTCGACTATTACATACAAGCTATACATCCTGGACCACTTTTTAAACTATTCATAAACTAATATATCTCTCGGCATCCGAAAGCTTGTTTATCCTAGGGTCTTGTTAAACTCTAGGCTGTCGAACCACTGGCACTCCATCAAACTTCGGTGGTAGTAATTGCCGCTTTATCCAAGACCTACGTCTTGTGGCCGTCCAGCATCTTTGCCGACTAGGGGAGAGGAAACCATAATACTTGAGACTACCCCAGTCATCATCACTAATCTCACATCCACAATGCAATCCTCACCAACTCCCTCACGCTCGTTATCCAGCATCTCCTCCCATGATACACGCGAGAAACAACCATCTCCAACACCCTCATTTGACCCAACCAAAGAAGCCGACGCAAACTCGCACTCAGACTATCTCACCTGGACCTCCCCCTCCGACCCCTCGAACCCCTTCAACTTCCCTCGGAGTAAAAAATGGCGCACAACCCTCCTCGCATGCAGCATGACCTTCCTTGTCCAAGTTTCGGGCACAATGCTCACATCCGCCGCACCGCAAATAAACACCAGCTTCGCCATCAGCGATGAAGCATTCCCGCACTCGTACTGGCCGGTGCTAAGCTGGAACCTCGGCGGCGCAGCAGCGCCCTTACTGGGTCTCCCTTTGATGGAGAATTTCGGCGTGAGATGGAGTTACATGATCATCTATGCTGTTATGATCGTATTCATCATTCCGCAAGCACTGGCGCGTAATTTTGCTACGTTGATTGTTACGAGGATCATCACGGGGTCGTGTGCAGGCGTGCTGGCAAATATCACGTCGGGGATTGTAAGTGATGTTTGGAGACCGGGGCGAGTGCATAGTTTCTGTACGGCGTTGTATATACTTGCGTTGCTGGCGGGATTGAATATGGGGCCCGTGTTTGGCAGTTTGGTGGTGAGGTATACGACTTGGCGATGGTAAGATGATGGCTAGGCTAGTGTGGTGGTGGACACTGACGAGTTCGATAGGATCTTCCTGGGCCAAATCATCTTTTACGCCTCCTTGATACCGGTGCTGTTCCTGTTACTTCCAGAAGTCCGGCCAGATGTTATTCTCACGCGGCGCGCCCGTCATATACGCGCGAACACGGGAAAGCACGTCTACACTGCAGCCGAAAAGCAACAGACAAGTTTCCGCGACATTCTCAAAGAGACGCTCGTTCGGCCCTCACGTATGCTCTGTACGGAAGGCGTAGTGCTGTCGTTCGGCTTGTGGAGTGCATTCTGCATAGGAACCGCCTTCATGTTCACGCAGTCTATAGTCCAAGTCTTCTCTGAACTCTATGGCTGGACCTTCTTTGGAACAGGCCTAGTCCAGAGTGCCGTCGTCATTGGCGAGCTCATAGGGCTTTTCGTATCACTAGTGCAAGACCGAATCTATTTCGCATCTGGCAGACGAAATACAGAAACCCCAGGCAAACCGATACCGGAAGCTCGCCTCTACCTGAGTATTCCCGCGTCCTTCATCGGCTTAAGCGGGGGTCTCTTCTATTTTGCCTGGACATCTTATTCCTCCATACCGTGGATTGTCCCTAGCATATCACTTGCTTTTGTGGGTTTCGGCATGTTCTGCAGCACAGCCGCAGTGACGTCGTATGTCGTCGACGCCTATGCAAAGTACGCGGCCAGTGCAATTGCCGGCATTGCTTTTCTCGAGAATACCATGGCGGCGTTCTTGCCAGTGGCAACGCAGGATTTGTATCGTGCACTCGGTTTCCAGTGGGCTAGCAGTTTATTGGGCTTTGTAGCGCTGGCGCTGAGTTGCATCCCGTTGGTTTTGCTGAAATATGGGAGGAGTATACGTGCGAAGAGCCCGTTCATGAACCAAGCAGGTTATGAAAATTAGATAATGATAGCTTTGTGACTATCGCTAATATACCATTGAGCAGTTTTACATCTTCTTAAGCAATGATCAGTTTAGATATCGTCGTCAAGTCTGCTTTTTGTATTAAATCGAAATAATCAGCTCCAACATACGCACTAATCAAGTAGTCTTCAAGATAACGATTACAGCTTCATTCCATGTGAAAGTTTGAAGAAAAAAATATTTAGCTACGTCTGCATAGGACCCTACAAACACGCCATGGAATGCAAATGTACTTCACTTCGTCCTTGCGCTACCCCTTCACAGCCGACCTTCTTCCTTCTGCACAAACAGCACACAGCCCCAGGTGATCTTACCCGCTCAAACATCAATCTATAGTAGATGCGAATGCATGTGTATGTTTGTGATGGTGATGGAAATAAAAACAGATTGAAGAAAAAGTGAGTTTTTACACAGCAGCGTAACCACCTCTGCTGCCACTGCCCTGTACCGTATCCAGCACCTTTCTCGCGAAATCTTTCGCAACGTAAGGGATGTCGCGGATCGCATCACCATGGGGTAGCGCGTCCCAGCCACGAGCACCGTAGCGGTTGTAGTTCAGCCATGAGCCAAAGATGAGGTATGCGGCGATTGCGAGGAAGAGGCTATTTTTCGAATATGTGATTAGTTTCTTGAACTTGAGATGTGTGTAGAAGAAATAAGGGGGAAGTGTGCACATACATGATGAAGAACCAGCCAAAGAAGCCCCAGTGGGAACCGTTGTCGGGCTCAGGCGCATCTGCGCAGGCGTATTTGGTCCGCCACTCCAAGCGCAGTGTGCGGACCTTTTTGTCCTTGGTGTCAGGCTCCACCTCATACCCACAGAAGCGAAGACTGGCGTCGCTATCTTCGCATTTGCCCTTGCTGTTTTCCTCCCTGGCCTTGAGTTTGCCTTCTTTCTTGTCATCCTTCTTATCATCCTTTTTGTCGCCGTCCTTCTTATCATCCTTCTTATCGCCGTCCTTGTCGTCCTTGTCGCCGTCCTCATGCGGGCTGTTGTCTACCTCATTGCCCTCGGATCCGGACCTGTCCTTGTCACACACAAACTCAATAATGGCACGTTGATTCATGCCTTCCTTCTTGTCATCGAATGGAAATCGGCCGCCGTTCAGAGTCGCTCGGACACCCTCGCGCGCATCAGAGTTGCTCTTTGAATGGCCTAGATTCTCAAACTTGGCGTCGATTGTTCGGCCGTTCTGCATTGGGTAGGAGCCCGCAATATCGATGGGCGTGATGCTTGTACTATTCTCCTTGCTGAGATCAACCATTTCCCTAATGGCGCATACCCTTGCGCCGTGGTGGCACTCGGTATCGAGTGAGCCACCCTTGTGCCATTTGAGGGCATTGCAGATGTCAAGGGTGAAGTTGTACTTGAACTTAAGCTCCTTTTCCAGGTCGGATTCTTCCCAGTGTACTGTATGGGGCCCACCTAGCTCTTTGAAGTTGAAGTGTGCGCCATCAGCGACGATGTTATCGCATTCGAAGGCCCATGCCGTCTGGGGGAGGAGCAATGTAGCAGCGAGGAGGGAGAGTAGTGAGGCGCGGGACCGTGAAGGTGCCATGACGGCTGTGATGATGTGATGCAGGCGTGATACCGGATGGATAGGCAGGCGACGGCGCGATCTTTCGATGCCCGATACGACGGTAGTACGGGGGTTACGAGGTCGGGGAGGCAGGCAGCGAGTCGTCAACTGGTCTGCAGAGGCCTTATCCGTAGGCCGATCAACGGATAAGCCGGGTGAGAGGCTTAAAAAAAAGCGTGGTTTAAGAAGGCTAGTAGCGATACAGGGGGATTTGCGCGAGACGGTAGTGTCGCGTTGTCGCGTGGGCCGTGTGAGGAAAGTTGGCGCGGATGACGATGTTCAACGGCTGTCGCTTAGTCAGACGGCCGGAGTTCTCGTCGCCTGTGCGCCGATCGACTGCAACATCAACATCGAACCGTCACCGTCACAAGTTGACGACAACGACATCGACGGCGATGGCGTCTGGTCAAAGCATAAATGCGCCGAATGCTTTGCGCGGGGAACGTGCAGTAACGTTGCATTCTCATCGGATCGCCCCATGGCAGATCAATCCTTGCACGTGACGGGCAAGCAATTGGCACGAGACTTTGACCTTCACCATCAGGAATAGTGTCCTCTCGGCATGGTATTGGCAGATCAAACCCAAGTATCACTCTCCAGCCTATAAAGGCAATAGCCACATCGATTTTCAAGTATTGGTGGCTGCTAGCGCCCCTGTATGGAGCCTGCGCGGAGCATTCCCCTTGGAATACGAGCGCATGGGGCTAAAAATAGACCATTATGTCGGGAAAAGGCTAGGGTACATCTGGTACATTTTTCATGACTTGCAAAACTATCAAGTATACACCTGGCTTGATTGGCTTAACCGCAAAGCAAACACCAACATCCTGAAACACGTATCAATGTAGTAATGGAAATGTGCGGAAATTTTCTTAATATTGACATACGAGCAAAGAGTGGCTAGTCTTGCTATACGACCGTTGCATCAGGCTCTATCCATGTTAGATGTAGCTAGTACACTAAAAACAACAGGCTAGTGGCCTGACTGTGCAGGACACACGGCATGAAAACAAGATATTGAACAAGGACTCGAAAAATGACCAAACGCCAGCTATGCAAAGTCTAAACCCAAACAAGAAATTGATGATATCCCGCGCATCATGCTAAGCCAAAAGATCGTGGTGACGTGGAAGTAAGAACTCAAAAAAGTGGACAAAAAACACCGGGAATGCAGGAAATACAGGCCAGGACGGAAACAGTGCTGTCGTGAGATATTGACGGTTGGAAAAGATGCAAGAAAGGATTGGAAAAGAAGAGGGGGAAATGCTGGTTCCGAGTGGTGGGAGATACAATGTGTTGAATGCGTACAAAGAACGAAATGAGAAAAGATATTCCCAGAAACTGAACGGACATATGCTGTTGATGGAGTGGAAAGAGGAATTGCGCCGTGAACCGCTCATGTCTGCCGGATCATGAGGATGGGAAAAAGAGAATCCCAAATGCAACCCGAGTAATGCAACTACGAAAGGAAATGTATGTGAAGCGCTTTATTTTCCCTGGCCTCCTTGCTGCTGGCCTCCCCGGGGTTGGGCGGGCATTGGGTACGGGAAGGGAGCATACGGGAGTTGGTAGCCCTGGCCAGATCCAGAGTTGCTGCCAGCAGTAGAGGTACCAGATGGAGAAGAGGCGGAAGAAGACATTGTATTTGTAGTGTTGTTGCTAGTTGCTTCGATGGGTTGAGAATGCGATCGTTGTAGACGGTCAGAAGGTCTGGAGGAGCCTTGTTGACCGGGAGATTGCGAAGAAGTTAAAGTACCTGTTGATTGGTGACGCACGAGTATGGAGCGGTTTGGTCGAGGAGTAGACTCGGGTGAAGGTGTATGTGGATTAGTGATAACAATCACTGGCGTGGAGACGGTTTGTTCAGCGGTAGATTGAGGAGTTTCCGTAAAGCCTTGAGGGGTAGAATAGCCTGTGAGAGGGCTGGTTCGAGATGTATCGTTGGTATCAGTGGGCTTTGTGGAGTTTGATGCGCTTGGAGTCTCGGAGGGGCTATCACTCATATAATGGAAAGTTGCAAATGGTTGATGCTTGTCCTACTCGAGGAGATGGTTCGAAGAGTGCGTAATGTTTTGACAGACTGCTTGCAGTTGTTTGAGAGGTCGTAAGCGTAAGAGTGTGGTGATGGTTGAATGTGGTTGATGTGTTGGGTGATGATATCTTGAGTTGAAAGTAGTCCAGTCCTTATATCCTCATCGACGACGACACGAGCCCCCAATCTCGATCGCATTGAAGTCCGGTTTCAAGATCACTAAGAATCGGTAACAGAGAGAGTGAAGCCTGAATAGAGAAGATGTCCTAAGCCGGCCGAATATCACATCACTCGAGCAAGTTGTCCACCGCACGTCTTGTGAGGGCCCAAGCGTCCGTTTGTCCGAGCAGCAACGTTGGATACTATTGGACTATGTAACAGCCAATTTTGGTCTTGGGTCGTGAGCCGGGACCCGTAGTGCTGGAAAGAGTGACACTGGTAGCGGAGCCGGTGGATGGGGTAGGAGCGTGTGCAGATGCCTTTTTTAGAAGTGTGGCGTCGGGACCACTCTCTTCTCCAAGTATTCGGAATGCACGGTCGGCAAAGTGCAGCGGGATGCTGTAGGGCTGCTGGTGTGTCAGATGCTTATTTCGAGCCGCACGCACGAGACTTGATGTATGCCGTCAGAGTTGCAGGCCAAGTAGCAGAGTATGCCGGTCCAAGTCTGGCTGTGGCTGGATGGTGACGGATGTGGGATATGGGATATGGGATATGGACAACCGCTTGGACGGCTCGAGTGTTTGATCATCGCTTCACAGCCCAACACAAAACCACTACATATATATCGCGAAGTTCCATTCTGGCGTCTTCTCGCATTCGGCGGTTCTTGACGGAAGTCTGCTTTGTCGTCCCTGTGATAAGCATGCCAAATAGCCAGAGACAGCGGGCCGCTCGTTCAAGACTAGGCGCGCAGAGCAAAGGCGACTAAAAGGTTATTGTGCGACTCTGTCATGGCAGGTGTGGCGCGCGTGCCGTGTGGTGAACGCTACCTCTTGTCGGTATGGCCGATCCAGGTATCTGGATAAGCCAGAGTAATTTTTGGGCGCAATTGACAGTCGATTGGTCCGCCGAGAGCCGTTCCCATTATGATTTCGTACCGGCTGAAGGCTCGAGTCAAACGCACGGGCGAATAAGACAGGTAGGTGGTAAAAGGGTCGCTAATATTAGCTGTCTTAACACGAGGTGTAGGTAGTTGCCGGGCCAGGGGGGGTTACTCAGCTCGCGTCCAAATTCCGCCGTCCAGCCAGCTGCACGCCGTCATGCGGGACTTTTCCTCCCGATCTGTCTGCCATGAAGTCATCTCTGCCGCTTGCAAGCCCATGTGCACAACTTGTGAGATGCACCCAGACACCTGGTGATGATGATGCAGGCGGGTGTTTTGTCAGCAGTCGTGTTGCACTCGCTTGCGGATTAGTGAGGAGCGAGAGACCGGGGACAACCTCCCGCCAACCACCTTTTCTTCTAGAAGTTTGCCCAAACCGGAGCCTGGCGGCGCAATCTGATGTCAAGGGAGTCATGCTTCGCATTCCGCACATCGGGTTGCAATAAGCCTCCAAGTCTGCGACGATGCATCTGGCGGTCAACAGTCCCTCGCGGCTTGGGCGAGAAGCGTACGCAAGCTACGTATGCTTGGGATGTCCACTAGGCGCGGCGGGCCTTGGCCAGTGAGAACAACGCATGGCACGATGCCCATTGTGAGAAACCCATGATTGCTCCATGGTAATGGTTTGATTCAGATGATGAACGACACGGCCCAAGGAATCTAGGGCGGTGGGTACTTGCCGAGACGCAGATGGATCCATCGGGTCCGGGCCTCCACAACAGCCCTTAATTAGCTTGGGACCGCCAGAAAAAGGGGTAATTAATGCACTTTGCCGGCCAAAATCATGCTGACACAACCTTGTCAAGCAATCAAGTGCAGCGCGTCATTCCCCTTCTTCACACGCTTTGGCTTACTAAAGACGCCCAACCGATTATCTCATCACTCGTGCCTTAGCAAAAGCCACAACAGGAGCGCGATAGTGACTCGTTGCAAAGACATTGCAAATACTTACATTAGCAATATTGGAAAAGCGCTTGTTGCATGCTGGACAAGTTGCAAGATCGAGTGCCAGCAGTGCATACATAAAGATGGCGTAGGAGACCTGGACTAGAGATAAACTACTACTGTTACTTGTCTCTGAGCAGCTTAGATGCTCGAATAGATATACAAGTACCTTATCTGATTTAAATAAAGATCATTTACAAACATGGCCAATACCCATCGTGCCGCCCTCCTCAGCAGCCCCGGCAAGCCTCTAGAAATAACAGATGCAGACTCCCTACACGCCGGTCTAGGCGAAGTCCTAATCCGAAACTATGCCGTCGCGCTTCAGCCTCTTGATGCCAAGATGCTGATTGCAGGTTACGGCCCAGCCGCACACCTTGCATACCCCGCGGTTCTTGGCACCAGCGGCGCCGGCATCATCGAAGCAGTAGGCGAACATGTACAAGGACTGGCCGTGGGTGATAGGGTAGTCTTTGACACCAAAGCCTATGTTGATGCCAGCAACAACCGAAGGACGGGTACCTGGCAGCAGCTGGTCGCATGCGATGCTAAAACCGTAGCAAAGGTACGTGTGCTGTCCAAGGCCAAAGTTCGCAACATTGGTCACTTGGCTGATGTGTAAGCAGATTGGCGATGTCGCTTTCGAACAAGCTGTATTGGTCGATTTTCCGTTGCAAACAGCGGTTGCTGCCTTGCATGTCTTCCTTGGAATGGGAAAGCCGGGTAGTGGAGCAAAAGAAGAAAAGGTACTGATCTGGGGTGCTGGAGGTGCGGTTGGTTCGTATGCAGTCCAGTTTGCGAAACAAGTAAGCCTTCGATTCCGTGTCTTAAACTTCAGACTAACTAGTTCAAGGCCGGGTATACAGTAGTCGTCACAGCGTCGCCGCGGGATGTTGAGCGCCAGATGAAGCTAGGAGCCAGCGAGGTGGTCAACTACAAAGACACTGATGTAGTCGCCAAGCTACGCAGTCTGGGACCGTACAAGTATCTCTTCACTGCAAGCGGTGATGGAGCCTCCCAAAGCGCACTGGCATCGCTCCTTGAGTCTACAGGAGGCAGTTTCGCCAGTGTTCTACCCGGTGCCGTTGAGCTGCCTGCGAACGTCAACCTCATATACACGGCTTTCTCGCAAGCTGCGCAAAAGGAGGAGTACTCGGAATGGCGCGACTGGTGGTACCAAGAATACTTACCCAGTGTGCTTTCAGGAGGTCTCGTAGAGCCAGTAAGATTTACCAAGGTTCAAGGTGGACTGTCAGCATTGCAGCAGGCGAGCCAGGATGTGTTTGACAGCAAGGTCAAGGGGAAACTCGTCATCGACCCCCAAGAGTAGCAAATGGTGAAATAATCATATCTTCATCATCACGTGTGCCTAGACGTCAGTGGCATGCTCTACTTGTGCAGGCCCTACATGAAGTCGGTGTGTAAGGCGTCAGCATGGTCCAAGCGGGTAGCATGACGGCCATGATGACGGCGGGAATCAAAAAGCAATATGTCTTTTGTATGGCCTCTAGTCCATTGACAAGCCGGGGGGAATACGTTCATCGGAGATGGTGGCATTTGTAGCGGTGAAGAAGAGCGTTGAAACCACAATCATGTGGCAGGTACTCCATGTTCCTACACACGCGTGTACTTGCATGCGTACAACGTGCATAGCTAGCACCGTCATCGCGTTGCGCGTAAACGCCAAATCACGTGCACGTTACACGCACGCCAATGACATCACCTCTGCCATTGCCCTCTGGTTGTGGTTGCAACGACTGACGTTTGCCAAAGTTTGCGGTACACCCTTGCTTTGAGGTAGCAAAGAGGTAGCTTTGTCTTTTCCCGCCACCCCCAGTATGGCCATCTGGAGTTGCATGCGAGATCTGAGATCTGAGATCTAAGATCGTACGCCGCAAAGCGGGTCCCGCTAGGGGAGACGGCTGGGCGACTGGGTCAGGGACAAGATGGGATTCCGTCTTGCCCATGCATCAGTGGATGGGTACCTGAAACTTCCCCATCTGCGCCATGTGCGTGCTAGTCGCTCAGTCGCACGACATTGGCTGCAGCACGTTGACGGGGCTTGTGTCCCTGGGCTGTCGGGACGATCATCTGGGGGTCATGATGTCTTCATAAAATACAAGGGGCTAGTCCCATCGCACCGTGTACCTGACTCTAGACTCCTCGGGCTGTACGGTGAAGACGTGCATCTGAGATCTCATTGTTTGATGTGCAGTAATCCGATCGTTGACGTAGGAGTGTCCAGGCCATGCAGTAGATCGCGCGATGGCGACGATGACGACTTTGCGAGAACAAAGGCATGTTGACCATCAGTCTTTTGGACAGGTATAAGAAGACCTGAATTCTTCGCCTTTCCTCTCACCATCAACTCAACAACTCATCCATCTTCACAACAAATATTCAACCAACACCAACTTTCAAACTCCACCACCAACAACCATCAACATGTCTGCCAACCCTGGAAACGTCATTGGAGGCCACAAGGCCAACCTCAACAACCCCAGTTGGTTTCCCTTCATTTCTCTCTTACACTCTCACTGACTTGTGCCAGACACCTCGGAGGAAGCTAAGCAGCACTCCAAGGAAGTTCTCCAGGATCTCGAGAACGGCGGTGAAGTCACCTCCAAGTCCACCAGCGATCAGGACAAAAACCCCAACAATGTCGCTGGCGGCCTCAAGGCTACTCTGAAGAACCCCAACGTTTCCGACGAAGCTAAGCAGAGCGCCGAGGAGAGGCTCGGACAGTTGTAAGCCGCTCAGGACTACGCAATATTAGGGCTTGATGCCTATGGGAGGATCGACGAGGAGGGAAGGCATTGAGCCAAGTCGGTATATATGAGTGTTTTAGCACCATCAATGACAATAATGCTCTACACCTTGCGTCTTCAGCCTTGACCATGCATGTTATTTGACCTTGAGCGCTGTTAGCGGCATCTATTGGTGAGATCACGATTGCCACTCACTCACAGACCACCCTGATAGATGTTTAACAATACTCCTGCGTTTCCAGTTTTCGATGCTCTATTTCTTCTCCTTCAGCAGCCCCATGACAACTTCCACCACCCTCTTAAACCCCTCCATCTCTTCTTCGACAGTCCCGCCCATGCCTGCACTCGCAAAGCTTGATGAATTCCCTACGTATACGGGCTTCCCTGTCTTACGCGCAAGAACCTTGGACAACCGTGTTGTGAAATCTAGCGTCGAACCGTGGGTGAAGAGGGGCGTGCTCAGTGTCTCGGCAGGTGTGACTTTCTATGTATGATGATTTAGCATTTGCGCGTAGCAAGCACATTAGTACGTGTAGGACGAGGAATTGAAGACGCACATTTGGCATGGCGTATACAAGGGAGCCCATGGGAGCTGAAGACGCCGATTCAGCCGTCGAAGTGGTGAGGAAGACAACGAGATTGGGGCCATTGTTTGTGAGTTGCAGGTGGATATTTGTGGCAGGTGCCTTGGGCAGAGGAAAAGACACTTGTATGGGCGCATGCGACGCGCCAGTCTGGAAGTTTGAGGTAGCCATGGCGCGCCGTAGAAAGTGAGGTTGCAGAGACGTGCTATGGCTTTGTACGTGGGTGGGAGAGTGGCAGGTGGGGTAGTACCACTGTTACTAGTACGTACCTGGTGGCGTCACACACCCTCCAACAAGAGATTCCCCCGAGCGAACCGGCGACTTCTCAGATATCCTCCGCGTGATGAATTTCCTCCGCCGATAATGAGATCATAATACATTCCAATATCCCGGATCTCTTCGCTTCAACGTTTCAAGGCCTACAATTTGCGAGTGTGGAGAATACAGCTGCACGTGGGGCAGGAAAAAGATAGAGACAGAAGCTCTCTGCAAAAGTCACTTATCTATAACTACAGCACTTTCAACGTACATAGACTACAACAGTGTGGAGCCTGCCATTCATTTCTAAGAACCATAATCCGATACGTCATACGTCAAATATCTACCAATAATTAAAGTCATAGACTACAACGAAAAAAAATGGAAGAGGAGGATTTGCACACTGCCTACGATCCCACATCTGATCCCGAAGAACAGAAACTCATCGTCGCAGTTCTAGACTCATTCCGGTACATATCATGTCACATCTCAGCGCGTTAATCCTTGGTTTGACTTGCACAGTTCCACTAACAGATGCAATCCAGCTCCTACCGCCGCCACGCGCACTACAATGCTACTCACACACGGCGCCAAGCCTTCTACTCACTCCCCTCAGCCCACTGGACCCTCCTCTCACAGCCCCCCTTCTCCCTCCTTGCTACCTTCTCTGCTGTAGACGATCTAATCGACCAGAACGCCAACCTAGCTGAAGCCATATTTGCCGCGGGATTCAAGTCTTTCCTGGCACCCACTCTGGATAGCGAATGGGTTGCTTCCATCGTTCCCGAGAAGTATGCGCGCGATGAGTTCAAGGTTTTCGATATCGTGCTAGACGCGGTCATAGCAGATGGCCGGGGCACCAAGGCGGGCCAAAACGACCTGGAAAAGGCACGAAGTTGTGTCAACCAATTCTACCGTGAATGGAGTGAGCAGGGCCAGGAGGAAAGGAAAGCTTGCTTTGACCCTGTCCTATCGGCTCTGCAGGAGGAATTTACTTTACGCGCCAAAACCGCCGAGGATCCAGCTTCTGAACATGATCGAGGCGACTTCAGAGTCCTAGTTCCAGGCGTTGGCCTCGGCCGTCTCGTCTTCGACATTTGCCGCGCGGGATTCAGCGTCGAAGGCAACGAAATCTCGTACCACATGCTCATGGCCAGCGCGCTCGTGCTCAACGAAACGAAGCATGCGCATCAGTTTTCCATTGCGCCCTGGGCACTCAGCAGCTCCAACCACGTCTCGCGGGCGGATCAGCTGCGCACGGTCGAGATACCGGATGTGCATCCGGCAACGGTACTTGGGGAGGAACAGGCGTCGCGAGTGCCGGCTTCGGACCGCATGAGCATGTCCATGGGCGACTTTTGTGTCGTGTATGGCCGATCGGACTATGCAGGTGTATTTGATGTAGTTACGACTGTCTTCTTTATTGATACTGCCCCGAATCTCATCCGATATGTTGAGGCTGTAGCCAACTGCCTGAAGCCAGGCGGGATATGGGTGAATCTCGGTCCTTTGCTGTGGCACCCGCCGCCACCTCGCAGAGACCATGAAGAGGACGAAGGAGGCGCGAGTAGGATAGAAGGCGATGCGGGAATAGGGGACCCGGGGTCATTCGAACTTACCAACGACGAAGTGATTGCGCTGGTGCAGCACTTTGGCTTTAGTATAGAGAGGCAGGAGACGGATACGATTCAAACAGGGTATATTACAAACACGCGGAGTATGCTGCAGAGTACCTATCGTCCTTCATTCTGGATAGCACGCAAAAAAGATGAAAAGTAGAGAAAAAAAAAAGGAAAATCGTAGCTGTGTTGTTACTCGAAATAAGTGATAGTAAGATACGTAGAAAGAAGGAAGCTGTACTACAAGAAATCCTCCTCCTCCGCAACAGCCCAACAAACGCTACACTCCTTGTACAATTTTGCACAAAACTCCCTGACCGTCATGTCGTGCCCAAAATCAGTGGCAACCGCATGTCCTCTTGCACAATACCACGTCCAGCCTTCGGGCTGTCTCTCGAGATAATTCTCACCAGGCGACCACGTATCTAGCGAAAAGGTAATACGACTGAGCTGTGGGCCCCGGGGCACTGTATCCGACAAGTCTGTACCGAGCAGCTTGAGCGACTGCGAGGCATGATACCAGATCCACAGGGGATTCCAGAGGGGGTCTCCGAGGGCTTTTGCGTCGAGCGTGAAGGTCTGGATGGATGACATGTGTTTGAGCTGTTGGCGCATGCGGCGGCCGAGAGACCACGACGACGAGGTCATGGAGCGTGGGTCTGTGACGCCGAGCATAGCGGACGTGGTGATGAGGCTGAGGGAGCAGTGGCGGATTTTGGAGAGGGTGGCGGGGGAGATGTTCCAGACGTTTGTGGGTTCTTGTGTTGAGATGGTAGTGGTGGGGGGTGGAGGCGATGGAGGCGAGGGCAGAGGAGTGGCAGGGAGAGACTTGTAGGTTTCTGGGGAGACGGAAAAATGGAAGGTGCGGCGTTTACACAGCATGTCCATGTATTCTGCGTGGATTTGCTTGTTGGTGAGGAATATGCATTTATTGTTGCGTTGGTGGGGACGTGATGCTGTTGACAAGGTCCAGCGGCTCGGGTTCATCCACGACACTACAGAAGGTGCGTGAAAAGATGGGCGTGGTGGCGCGGGGTATACAGGGTCATCGAGAAAGTATTCGTAGACCATGTCCCGTAACTCTTGGGGTAACTCTAGAAAGGGAAACGGCTTTTGTTCTCGTTGGTGCGTCTGGCGGCGGTGGATGGTGATTACGAAGATGACCAGGGGTAAGAGTATGGCCGCCAGCGTGATGAACCATGTTTCCATTCTGGGCCTTGCAGCAGACATGGTAGATGCTAACGTTGCCCATGCTGGCCATGGTGGTGCCAAAGTTGCTGATGTCGTCATGTTGAATACCAGGCTGGCATCTGGTGGTAAGCAAGTGGCCAAAGGGATCGAAAGTGGGTAGACGAAGCGTCACAGGACAGCAGGCAATGTTTTGTTGGCCGAGATTGCGAGGAACAACAGTTTAGGGATGTGCAAAGGGGGAGGAGATGAAATGAGCGACGGCAGGTGTGAGCTGAGCTTATGTTTGTGTCAATACGTTGGTGCCTGGTGCCTGGCGCATACGTGCCCAAAGGCCATGTGAAACGGGGAGGAAGCGCCGCAGATGGGGTCGGTGCCAGCTATGTCTTGACTAGATAGCACAGCCACATTGCTATTTCCGCGCGCGAACCATTGCTTTTAATGTACATACTACACGGCGAACCAGCAGAGTCATGGCACGACTGGTTCAGCCACATGTGCCCGATTAGCCTGGAATACGACAGGGGTAGGCGTGTGTGCAAGCGAAAGGAGCCAGCGTAAGAAAGAGCAACTAGGGACGCAGTCATGCAAGAAATACAACATGTACACAGGCGAATGCACGGCCAATTGGTGGTACTAAGCACAGTGCATGACGAATTTAGTGGCTTTAAAAGACCTCATCACTAGTAAGTGGAGTATCGGTGATTTTTTTTTGATTCGCAACATTCAATGGTAGGGATGCAACGGGCAAGCATGCCCGTTATGGCCATGTCACCGTGTAACTTGTCGTCGATGCACAGCTTGAAGCCGCATCCTGTCCTTGGGTTCGTCGCGCATGTCCCTCATGGGTATCGTATTGGGTTCCCAGCCCTATTTTCAACGCTCCTGGTCGACGTCGTTGGCTTGATCGACGCCACTGGTCGCTCTCTGGTTGCTGCTCACAGCGCACATGTGAGCCTGCTGTCCTTGCCACTGGTGATGGTCGGCAATCACTCTTCTTCCTGCAAGAAAGGGTTGGCGATTTCTTCGCTTCCGTCCACGGGGGAGATGACGACGAGCAGGGTACCGCGTGCGACGATGAGGCCGAGTTTGCGGTATCGGATGTTGCCATCCTCGTCTGCCGTGGTTAGCGATGCCAGGGTGTGTATATTAATCTCTCGCATACCTGTAAGAGCCTCTTTGACCTCGTCGAGGACAAGGTTCATAAGCTGGTCGTAGCCTTTTAATGTGCCAATGACTGCGGGGAAGTTAGCCCCCTACTGCTCCTTGCAAAAGGACCAAGATTGCCCTTCTTACCTTCTCGGCCTCCACTGAATTTGACAGTGATTTGCTTGTCCATGTACTTGCTCAAGTCGAGAATGTTTTCCTTCTTGGGGCGCTCTGTCTGGCCGCCAGCGTGAGCTCCTCCACCGCCGCCGCCTCCACCTCCTCCACGACCGCCGCCCCTTCCACCGCGGTCGCCTCCTCTGCCACCGCCTCGGCCGCGAAAAGCGCCTCGCTCAGACATTGTATTGGGGTTGTGAGAGAGTGACGAGTCTGGGCGATATGGAAGGGCTTGTGGTGACGTGCGGGCGGGAGCTGGCAGCAAAAGAAGGTGGTCTGTGCAGAGGGGTGCTGGGTTGCGTGTGGCAGGGGGCGTGGCTGAGTGTGTGTGTGTGGCTATCCCGCCATGTCACGTGATGAGCGACCGGGGCAGGCGGAGGTAATCTCCGCCCCTCGCGTCGCCAGTGCAGACGACTCCGCCGCTGGTGCCATGTCGCAGTCGCAGTCGCAGGCGACGCGTGGGCCCTGCGGTATTTTCGTCGCGTCTCGGGACAGACCAATGCCGCCGGACCAGGCCTTCTGGCTGTTTGCACGCCCTCTCATAGGACCATGTAGTATGGCCACGCACTCTTTTGCCGGCGCGCGTGTCTTCAGCAGCGTTAATGGCTCAGTTTCAGGCCGTCTCATGGCCGTTGGAGCTGTGCGAGGCCGCCGGGCAGCCGGCACCGCCTGAATCGCCAGCGATGCGCCTCTTATCACAGGGCCGCGCCGGGGCCAGGCCATGCCACAGTGCCCTACTCGCCGCCGCTGATTGGCGAGGAACTCCGCTCTGTTAAAAAGCTCGTCCTTATTTCCGGTGCGCCGCCCACCGCCCACCGCCCACCGCCCACGCCCACCGCCCTCAGCCTGCCCACCCCTCTCTCTGCTTCTTCCCGTGCAGCCACTCGGGCGCCTTCAGCCACCGACGAGCCGTTCATCTCCCTCCCTCGCCCACGCTCTCCACTGCTGTTTCCTCCTCCTCCTCCACCCTCCACCCTCCACCCTCCACCCTCCGGCACTCCTCTCCCCTCGCACTGTGCCCCTCTGCGTGACATGTCTCTGCTTCGGTAGCCTGCGGCCTCCGCTCTCCCGTGCAACCTGCCTAGCCCTCTCGCGCCGTGCCCAGCTGCGTTGGCTGCTCGCTAGCGCCCGCCGCTCCGCCGCCTTTGAAAGCTGCCCTTTGCTCATTCCGCCCACCACAGCAGCAAACCTCGTCAGCATCCCTAGCCCATCCTCCCTCCCCCCAAGGGCTTGTTCGCCATGGCCAACAACGACGACCGTCCCATGTCTGCCCACCCGCCCCAGCACCATGCCTCGCACATGCCCAGCGACCTCAAGCGCAAACGCAGTCCCTCGCACGAGATGCACCTGGCGCCTGCGCCACTGCCCAAAACCGCCAAGCACAACCATTTGCAGATCAACTACCTTGCCAGGCACAATGAGAACGACCTGCCGCTCATTACCAACGATGACACGCTGCCAAACATCCTCTCGCTGCTCAGCGACTACCAGGGCGTCCTCGACCGCCACGAGAGCATGGCCTGCAACCTGGGCGCTCGCCCTCTGGGCCCCATTCTCATCAAGCGCTTCGAGCGCCTCTTCGACGGTCCCCCCAGAGTCCTCAAGAGCCATGGCAAGGACGGCACCACCGTGTCCTGGCTCGACGTGGTCGAGTTTGCGCGCAACAAGCCCGAGCAGTTTCAGCTCGACCAGATGAGCGAGGGCGTGAGGGTCTGCCAGTTCTACACCAAGCAATGTCGGGTCCAGATCTCAGAGGAAGACTTCGTCTTGATTTCATCTGGCATTCCCCAAAAGATGATCCCCCCACAGCCCATCATCGAAGACGAGGAGAAGGAGCTAGGTACCATGGAGATTCTGGAAAAGAACCTCAGCCAAATATGCTCTTTGGCCGATCAAGGTGAGTCGACCCCTTTCCTTTGTCACTCCAGACGTCCTCGACCTTGAGCAAATACGCAATTCGCAATCGTTCTTGACTGTTCTAACCAATGCTCTCAGTTGCTGCTCGCACAAGACAGCTCAACCACCGCCTCAAAGGCCGCAAACAGGCAATCCTGGACCGCAGAGCTACTGCGACTCCAACGCCTCAAATCCCCCGCCCTACGAGTCCTTCAAACGTTGCCCTTATGAACGGTAGCAACTCGAGCGTTGCAGTCCCAGGTCACAACCAACCTTCGCACCCGTCGCCCAGCAGCAGTGGCTTTGTAGCTGTCAATGCGCGTCAGCACCACGAATCCAACGGCCATGGGCATAGCCACAGCCGTGGCCATGGTTCTTCGTCATCTACACGCCACGAACTGCTATCCAAATTCCATACTGTGAATGACCGGCGTGTGTCATCGCAGCCTCCCAGCAGCAATGTTGAAGTGAGGAGACCATCGATTGGCAGCCACTCAGGATCCCATCCTTCTCCACCCTCGTCAATCCCATCCAGGGCCCTGCAAAAGCCGGCTGAGGCTCCCTCTGCCGCGCAACAGCCAATTGCAAGGCCTTCACATCCTCTCAATGAATCCGAGCTGCACAACATGATGAACTCACCCGTCCCAATACCAAACACGCCTTCTAGCCTCCTCCCAGCCTCCAGCCAACGCGCCAGCCAGCAACCGGAAAAAGACGACGGAGGTCCTTTCAAAGTTGAAATGGTGCACAGAATGGAGAGTCTTGCCAAGGGTGAGCGTATTGTCCCGCCCTGTGACCGTTGTCGACGATTACACATGGACTGCTTGAAAAACCTGACAGCGTGCATGGGCTGTACAAAGAAGCACGCAAAATGCTCGTGGAGAGAAGTTCGCGAGGGCGAATTGCGTGGCGGCTATACCTATCCTACTGGAACCACTAGCAACGGTCAGAGTGAAACAAGTGATCACGAGGCCGGTGATCGCGCAAGTACAGCAAGCCCGTCAGTTATGTTGAGTCCGTCGCACCATGGTCTTACGCCATCACACGTCTCACACAGCAATGGCCAACACACTCCACAACATCAAACATCCCACCACCAGCACTCTGAACAGGCCACGCAGCCCCCGCAGCCACACGACGCACCGCATGACGCGCAGCCCTCTGCCTCTCGCAACACTCCGCCTACGCGCGAACATGAGAGAAACGTTGAAGCCCAACTCAAGGAGGCCGCGCAATCAAGCCTTGCACATGCAAACGCAAGGCTCCCCGCATCAGACGGCAAGACCACAGATTACGCCAACCAAGCCATGGTTGCTTAGGCCCATATTGACCCACCGATTCTCATACCCCGAACCAGACAATGTTATTTTTTGCTTTTCCAGCTACGAGTTTAAGGGTTCTAGAGATGAGATTGGGAATCACCAGGTATCAATTGTTTTCGGAAGTGTTTTCTGACTTTTAATTCTTGTACATTTGTTTGTGATACCAACTTACTTCGTTTTTCAGATTAAGCCTTCTTTTGTCAGGGAGACTTTCCAAGGCCATTGTTTTGTATATGCGCACATCTTCCCTAGTCTGGAAGATGTGTTGGGAAAACATATCTCCCCGTACTAGAAAAAACAATTTGAAAATGTTTATTCTTATTTTTCGATTGACGACCCATGATCTTGCTCCCGTCTTTATTGCTATCTGGACTCTCCACCACTTTGATCACTTCTTCCCTTGCTCTGCCATCATCTCCATAGCCGGCATCGTCGCAAACCGGCTCATAACCTCTAGATTCTTCTCCTTGCTCATGCGCTCATCCGTCTTGCTAATTTCCGCCAGTATCTTGAAGTAGTCAATGTAAAAGGCCGGCGTGTACGTGTTGAAGAATTTAGCAGGCTCATTGGTTGGATTCGAAAATGTGTGAGGTGCGCGGATCGGGGCCGTGATGTAGTCGCCTACATGGGCGTCGATTATTTCGCCGTCTGGGCCGTGGAACTAGGGGGGGTTTGTAAATATGAATACATTAGTAGTTTGAGAGTGAGGATAAGAATACGAGAGGTATAAGAACGACAGTGTACATAATAGTGATAGCGATAATAGGTAAGGATGAGGATAACGATGAACAATAAACATACCCTGACCACACCCTGAGTCACCAAAAACGTCTCATCGTGCATCTCGTGCCAGTGTGCAGGCGGTCCGGGAGTGTTTGGTGGCAGAGTAAACTCGGCGCTGCCAATGCGATTGTCGGTTCGTGAGCCGTCCTCCATGATGCGGCACGTGATGTGGCCTAGTTTGAGAATCTCGCCAGATGACGCCGGGACAAAGTTGATGGGGCGGCGCGGCATCTTCATGCTGGCTAACGCTTGGCGGGCTTCGTCATCCATGGTTTGTGTGGGTGGTGAGTTTGTACTGGTGCGTCTACGGTAGTGCCTCTGCAATGTTGATTTGCAAAGGGAGGGTCAATGGCGTAGAGAAATGAATGATATATATGTCATTCTAGGAGCAAGTCAAATCCTTCGGGTATATGTATTCCATAATTGTGGACGTTGTCGCTCAATTGAGGCGACTGGACTTTGCTACTGCGGAGAGCCGGTGGAGATACAAAGGTGTTTGGGGGTTCATTCTTGGGGAACCGCCGGTTTTTTTTTCGTGGCGGGGAGAGTTTTAGTGAATGAGACGGACTAGTCGGAAAGTAATTGCAGAGGTGAAGTTTCTTGAATGAGATGCTGGTCTTGCATCGTAGACATGGCGACGGGATGGCGTTGCATTGTAGGCAAAAGTAACGGTCCGGCATCCAGCCTCTTGCTGAACCGAATCAGCCGGGCACCTCACGCAGCTGAAGGACTGGTTTTCTTAGCATTTTACTACTCGGTTAACTTTATGCGCAGCTACAACTTTGTACACAGCGTTTTAAACTCTTAAAATCCTGTTGTTGTACCGATAATTCGCGTCAAAAATGGCTACTTTTGGTGATAGTCACGTGGTGTGCGGCTACCTCAGCTCCGCGGGGGCCAGGTTGGGCTTGGTGTGGGGTAGTCGAGGCTGGTGATCCGGCTTCGACTAATCCCGCAGTGGCTGTGGTGGCGAGTGTGGTTGCCTAGTCATGTCCCAGGTAGACAATACGAGCACGCATCTACACTTACTAGTAGATCTCTTCAAACAATTCGTCTTCTAAATCAACCCTCACGCAATAACCCCTACTCATTACAAACCGTCACCATGACGAAGAAGCTATGGACCATGCTGGAAAACAACCCCCATGTCATGAACCATCTCGCAAAAGACCTTGGTCTCGATACATCCGTCTTCTCTTTCCATGATGTCTACTCCCTTACTGATCCGGACATGCTGGCTGTCATTCCTCGGCCAGTCTTAGCACTGCTCGTCATCATACCACTCACCCCAACATGGCACGAGGCGCGCACAGCAGAAGACAAGGACAAGTCTGAGTATGCAGGCAAAGGTGAAACAGAGCCCGTCATCTGGTTCAAGCAGACCATCGGCAACGCTTGCGGTAGCATAGGCTTAGTTCACTGTCTCCTCAACACCCCAGCATCAGACCATATCCAGCCTTCTTCCCCTCTTGACCAGATCCGTGTGGATGCGCTGCCAAAACCCATCTGGGAACGGGCCAAAGTACTCGAAGATTCGGATGCCTTCGAAAAGGCTCATGCTGATGCAGCAAAACTTGGCGATACTGCTTCGCCTACACCCACGTCAGATGAGCATAGTGGGCAGCATTTCGTCGCCTTTGTCAAGGCCAAGGATGGGCATTTGTGGGAGCTAGAAGGTGATCGCAAGGGTCCGCTTGATCGAGGGCTACTGAGCGATGACGAAGATGTGCTTAGTCCTGGGGCGCTGGAGAAAGGGATTGGAAGGTTGATGAGGATCGAAAGTGAAAAAGGCGGTGATCTGAGGTTCTCAGTGATTGCCCTCGCCCCAAGTTTCACATAGCATGCTCAAGGAGCCCTGTTATGAATGGACACCAAAAGCAATGTCTTATCTTTTTCTCCTTGGCTGGCTCATCGAATTGTCACGTTTCCATAAGCATTCATCGGCATAGCTGCTATTTGATTTTTCTTTGTTTTACGAAAAATACTAAATACATTTGTACATCTCCATGGCTTGGCACAAGTTCATCCCTCCCAAGGCTCTTTTTCTTAATATACACATGTACACATATGAGGTCTTTTAAAATTGCCGAGGCAGTTGTCACAGTGTTGTCCCTACTGTTACTCCTTTGCTTAATGTACGCATGTAAGTGCTTCGAATCTACCGAGGTAATTGGCACGGTGTTGTACCTGCTGTTGCCCTTTGATTTGGAGCCTGTTCAGTTCAACTCCGTTTTCCGTTTGCTGAACCGAATTCAAGAATAACCTTGGCTCCGTCTGGAAAATGGAGGGGGAAACGGCATTGTATTTAACAAACGCAGGTATACTTATTAATTATAGATTAGTGCTAGAAACTATTAGCGTTATATTAGCGAAAAATTTCCTATCTAGTAAGTACAGTTGTAAACGGGCCGGGTTCTCTTTTTTTTTCGCGAAATGGAACTTCGATTTCTATCGGGCCCTCCCTTATTGAAGCTCTAAACCTGAAATGGAAACAGGATAGGAACGGAAAACGGACAACCGAAGCGGCTCTTGATACATGTAAATGTAAAGGTTGCTTTGAAATAGCCGAAACAGTTTTCTTACCGTGGGCTGGATTATGGCTTTTGTGTTGGGTACTTGTGCCTGCTGCCACTACATCTTAACATGAAGTCGGCCGGAACGTCGCTCCTTCCGGGCCCGTCTTACATACTACGTACCCTGGTCTTATCGCGTTATTCATTCTACCGAACATGAAATCCGGCAACGATACGGCCCGTCCCTCGTGGACCTCATCGTTTACTTACGCTGCAAAGAGTAAGGTATGTACGAGATTTTGTCAAAACGTTAGACATCTGGCAACCAGATAGTACTGAACGGTAATTGCAGGAAGCCGAGCATTGACGTGTTAAATCAGGGATATGGCCAACCAGGCCATATCAACCGTCCTATTGTCGTTATAGTAGCACAGTGATAGTGCAACTACATCTACACTGATATGGGGGCAGACCAGATCTTGCGAACGCATACCCCACCAGGCCAGCACATAGACCGTTTTATTTTGGATCCACTATGATTAGAGACAGTAGAATTAGGTGAATGATCAGTCGGTTTCCCTGTATTTACTGAGATGGTGCCATTTCACTTTTCTTCTTGTGGTGTGCAATAATGATGATTGCTAGTATGGCTAAACCTTATAACGGTCATTTTCAAGAGGAGGGTGCCCTGATGCGATCTTCTATGCACGGAAAATTCTCTCTTTGTGATCCAAATTGTGATAAATGGTGCAAAACTAACGGGCGGTGCTGTTCCCGCATCCGGTAGACAGATCTAAGGTGTCTTTTCTATACAAGACATGGATGTCCTCGTTTTGCTCTACACCATCAATCACAAGCGACTCCTTCGTCTAACCGTTTCTCAACATGTCGGGCCCTAGCTCCTCAAGTTTACCTGATCTTCTATCAGAGCCATCTCTTGCTACAATCAAACAGGCTCTCCCTCTAGTCACGACCACATCTCTCATTGTCGTTGCTCTCATCTCGTTCTTTGTTCTCAACAAAAAGTCACAATATCCAATCGCCAATCACCCCGCTTGGTTTGAGCCTACCGCATTTAAGCGTTTAGAGTTCCTAAAGAACGGCTACAAGGTATTCGAAGATGCCAGAAAACGATATGGCAAACAGCCGTTTAGGCTCAACATCGGTGGGACTGAAGTCACCGTCCTTCCTCCCGAATATGCCAACTTGATACGCAATGAACGTCGCTTGCTATTTACGAAAGCATTCGAATATGTTAGTATCAGATGTCTGTACGAAAACAACTAAACTAGCTGAACCTAAATGTCAGGATCTCTCAGGGCACCTCTATGGCTTAAAGCCCTTTCTTGCCTTTTCAAATCCCGACAGAATCATGCAGAATGTGGCCAAAAAGCAGCTCACCAAGTTCTTAAGTAAGAGATTAATACTAATTCTTGAATACTAGAAAGCTGATTCACCAATTCTAGATTGAGTAACAGCACCGCTGTCCAAGGAGTCCACCTTTGCAATCGATTATGTTTTTGGCAACGATCCAGGTGAGCACCGAGTTCAGGGCTTGAAGCTTCCCAACTAACCACATTCCAGAATGGAGAGTAGCTGTCATCGCAGATTCCATTCTTCAGCTAGTTGCCCGCCTGTCAAGTAAGGTGTTCCTTGGTGACGAGTTATGTCGCAATGAAGCCTGGCTTCAAGCCACCAAAGATTAGACCGTGCACAGTGTAACAGCCGGTTTTTCACTTTCCTTCATGCCTTTACCGATCCAGTATATCTTCTCTTGGTTCTCAAAGGATTCCAGACTTGCCCAAAAGTATTTCATCCAAGCATGTGATATCCTGGCGCCAATTGTTGACCAGCGGAAACAAGCAACGGCAGAAGCAAAGCGGAAAGGCGAACCCGCCCCTATCTACAATGACATGCTGGAATGGGTTGAAGAAGAGGGCCATGGTACAATATCGGATCTTGTTTCATACCAGATGCTCCTTTCTTTCTTCGCGATTCATACCACTTCGGAATTACTGGGCCAGGTTATGACACGATTGGCAAACGACCCCCATCTGATCCCGATATTACGAGAAGAAGCCATTGAGGTCCTGAATGCTGACAGCCTCAGCAAGGCTGCGCTTGCCAATCTGAAAATCATGGACAGCACCCTAAAGGAAACCCTCCGACTGTGCCCGACCACCTGTGGTGAGTACCTGCTGTCAACGCTACAACCATACAAGGCCATAGCAGTTGCTGGCTGTTTCTCAACCTTGTTCAAATGAAAAGAGTTGCAACGGAGACATTTGCGCTAGAGAATGGTATGGTTATCAAAAAGGGCGGCTACTATGTCGTGAACGGTACAAGCTTGACGGACCCAGACATTTGGCCCGAACCAGAGAAGTTTGATATCTACCGTTTCTACCGTCTACGCCAAAATCCCGCTACCGCTAGCAAGGCCCATCTAGTGTCTACTAGTCCTGAACATTTAGGATTTGGTCACGGAGATCAGGCGTGTCCCGGTCGTTTCTTCGCTGCCAACGAGGTTAAAATTGCTCTGTGCCACCTCCTGATTGAATATGACTAGGATATTGCACCTGGTGCAAATGTGGAGCTGATCCATTTGTCCAGTGATATTATGAGGTTCGACCCGGAGAACAAGGTACGGCTTAGGCGCCGTAAGGAAGAGGTGGATCTCGAGTCTTTGTTTTCCAAATAAGAGCTTGGTCATTCCTCAGCTTACAGACTCGGATTGTGTCAGCTTATACGCCTACTTCCGGTACTTCCTTATTCACAGTTGCGGTGGCGTGATAAGCAAGTTGAATGCAAGATTGGCTATCTGTTGGTTTATAGCTATAGTTTTCTTTGCATTGTTTAGGTGGACTTTGTGATAGAAAGTGTTTCTTTTGTGCAGCAATTCTCCTCAGTAAATGGAACTTCATATACGAAATATGCGAGTATGCTTATGTCTCACCGTTTGCTGCAGGCCTGTAGTTTGAGGTTTAAGATTGACAATTATATGTTTGGTTGGGGATGAAGATCCGACACAGCGCTCACCGGTCTTTTGCGGCGGTGCAATACCGGAACCAAGAAAAGGAACAGAAATAGACAGGCGGCCAAAAGGTAGTAGTAGGAATAGTGGATATGATCGTGCTACTGGGCAGCTGGGCTTAGCACAGGGGATCCGCCAAGGCGCTATGCCCAACATTGGGTCACTTGCCAGTCCTATAACATCCTTGAGGGTGTGAATCTGGGCCTTGTGGAAATCGTCCTAAAATAAGCTTCTCAACGTTCAATCCCATGTCTCACATCAGTCCAAGTCGTATTCGGCAGCGGTCGGGTTTCCCGCGTTCCATCAACTCACGCCACTGAACACGAGAGGTTTATGCTCAGAATTTCGACTCACGGGATAATACTGTGTAACGTGAGTCTGGATGTGAAAGAGAAATTTTTCCATCCACTCAGTCTGTTTGAGTTGCACTCATTTCTTTGCTTAACAAACTCGGGCCGGCCCCGCAAACCTTACCCCACAAACCAGTATGTTGGTTACATATGCATTTGAGTTGTGAGCCCCATTGTCCAGGCTTATTAGTATAGGTACCGATCTATTTGGTAATTAGCGCGTCATCTTAATACCAGGCTATTCGTGGTGACTAAGTACACAGTAAGTCCAAGAGACATGGATTCGTCAAAAAAGGTCCGTGTGTATAGTTCTCGTGACGTTTCAAGAGGCCTTGTAAGCCCCACTACTACGTATTCGGTGAACGTGGGGTAGGGAAGAAGTGCCGAACTTCAAGTGTTCCTTTCGAAACAGCCGACATTCAGGCAGCTGTTGGTGTTATGAAGGCCAGATTACCCACTCAAGCCATCCTGCCACATTTGGCTGAACTCCCCGCTTTAGAAAACACATGGAAGACGTATGCAGGGGCTGTGTGGCGCGAAAACTGAGTGACGTGCACGTTGAGCCGATCCCTTTCCGCATTAGGTGTGTTTCGGAAGCAGTGCACGGTAGTAGCTTTAATCAATTCGACGCGAGGTGCCGCTTGCGGTCCTTGCGTTCGGAGGATAATTTTATGCTGCTTCTTCCATCTCATGCTTGCTGTACTATTAGGGATGCTTACGTTATTTTGTAAACTTATTTTAGAGTTTTGCAACCGGCGTGTACTCTAAAAAACCTTATAGATATCAGTCAATTGTCAATACTAAACACGGGCAAAATAAATGCTCTGTTTTGTGTGGGTTTTGCTGAAGAAAATGTTGGCCCGTTGTGAGTAACAGGGATGGCCAAGGAAACCGGTTGAAACAGGACATAGCTCAATATCTGGCATGGTGCATGACCTTCCTTGTTCTTCAGACCATTGGTCGGACTGAGGCTCTGCTTCAGTCCAAAATTTCTTCTCAAAAACGACTAACTAGGTAGGTCAGAAATATTCGCAAGTCGCATCCCGCCCCCAGTACAGTCGGTGAGGTCCATTGTGCTCTAGGCCCATGAGATGAAGTCCTGGAGAGTATGATATGGTACGAGAGGAGATACTTACGAGAAGAGATACGAAGATAAGCAAGACATTCGGAACGATTGCAATAGAGCAGGTTGGATACCTCAAAAGGCAAACCCGTATTAATATAGTATCCGCCGATCCGTGCGTAACCTACGTAGAGTGTTTCGAAGAGGGGTGTACATACCACAGTGGGTACAGGAAACAAAGAACCCTGACCATGCCTAGCACGCATGAAGATCCCCTCGCAAACCCAGTGCACATAAAAGGACCAAGGTATCCGCACGGAATTCTTGTTATCACACTCGCATCTCACACTCGCACATCGCATTAGCACTGCACATCTTCCCAACATGCACTCCACCACTGCCCTTATCAGCACCATCGCTGCCATCTGCGCAACTGCCAATGGCGCTCTCACCCGTGTCAACAACTGGGGGAGCAACCCAACGAACCTTGAGATGAACATCAACGTTCCAGCAAAATTGGCCGCCAAGCCAGCTATCATCCTCGCTGTAAGTGTTCAGCAATCGTTGATAGATGAACTCAAAACTGACAAACGTAGCTGCATTTTTGCGGAGGTTCTGGCGAGACTTACGCATCAATGACAAAGTACAACACCCTCTCAGAGCAAAAGGGCTTCATCACCATCTTCCCTTCAACCAAGAAAGACAACAACTGCTGGGAAGTCAACACCGCAAAGGGCCTCTCTCGAGATGCAGGCGGCGACAACCAAGGCCTCAACAACATGATCCAATATGTCATCAAGACGTTTTCCGCCGACCCAACCAAGGTCTTCGTCACTGGCGCCAGCTCTGGATGCATGATGACCAACGTCATGATGGCCACCTATCCCGATGTCATCTCTGCCGCAACCTGCTACTCTGGAGTAGCAGCAGGTTGTGTAGCTGGTAGCCCAGGAGCCAGCCCTAGTACCGCTGATCCGCGCTGCGCAAACGGTCAGATCATCAAGACGCAGGCCGAGTGGGATGCGCAAGTCAGGGCCATGTACCCGAGCTTCAATGGCCAATATCCCAGGTTCATGACCTACCACGGAACTGCAGACAGCCTTGTCAAGTATCCCAACCTGGGCGAGCAGCTCAAGGAATGGAGCGGTCTACTTGGCGTGTCTTTCACCAAGAACGTTACCAACACTCCCCGCAATGGCTACACCTCCATGATCTACGGCGATGGCACTAAGCTTGTAGGCGTCAGTGCACAGAACGTTGGACACTGGGTTACTCCTGATGAGGATGCGGACATGAAGTGGTTCGGTCTCTAGGCTACGTCAATCGTTGACCGGCGAGGAAATCCCTCCAATATCCGGTACGGCAGTGGTGAACGTAAATCGCTGGCAGAGGACCACATGTAAATATTGCCAAACGCTACATATCTAAATTTCTTCAGCACGTATATACTTCAAGGACTTGATTTTATAACCAATCGTACTGCGTGCAGGTGCTGTGACATGTGACTTTCTCTGTGTGACATGGTGAATCGCTGTGCATACCACCGAGTCACCCTCCGTGGACAAAAACAAAACAACTGTGTCACGAAGATCAAGTACAATACAAAAGTGGTTAGAGTGGTTGGTCTGGTCGGTCAGCCTCCGCACCCTTCATTTGTGCATAGCGGGGAGAGTTTGGAAGACGCGGCTCGGCCTGGTCTATCAAACCGCGACCCCCTTGCACAGTGTATTTAAACATCAGGGAAAAGATTTAATTAGTTCCCAGTCTCAACATCATTGGCCACACCCATGATCATTTCCATGTTTTTCTCGCTGCCCTCCCACTCTTCTTTGACCAGGTCGAGCACCCATTGTCCCCGAGGCTTCAGACGGAACTTGAAAGGCTTCGGCTCGACCATGAACCCAACGACCACCATAGACAACGGATCCACATCCCCACCCTCAACAGCCTCTATATCGAACGCCCAGAGTAAATACGCAATATTCAAAAACGCTCCATCAGTCGCGACACGCTTTCCCTGGCATATCCTTCTCCCCTGACCAAACACCGGAAGTGGGAGGTCGTTCCGAACCTTCCCACTCCGCAACCAGCGCTCAGGCAAGAATTCCTCCACATCCCCCAGGGCCCCATCAAACACGTTCTTATCGCGACCAATCGCCCACGCATTCGCCATGATGGTAACCCCTTTCTCGATCCCCACACCACCGTATTTATCCGCCCAATCGGCGCGCCGGGGAATCGTCCCCGGAGAAACTGGCCGCCAGCGAAACAGCTCGTGCGCGACCGCGTCAACGTACGCGAGGTTGCTGCGGTCCGAAAATCTGGGGAGACGAGTCCGGCCTACGACTTCGTCAAGCACGTGGTGCGCGCGAGTCACGAAGTCCCGGTTGCATAGGGCTGCGACGAATAGCCAGAGTAGTTGACGTGGCGATGTCTCCATTCCGCCTTGAACCGATGTTGCGAGTGTGAAGGCGAGATCGAGGTCTGCTACTGGGTAGTTTGCCGGAGCATGCTTTGCGGCTGTTGCGATGGCTTGTTTTGTAGCATTCCAGCCGGGTGCATCTCTGCCGTGATGGAAGAGTTGCATGTAGAGATCGACTTGGGATGCAAACAGCTTGTCAGCGTACTGCTGCCATGGGGAAACAACAGTAGGCAGGTGGCGCAAGAAAGGTATCAGATCTGGGAGCTGGGGGTTCGCGGCAAGATGGGTGACTTTTGCTTGGGTGTCAATAACGTTTTGCAACATTGGCTCCTCGATCTTGGGGATACGTAGGCCGTAATGAAGACCCAAGATGACGCTGGACTGAGTCCGCTCCAGAAAAGGATACAAGTCCTTTGTGGTAATCATGGAACCGTCAGTAGAGTTTTCTAAAGCAGCGCTGATGTCAAAAAGCAGCTGCTTCGCCTCTAGTTCCATGAGTGGCTGGTACTTGTGCGCTGCAGGCGCACCCAGACTTGGTGAGAGAACACGATGATGCAGCTTGAGATGGTCATCATAGTCGTGCATCAGTGTAAATCGAGAGCGTCCCGGCTTTGCTCCAGTGATCATTTCCATGCTCACAGAAGCTGGTCGGTTACTATACCATTGGCTGCGGCGACCGAAAAGCTCCGTGACAGTTTCATACGAATTGAGAACGACAATAGGTACAATGCCGAAGAGTTTCGCGATCGCAATCGGCCCATTCTTTTCGGACCATGCACTCCAGTTTTCCAATGGCTTCTCTATCGGCGAGCTGTGGATGTCGCCAATAAGTGGCAGCTTGAGGAGCGGCTTCTCCCGTGCATCGCAGCGCTTGTTGTTCGTGTAGAAGTAAGCCGCAGTAAGTGCGCCGATGGCTAGAAATACAACTAGAGCAGAGCTGGACATTGTGGTGGCTGATGATGAGAGCCGTCCGAGGGCTTGTGTGGTTCTCAGTTTTCCGTCTCCATTTTATTCCCGCTTTGGGGTTAAAGCCTCAATAAAGGAGTGTTGGCTGGCCTTATCTAGGCTCACGTCATAGTCATGTAGTAGGATAGGCTACTTGAATTAACAACAAAACGGACCTCCGTTCCGTCTAAGAAGTACGAAGTATAGGGTAAATCAGCGCTAAGCACAGATCACTTGAGTATAGAAGCACTAACAATTTCTAGCGCCATCTTTCAGTTATCATACGTATGTTTTCCAAATGCGATGTCGCTTCTATGGTGCATAGTACAAGATTTCAAGATGGGGCCTACATCGTTCCCAGATTAGGTCTAGCAGACGGAAAATGGACTGGAAATAAACAAGCCCCGAACTGTGGCTAACATGTACCGAGGATTGGTTGTGGCGAACATTGAGAGTTTGCATGGCATTCCGTGCTGAGGATCATACTCTACAAGCTCAATCCCAGCCCTTGTGTTGAAGGATTTTTGAAGGTGCATGTGCCGTCCTGGAAACTTCTCATATTCGTTCGGTAGTTTCTAGTAGTGTTGGAACAGGCTCATGAAGCAGCACCAAAAAAATCTATTTTTAAGATACTTTCTTTTGCAGAGCGGGACGGAGATTAGGTGTGCGGCAAGTGTCTTTGATTACGAAGCAAGGAGCTGGGGAATTCCCTGCGATGCTTTGCGAACTACAGGGTATATTGAACTGGTAGTTCAAAGCTTCTGACTTCGACCATAGAGAGGCGCCGATGTCATTTAGTGGCGTATTCTCGAACAATACAGGCTATGCATCTGGAAGGATGCTAGTGTTACAAATAGCTCCATTAGGCTGTTTCATTCCTAAAGCCTCGAGAACTTCAAGGATCAGAGGCTTGAGAGCTGATCGGCTCTTAGTATTGTTATCAAAGGTAATACATCAAAACGAAAGCATAAAATCATGTGTACGTTTGTGACGAATTAAAACACTCCCAGTAGCTTGTTAGGGAAACTGCCCGATTGTGCACTTAGTAACGTGAGTTTACTATGTTAACAAATATGCATACAACTGCCCAGCAATCTAGAACCGCCTGATCCAAGCTTAATCAATCTTCCAGTGTGATTTTCAGACTTTGTGCCCCGCCCGATTTCCACGGTACCACCGAAAATAAAGTTACATCTCGGTCTTGCCAACTGAACCATGCAGGAGCCCACTTGTAAGATTGTGTGGGGGTCAGCATGTCAGCATCCATCCAAGAAGATCCTATGGAAGTTCTACCCAATCTTCACACGATGAGAGAACATGATCTGATCAATTCCCTGCCCCATTTACGAGGTCGATACTTTAATTGTTCTGTCGCTGTCGCCGGTCTCACGTCATCGTCAACGCACACCAATCTGAATACGCCATGGGGTGCGACTTGGTTTCGACGGCTGTTGCCCGAGTACAGCCCACGGTGATATCACATGACTTGTGAAATAATACAGATACGTTGTCAGATATTACTGCTCAGCATAAATTTCATGTTTAAATGAGTTGTTAGCACCGCCATCAATCTTCAATCATGTGTTCATAACATGGCGAGACCTGATTTCTATCATTCTTATATATACAATGAATGAAACGCTAGGGAATCGCCGCCACTAACACTAGTAGCAGAGAATGGCGTTTTGCTATGAATTCTAATGAGGCAAAAATTTGCGATGATCTTTTATCCCAATATTAGCTACGGGAGTACAGTAGACATTATGTGTAAAGTTAACTCTCAAGTCATCATTATTCTCTCAAAGCACATTGTACTCTTGCATAATGGGGATTATCGAGTCTCAGCTACGCCGAGATGTTCGTTGCGGTATCCGTGTCTTCAATGCAGCGGGTGCTGTTTCACGCTCAGAGATTGAAAAGGGGGGTTCATATCTATTTTTCATTGTTCTCGCGTTTTCCGTTTAGGTATAAAAATTGGGAGATTTGGATTGATCATTGAACTGGTCTTGGATTCGTGGAACTTATCATTGTGCTACCTGTTACACCTAAAATAAAGGCCGGACATTTGTTTCTTACGTTGATAGCAACACTCAGACCTTGTGAGTTCGAAACTCGGCGGTGACAAGAGCGTTTCTACCTACAATCATCTGAACTTATTCCAAGGACGTTGTTCTGGCATAAAATCTTCGTCGCAGAATTCCAGATTTTGTGGATCTGAATGCTGTACCCACTTGAAGTTGCACTTCTTGCAAGCGTTGAGGATGTTGAGTTGAATGTTTCTGTAATAATCTCGATGACTCCTTCTATAAGTACCTGTTCCACACTTGTGTCTGAGCAACACTTTGCGAAACCATGCCAAAAGTTCATGGACTCTGCTCATGCCAGGCATCGTCAAAGTAGGCTTTATCGAAACGTACGTATTCCATTGAGGATCTGAGGCGATCCAGAGTAGGAGCTTGTTAGCCGAGCCCCATGGCATATGGACATGATCTTTATAATCTGAACATTCGCTGTCCAGAAGGACTACCATCTGCACAAGATTTCGGATTAACCATGCGTCATTGACTTCTTCAGATGCTTGGTTCGTGATATAGGCGCATATTCCAGTACGCATCGCTTCTGTGTTTAAGAAAACACAAACTTGGGTAGGGTCCGATGTACAATAAGGCTTGACGGCAAGCGAATGAACCGTTTTGGTGTATCGAAAACACGTTGCGTAGACTTTGTAAAGTTGTGCGCGTGGATTCTCGCAAACGTTCTTGATAAAAGCATTCAGTCTTCTGGCATAGTTCGTGGTTTCGCGGCTGTCGTGGAAGCTAAGTACGACACGATCTGACAGCCTGTCAAAGTCAGATACAGTGGCACAAAGTACGCTAGTTTGACTGGTGGCGTAACGATGGAAGTAGTTCTCGTTGCTTGAAGCCCAGGCTTCGCGCAACTTGAGCCCAAGTTCGTCAGCGGAAGCGATCAGCTCATTTCGCTCTAATATATGATTCAGTTCCCACACTTCAGTGGCGACTGATTCGGTGAGAGCAAGATATGTCAACTCTCGGATGGGCATGCCATCATCATCTTTGCGGTACTGCAC
Source organism: Bipolaris bicolor (assembly GCA_026262445.1). Taxonomy (NCBI): domain Eukaryota; kingdom Fungi; phylum Ascomycota; class Dothideomycetes; order Pleosporales; family Pleosporaceae; genus Bipolaris; species Bipolaris bicolor. Next base: position 105,726 of record JAODYD010000041.1, on the reverse strand, counting down.
ATAGAGCGAAATCAGGATTCTCTGTGGCGAAAGATCTTGCATGTCCTTGATCTCTTGGCTCCCTGTCCAAGCCTGTTCGATGGTCTTGATGTCCTGAGCGTGTGGTAAGATGAACCAACAACGCCTAATATGAACCGTACGAAGCCTTTCATAGCCTGCCGACTTGAGATGTTTACGAGCATCAGTGTCGTTTCCGGTGATGTACAGCCCTCGTACTCGTGCCTCATACTTGGCGCCTTCCCAGACCCTGACATCAACATGTCCTCCTGTGGTCGCAAATAGGGGTTGGAGAGAAGGCTCAATGGTGGAGTCCATTGCATCGAAGGTCGGTTCCTTGGGCCCCCCATTTGTCTCAGCTCCGCTAATAGTAGCAACAGGTCTGTCGCCATACCAAGAGTTTGCATAACTTGGTATTGAGAGAATGTCGGGTTCTTCGATGATTGTGTAAGATGATCGCGAGCCTTTATCTGCTACAGACATCAGTTGTCTTATAATACTGGGCCGGAAGATATCACGCGCCCAATCAACGATGTAATCGACAATTAGAACCAGTTGAAGTGCTTCATCATAGCCAGTGATACTCCCTTCCCATAGAAGAACGATATTCTGCTGCGGTGTCAACAAAAGAACCGAAGAATATATGCGTTAACTCACATAACAGGGTAGATTGTCTGGGCTAGGCTTGGTGACGTAACATCCATATACCCTCCACATCTCACCAATGTACGCAAGGAACCAAGACAGTGGCCCCCCTGGTATCTGCATCCTATTGAATTCATCTTCTTGGAGCTTGAGTTGTAGGTACAGATGATTTCGTATTGGTACTGCCGTTTGTCTCTCAATATCGTGAAAATTGCTTTTGTTGCTCTTGAGGCTTTTGGCTTCCATTACTAAGAAAGGGTATATGGAGGCTCGTCCACCGCTATCTGGATTGCAGCTGATGGTCAATCTATTGAGTAAGTCGTCGATCTCAGGGTCTTTTCCCAAGTGGGAATTATGTGGTCGCTGCAAAATCTTCTCCATGGCATCTGTAGTTCTCAGCCCATAGATTCGATCAGGTTGCATCTCTATCCGACGGTGGTTTTCGGGATCATTTTGTATTACGCTTCGCTCGCCAATACGAGTGCTGAATATTTCACTTAATCCTGTGCCCAAACTAGGTTCATGATTAGTTGTGATTCGTGTCATTGGTGACTTCATCAACTTACATGCTATACTGTTTTGACAGTGGCTCACATTCGCATACTGAGCGATGTTTTTGACGCTCTTTGAGGGTATCTGTTCGACTGTTGCTTTCCATCGGATTGACCTGGACAAAGGATTGCCACAGCCGTTTGCGGCACTGCTGACTACCTCCCATCAGCATACGAGGTCTGGAGCAAATCGAGTTCGGAATTTAATCATACCATGCAACTTCGATTTCAAATCGTTCAAAGATGCGATTTTCAAGCGCCATCCGCCAGGTATCCTCGTTCTGATTCTCACTTCTCGATTCAACAGCCTTCTGACTTACACGCTTTGCCCGCACCTTGTTTTCAAGCTCCCACGGCTTATTGGTGATATCCGGTCGAGGCTGTACTGCATATGACTCGTAACTGATATGGCCCAATTGCTGAATGTGCTGGAACTTCATCTGATGTTGTTCTGGAACATTTCCCGGACGCTCTGGGCAGTACTTTCGTGGGTGAAATTTGATACGGAACTCATCCATGATCATATCGTTGACAGCAGCTTTTTGGCCGTCTGTTGGATGGTCTGGAACAACATCCATCGAACTTCCTTTCCTCTTCTTAGACACTGAATTTGACCGTAAATTTGACGTTCCATCTCTTTTTCTCTTACTTCCATTACCAGCAACAGTTTTTTGGCCTGGCGCTTTGCCCTTGGCCCTTAATTTTGGAGCCATGAGTGATGGAAATGGAAAGGGTAGTGGGATCTGGTGGCTTCGGTCTAAGTGCTCTGTGATGTAAGTCCAATAAGTAGATTATGGAAACTTTGCTCCTAAATAACAAGTCGCGACAAGATATGGCACAGCAGGCCTTATGAAGATGTAGCCGACATAGCCGGTAAGGGGGATGCATCCATACCACGCTTATTTGGGCAAAAGAGCCCCCACAAAGATCCTTCATGCAGGGGCATGTTTTAATGCAAGGGCTCGGGACTCGCTGCTAACTACCTTCCGCCCTTGGACCTTTCAATCGTAACCCGATTGCAATTTTCCCACTCTAGCGCGGGCGCTACAATTGTTGATTGTCTGAGCGTGCTCGTATATCCACGCGTCAATCACTCTACTTATAACACACATCCTCCGTCTCTGCTGCACGTCCCGGGAATATATTACATTGACCAGCTGAGCTTCTTTGCTCTTAAGACTACAAGTAAACAGGAAGCGTATGAATATATCTGTGATGTACGAGGTCCGGTTAGAGTAAGGACAACTGGCAAGTATTTGATTCCATATCACTGAGTTCAAAACTCAGCGAGCTGCGAAAACGCAACAATCGCATGTGGTCTTCATTCCGTGTTCACAATGCCCATAAATCTCAATAATTTATCGAAACCTTGGAAATCATATTTGTAGCGGAGTATCCATAAGGAATGGTGGTGCTGTGGCCAGATGGTCGTTGTGCCTTGCAGAGCTTACTCATTCGACGAATACCAACTTTCTGCCATAAGTGACGTCAGTAGCATACCATGCCATGCAACATTTTATAGTAGTACGAATAAAGCCAACGGGATACCTATGGACACTATACGCTTGCGTTTCTCGCGTATTGAGTTTGCTGAGGTCATGTGAATATCTTTACTCGCTGCGTAGTAGTATGGTATGTCCCTGAGAGTTCAAGCCGATTGTATTATGTTGTTCTTGGTCTTCGTAGAGCAAGCAGACATTTGGTACTTCGTAAATGGACCTAGCATTAACAAGCGTAATCTATACATATAAGCACCTCAATTTTGATCAAAGGATGTGGTATCCCAGGGTAAACTTTACCGAGGAAGTCTTGTATGTAGATACAATGACCAAGATAGAATACGAAGATGCTACTCAAGTTGCCTGCTCAACCACTCTCGAGACATGTTGTAACGTTAACCTGGTCACACGACAAGAACGAACATGCCCTATTCGCGAGTGGAGCCACTTGACGTATGCACCCAGGCGTTGTTTGGACATGCTCTACGTGATAGCCAAAGATAAACATGCGTCCACGCGGGGGTCTCCAAAGGGGTTTTATTCGGGTCAGCCACTGCCATGTCGACATGCAGCCATGTTATGTCGTGCTTTCTAGCGGCATTGGCAGGGAAACATTCTGTGCAGTCTAGCACGCGGGTGACAGTTGCGATCCAACGAGACGGCTTCGTGCAACGCGTAAGAGAGTCAAAAAAGACCAAGTCTGATGCATCTTTTCGGAGTCTGTCGGCTGGTCGGGTTCAGCCCTGCTAGCGCGTAGCGGGGGGCACAGCCAACCCCACCACCACATTGCCATCCTGGCCGTTCGCAACCCACTTAGTGACATCAAGCTTGCTGACCTTCAAATCATTGAGCTGTATGAATTTGTACACTAACCTATTTCCATTTCTCTTACGCCTGCGTCTAAATCAGGGCAGCCGCTCTGCTTGCATTTCCTTGTGCCACCGCTGGCTGGCCCGCGGTTTACTGGCCGCAGCATGGCCAACGCCGCCTGGAATTGCTGGGCCCACTAGTACCTGTTAATCCGTGTCGCCGGTAGGGATTTTGTGTTCAACAGCAATTGTGGACTTCGGCAGGCGTACCATCAGCGATCGGCAGTTTTCTGTTGTCTGGGTCAGCCGTATAAGAGTCTGCTAGTGCCCCTCTTGTTTTTCTTTTCTCAAGGGAAAGGCTTAGTGTGCACTGTTGTCGAGATTGGAAACCATCCGGACTTCTCTCTTAACTATCATCCCCCCACTCAGTGCTTTGTCACGCACATATCTCGTCTTTTGCAGGATACTTGGAATACAGATTCTGCAGCACATTCAACGGTTGCCCATTATGACGAGCAAACCAATCTTTGTAGCGACCCATCCACGAGCATGCTCAACAGCCTTTGAGCGGGTACGCACCACGCTTTTGTTCCCTCTTCTTACAAAATAAGGTTCTCACGCTCATCTAGGTCTTCATGACACGTCACGAAACACTCCAATGTGTTCACGAGCCGTTTGGCGACGCTTACTACTTCGGCCCTGAACGTCTTGCTGAGCGCTATGAGAACGACCCAAAAGCCAGGAAAGAGAGTGGTTATGAGGAGAGCACCTACAGGACCATTTTTGACCGTATCGCCAAAGAGAACGAAGAGGTTCGTTTGCTGATATTTCTTTGTGTCCCACCAGCGTCATCACCCCTCTTTCCATAATATTCTATCCCCGAGGTGCTTCTAGCATTATTTCCAATATCTCATCTGTACGATCTATTACATGTTTGTTCCATAGAATCTTTTCAAATATCTTCATTTTTCCTTCTCTGTTTTCTTTGGTTTTTTCCCAAATTTTCAGTTCTATCCTCTTGCCTAATCACTGCATCTATCGTCAAGCCTAGGCTATACAACCCTCAGAACAATCGCCTGCGCTGGCATGAACTGAAGATTGAACCCCAATTTTTCTCATACTATCATCAAAACCATCATCATCATCATCGTGGAACAAGAATTCTCACAGTTGTTTTCACATCCTTCTTTCCAGTTTGTTATTTTTTCCCAACACTAGCGAAACATCTACTTTTCCTACTATCAATAAACCTCACACTCATCGATGCCTAGGGAAAACGCGTTTTCATAAAGGACATGGCTCAATACTGGATCCCACCATCGGGCAAACCGGCAACCATCGCACCATCTCTCTCCAACTACCGCCGTGGTGTAGGAACAAACACGACGGAGCTCTCGCCGGTTCCCACACGCTCTGACCCCGACAAGCCACCATACCCATACGACACTAAAGGCGAGCCTGGAAACCCAACCGTGATCCCCAAAGACCTGCTCGCCACATACCACTTTACCTTTTTGATCCGCCACCCCAAATACAGCATCCCATCGTACTACCGATGTACAATCCCCCCACTTGACGCCATGACGGGCTTCTACAACTTCCGGCCCGACGAAGCAGGCTACGAAGAGCTCCGCCGCCTCTTCGATTTCCTACGGGCAGAAGGCCAAATCGGACCAAAGTTCGCCGGCCAAACCGACGAAGCGCACAAAGAGCAGACCAACGGGCACACGGGTGGCGTGGAGATCTGCGTCATCGATGCCGACGATCTGCTGGACAAGCCGAGTGAAATGGTCGAGGCGTTTTGCAAGACGACGGGTATCGAGTGGGATCCTGGTATGCTGCAGTGGGACTCGGAGAAGGATCAGAGTATTGCTAAGGAGGCGTTTGAGAAGTGGAAGGGGTTTCATGAGGATGCGTTGGATAGTGATCGCTTGAGGGCGAGGACGCATGTAAGTCTCATTCCACCAGGTCACTGTCATTGAGTTTTGCTTTGATGCAAGTGGTGGCTAACGATGAGTAGAAGAAACAGCCCAAGTCAGATGAGCAAATGTTTGAAGAGTGGAAGGAGAAGTTTGGCGAGGAGGGCGCAAAAGCAATTCGGGATACTGTTGCGGCGAACGTGGAGCATTATGAGTATTTGAAGCAGTTTGCTATCAAGGTCTAAGAAGATGGGGATGAGTAAAGTTCCACGCTAGAATATGACTTTTGAGTTTATTTCCTTTGCTTCTAAAGCTAAGATGGGATACAGAGACAGGATAGAGAGGGAGGGATAAAAATACATTATGCACTCAGCTGAAGGTGCAAACAAATCCCGCATGGTTCCCCAAAAGAAGAAAATAGCCCACCAAATGCATGTAATCGTACCCTGTGGGAACAAAAAAGGACAAAACAACATGCTCTAACACCATTTCCCAAAACACCTGCGCTGGCCCAAATAAATCAAAAAGTTTAAGATGGCAAGAAAAGAAGCAATTCAAGTATGAAGATCGCCCATCTCAATCTGCCGTCTCCTCTCCTCGCGACTCAAATTCCTCGAATGGCTACTTTGCCCACCCGCACTTTCCGCTCGATGCGCACTTCTCCCTCTCTCCTGCAACTGCATCCACGCCTGCTGTTCGCCGAGGCTATCCGGCCTGCTATGCCCCCTGCCGCGCTGCCACTCCGAGTGTGCTTGCACAGGGGTACCCACGAGTTCCTGACTATGCAATTCGCGGTCGTGCTGGTCCGGGTCTTCGGGGAGATCAATGTGGAACGTGCTGTTTGCGTCGGGACTAGGTCTCGAGTCTGATTTGTGGAGGAGAAGCGCCATTTGCTGGTTTACGCGGTCGTCTTCGGTGTAGATGACGGGGGGAGGGTGATCGGCTGGGCGCATGGCGGTGGGGTACATGTTTGTGACGAAGTTGTTGTAGTAGGATTGTTCGGACCAGAGGTTGGTGCGGGCGTCGGGGTGCTGGCGCGGTGGGGGCTTGTTTGCGGCCCGGAAGGTGATGATGCAGAGGACAGTGTAGGTAAGTGTTGCGACAGCGCTTAGGACGGTGCCGGTGGTGGCGGAGAGGCCCCAGTGGTAGGCACTAGAGGATAGGAAGTTGTAGGCGATGGAGATGAGGCCGAAGGCTGACGAGGCGAGTGCAGGTCTATGTTGGATATGTTAGCTTTGTGCTTGCCCGTGGTGGGGCGTTTGGGGGTGTTCGCACAAGAAGACGTTTTCGGCTTGAAAGTGTTTGTCGCGACAGGCGAAGCAGAGCAACGCGGTGAATGAGTAGCCGGCTGTCAGCAATGCGACAACGAATACAGAGAGGACGGCTTGCGTGAAGCGCAGTTGCGCGTCTTTTGCGTAGAGCCCAGGCAGTATGAGGTACCTGCGACCATTGTTTAGTTTGCAGTGGTTCCGTGTATGTAAGATTATGGTACACTACACACCCTCCAAGAATCATCCACGATGCTGCTATGGCGATCAGGCGCCAGTACCACGGGGGTCTCTCCTTCTCCTCGCGGCCATGGTTGTGAATGCTCATATACGCGTCGTTGGCAGAGCGCATTGGATCGGTGGACGAGGGCGTGGCTGGTGGTGCGGCTCGCGATTCAGGCGGTTGCTGGCGTCTTACCAGCGGGCGACGGGGAAGCAGATGCTCATACGCCACGGGACGGGACGGGTAAACGAGTGACTGAGGTGAGGCAGATGCCTTTAACCAACGTCCCTGTCGCCGTCGTCGCCGTCAAGCTGGGATGCCTGTGCCTGGCCTTCTCTCTCGTCTTGAATTCAGCCTGGCGACGTCGTGCACGTCACTTCGGTCCGTTGAGTTGCAGATGCAGCCGAGGCGCACGGCGCAATGGTTTCCAGCAGGTGGTGGGGGTCACCAACACCACTAGCAGCGCGCGACGGAACAGAGCGAGAGCAGAGCGAGAAAGAGGTGCGGTTTAGGCTTTGCGAATACCGTTGCAAGCTGGGAGAATGGGAGAATGGAAGAATGACCAAAGACGCGGGCTGAATGCTTACTCGAGGAACGTGGAATGGAGCCAACGTGCCGGTACGCTGCTGAGGCCGCCGACGACGCCTGCATACGCTCAGCCACTGGCTGTCATCATCGCCCCGTCCACGCACCATGTCGACACTCTCCTCCCCCATATGCCGCGTTGCGGAGAGGCGCCCACCATCTCTTTGTTCGTCCTTTTGCGTGCCAGGCTGCCCAGGGCACTCCCATGTTCCACATCGCCTCACAGCCAATGCCAGCCTCGTATTTTCCCCTCGCCCTGCCACTACCCAGCCTGTCGACTGCGCCGCAACCCCCATCGGCCATGCGGCTTATTCTTCTTACTCGACTCGTCTGTTGCACTGCTGACGCCTTGGTGCCTTCGTCTTCGTTCCAGTCTTCCAATAGACGCTACTATTAGTGCCAGCGAATATGACGTCTGATCTTCGTGTTCAGCTCATCAATTCCGTCATGTTGCCTCGAGCCCCAACGTTACATGCCACCTACAACGTTGGTGTCACGTGAAAAAACCCTCAGCCCTTGCACTGCCTTGCCCTTCGGATACAGCCCCTTCCGATATGTCTAGTACATCTGCCAAGTATATGCTCTATACCCGTGTAGGCACATCTATGCGAAGTCTCCAAGAGTGTATTCTTGGCTTGTGGTCTCTAAGTCGTAGTCATCAAGTGTGCGTGGTCCAAGCTGGTACACGAACCAGTCAGGTCCCACATGCGGGGGAGATACCGGCATCCATGGTGACTGCGCTAAGTTGATGTTCTTCTCGCACACTGCAAGACCAATTTGTACCAGTAACTATATCAATTTAATAATTCAACCACGCAATATCAAACAAGTGACTTTCGTAGTCATCTTCCTTCTTCAGTAGTATAGTGGTTAGTATTTCCGCTTGTCAAGCAATTGACAGCGCGCGGGAGACGAGGGTTTAATTATTTAATTCCCCGCTGGAGAGCTTTCCATTTTTTGTCTTTTTTGGTGGTGGATGCGCTAAGAACGCGCCCACGTGTGGGGGTTTACTCGCGTTCTAGACGAGTAGTTTTTTTTAAAAAAAAAATAATAGTTAAGTGTGGTTATATTACATATCACCTTGTAACCCAAATGCGGGGTCCTTCAAGTGGTTCCTCAATGGTTTCGCAATAAGGCTCATGAAGTCCGGTCTAACCATGTCACCTGGGTTCTGCGGGCTCAGCCGAGCAGTGCTCAGAGCCCCATACCCGAAGCTCTTACGGCACGGCGACTTCGCAGTAGTCTTATCCACTTTGATCCGAGCTCTGTTGGAGCCATATTCAGCGATTGAGTTAACCTAATGGCTCTATGGCTCTCCGGGGTCTGCAGATACATGCAACTCATCACATCCTAGATCTTGATAGTGTTGTGTCCTAGCACCGACGCCAGCTGGGCTGAGTCCTGCAAACGAATATTCCAGCTGACCACCTTATCTCCATCGATGAAATGCACGTGTCAAGAAATACACGAAGTGGCGCGCGTAGAAGCCGGTAAGCTGCAGAAGTCAGTTGAGATTGTTTTCAAAAGAGGGTTCGGGAGTTTAGAACGAAATCCACGACTAAGGCAAGGCTGCAAGGCATATTCATAGTTTCTCGTTAACCTAACATAGCGCCATTGTCGAATTCTGAGTATTGAACACCCGTTTTGTGAAAGATTCCCAAATTTTCATCTTTTACAAAAGCGACAACACTACAATTTCCACAGAGCACATCGTGAACATGACAGATGCCGATCCAAGTGCCGTAGTCAAAGATGGTCGGACACCGCTATCGTGGGCAGCGGAGAAGGGTGACGAGGCGGCTGCGAAGCTTTTGCTTGAGAAAGGCGATTTGGATCTTAACGCAAAGGATAACAATGTTCGGACACCTCTATTGTGGGCAGCTATGGATGGACATTAGCGCGAGACTGATCTTTTGCTTAATAAAAACGCTGATCCAAACATCGCGGATAAACGCGGTTGGACGCCTCTGATATGGGCAGCTTGGCGCAGGGTTGCAAATAGATAAATCGAATTCAAATCTATCCAATCCAATCAAATCCAATCAAATCTTGATAGGTTTTATCCGAATCAAATCAAATCACGGTGAGCAGAATTATTTAGGTATTTGATTATTTGGATAAGACGCACGGACGGGAACGCGTCCAATAATACAGTCATGCGCAATAAGTTTCACCTCGGTTAGCTCCACCACCCTACCAACACTAATCTGATCAACTTTTTAGAATGCCCACCACTAACGCTACACCACGCCAATTCGGCTATAAGCTATCTTAAAATGTGCGCTGTAGTTGAAATATAATAGAGGCTAAACGTAATATCGCTATTAGGATATTATATAAGGGCGCAAGCTTTAGAACCGTTACAGTATACTTTAATCGCGACCTATCTACTATCCGTTAGCTATATAATAAGCTCTACTATACTAGATTAGTGAAGGATAAACCTCGCTCTAGCTATCTATATATACTATTAGATTACTAGAAGAAGCTTATATATTAGGCGGCACGCGCTAATCTAAAAATACTATATAAAGACTTAGCTAAAGTCGCTATCTTTATATACCTAGATAGCACCCCTTTAAAGCCCCCTAGCCGCTGTATATTATACTTAGTACTTAAACGTTAAAAACTAACTAAATACTAGTATAAAAAATAACCTAAGCTAACCCCTAAGTATACTTATAGGCGCTATAGATTCGTATACTAGTACTAGAGTTTTCCTTAGCACTAGCGTATAGTTAAGTTCTTAGATAAGTACTTAGTTTAGAAGAGATCTAGTAGGATATAGGAGTAGTGTTTTTAATATCTAGAAGAGAAATAGAAGTAGAGGATGCTTATAGAGGTTTATGCTAGCTAGGGCCTATAGTAGATAGTATAGAGGGCTATATAGTTAGATAAACGCGGCTAAGGGCGACGTAGTCCTCTCGTAATTATAGAAAGGGATCTAGATGCTCCCTGTAGTAGGTATAGCGGCTAAAGTTATATCTAAACCCTTAAATAAGGTCTCCTACCTTACTAGCAGCCCTCTTAGCTTTTTATGCACGATAACGTGCGTATATATACCTCTAGTAGAGTATAGAAGTTCCTTACCTCTTATTAGATTATACCCCTTAGCTAGCTAGCTTACTTACTAGACTTTAACTCTATTAAATACCTCTAGTAGATTCTTAAACGAAACATAGGTCGCTTCTATCTATAATATAGTAATTATAGTAAATTTTAAGAACAATTAGATAGTTTTTATAAGGCTCTAAAAGAGTGCTAGAGGAGGATACTAAGTAGCTAAATTAAGGCACTAATTAAGTTAATGCCGCGACGCCTCCGCGCGACACGCTAAGCGCGAGGCTAGCAAACTAAATACTAATATAGACGAATTAATTGCATTTTTTAAATTTAAAAAATATGTAGCTTTAGTAGAGATATTGGTGGTAGAAGCACCAGCGTCAACTTTTGATGATGGGCCGATTTCGGTTAGCGAGGTGAAACTTTTTGCCTAGTACTGTAGTACGACGCCTGCTCAGCTACTATACAGCGGATTTGCTTTTTATCAGGGGTAAAGAGTGGCTCCGCGAATCTATCCTTCTATTCCACTATATCTCAGAGCATTGAGCGTCGTAGCTAGTTTAAAAGTTTATATTTCTCACCAGCATTTAACATAGCAATGTCTCTTAACGCCGAGAGCATGTCACCAAGCTTTTCCACTACCCCTTCTACCACTACCACTTCTACCACTTACAGTAACCTTAACAGTCCTATTAATTTCAACCCGTCAGAGCGCAACGGAGATGGGACGAGAGACACACTCCCTATAGTTAATTACATCAGTTACGAAGGTATCGATTAGAGCCACCTTCCCAGCTATTACATGCGCAAGCATAGAAGGAGGGTGCGGACAGGATGGGTGTAGAAGCATAGATACAACATCGAGAAAGCCACATCAGGTCGTCGTTCCTAGCTCTATAAAGAATACCATAGAAAGAGGACTACAACTACACATATATATAACTCTACATCTACGAGTTAAGCAAACAGCCATAGAAAGTGTCCACCGAATCGACAAAGATAGGCAACTACTACCAAAAAGGAAGAAACAACGGACGCTCTTTAACATAGCAGACCTAGACTCTCACCAACCAAAGAAGCATGCTTTAATAAATTCTTTTATAGCCTCATTTAACCCTATTCATTTTCAGGCTTTACTTATTCAATAGGTGGCCTACGACAACGTGCCGTTTAACAAGCTTAAAAGTCCTTATTTCCGAGATCTTATAGGATACGCAAACGGTGCGATTATCGATTTAGAGAGCCTCCCAACTCACAGCACAATACAGGGATAGATTATATAGTCTTTTAATCGCCATAAGGGTGTTATTACTAAGCTTCTCAGCTGCTCATTAAGCCAGATTAACATTTCTTTTAACGCCAAGACCTCGCGCAAGTTCACGTCACTTCTTAGCCTCACTATGCACTTTCTTAACGACGAAGAGAAGTTCGGTACATCCCTTCTAGGCCTGCCACAAATTAAGAGGCGTCATAGTGGCGAGAATCTTACAGACCGCGTTAGTAAGATAATTCACAAATATAGGTTAGAGAATCGTATTAGCTGCTTCGTCATAGACAATGCAGAAAACAATAACACGTATCTTAAAGACCTAGGCACAGAGTTCAGCTTCAACAAGCAGCACAGGCGGCTTCGTTGCTATAGACATATTATCAACCTTATCGCCCGATCTATTCTCTTCAGCACGAACGCTAATACTTTTAAGGAGAACTACCAAGTTAAAAAAGAAGTTCAAGACAAGATAAAACTCTAGAGGTCAAAGAGCCCAATTGGCAAGCTACACAAAATTGTTCACTGGGTGCAAAGGTCAGGCTAACGCACAGAAAAGCTCCATAAGCTCCAACTAATTAAGAACACCGCCTTAAATCTTGAAGACAAAACAACATATAATGTTATTACAGACAACACTACTCGCTAGAACTCATCAGAGGCGATAATAGAACGAGGTTACTAGCTTCCGAATACGCTCAACTCTATAGTCTAGGCAGAAGCTACGGAATAGAACTAGTACATAGCTAGGAGGTCCCAGAACGGGACAAAGCCAATACCTAGAAGGAGTCGAAAGAAACCTACGATTATTAACAATAAGATGTCTACTAAGGACTAGTTAGTAATCGCAGAGTATCTAGCGCTATTAAAGCCGCTAAAGACAGTTACTAAGCGCCTCAAAGGCCAACCTAAAGAAGGTAAGCTAAATCTAGCCTCCTGCCACTTAACATTTAATTTATATATATATATTAGGAAAGTTCGGTGCTATATAGGAGGTTCTACTAATAATATAGTGACTTCTAAGATATCTAGAAGAGGTAAAGGTATAACATAAACAAGATAAAGAGCCGTATTTACGGATTAGCTACAATCTTAGCTAGATAAAGCTAGGCCAATACTACACCCTTACTAATGACAGTCCTGCATATCTTGCAGCCCTTATCCTTTATCTGGCCTTTTGATAGTTAACTATTAAGTCATAATAGGCTAACTATTCTAATTGGCTAGTGAGAGGAAAGGTAGCCGTGCGAGAACTATAGAAGGAATATCGTATTCTCCCTGTTGAGCGGGATATAACACCTAAGCAGCCCACTATTGTAAGAAAGACTACTAACCTAGATGATTTTATAGTATTATTTAGAAAGCCTAGTAACCAACCTACACCTTTACCTTTGGCTGCGTACGATAAGTATGCAGCGTAGGTTGCCACTGCTAATCTAGGCGACTGCTTAGTAGATAACCTAATTCAATACTGGCTTCCCTGAAGTCGTTAGTATCTACGTCTATCCTAGATGGCAATTGATTTTTTTTTTAATTCCTGCAATGTTATCTGAGCCAGAACGAATATTCGGCCTAGCTGGATATATGGTTATAGTCTAGAGAGGGAGAATACAACCGGATATTATAGGAGCAGCTCAATGCATATCATCATGGGAAAGGAGTGAGGCTATCCAAATATCCAAATCGAATCAAATCAAATCAAATCGGCCAAATTTGTATCTAAAACAAATCAAATTGAAGGTCAGATTTGATTTGATTTATCTGTTTGCAAGCCTGTTAACCACCCGATTCTGTATGTTGCACAGAGATATAGCTGACGCTCTGCTGACAGGGTCTCTAGGCATCTCTTGATTTGATTGTGTAGATTCTGGGCGTACGCTACCGTATTAGATCGCATTGAACTTGGTCAAAAGCTTTTTGCGTCGCGATATTAGAGGATCAGTTGTTCTCTAGCAGGTGAACAGTGAGGCACTACGTCGATACGGGGCGTGCGGCTGAGCTGCAGCATCCTACATATTTATCAAGATATAGGTTGCAAGACTGAGACACTGTCTTGATAAAGGCCATTAACTACGACACCTGAACATGCCGCTTCACTTCCGTATAGTCCATGATTGTTGTTCGGAGATGGCGTGGACTGACCTGATTTTTATTTTCGTAGTAGCGCGGCTTCGAGAAGCCTTCTAGGTGGTCTTGATAAGGCTGGCAACGACTCGACTCGGCTGAAGAGAGAAATTCAACTTATAAACATATGCATGTCTACGTGACAACTATCCTATAAGTGGCAGAACTGAGAAGAATTAGATAGAAACCATTTGGCATGAATATGTCTTTTTACCGTCTCTTTAGCCAATTACTGTCAGGGTGACCATAACGCTCACATGGAAGCGAGGCTTATATTTGCAGTATGCTAAGGGCTATCCGCAAACTACACTTTAGGCTACGTGAGCAAGTATACGGTAGACTCGATAGCGATGACGCTGTTGTTGCTAGCAAGACGATGTCGTTGTCATGTCGCGGTTGCGCTTGCTGTGAGCCATCGTGCTGTCGAATTTTCGCGGTCTTCTTTTGCGTCAGACTTGACTTTTCTCAGGTCGTTGGTATGTCTTAGTTGTATTTCCATTACTAGGCCCGGTACTTGGCTAGACTGATCCATCTTTTGGTGGCGCAGCGATGTACCTAAACCCCCGCAATCAGCACCCGGCGCTTGCTGGAACATTGGAAATGAACACCGAAAGAACAGCCGCGTACCTGGCAGATACCGCCATTATCTCGAAGCTCGACACCTTTAAGAAGAGCAATATAAAGAAAGGTGAGATAGCCATGTATGCTAAAACGATTGTTGGCTAAATATTTCTTGACGACTTGTGCGACGTAATAGCTAACAGTGTAATAATAAAGATAGCTATTAACGCTGCAGTCGTCGCCCGTATGATAATCTCGGCTATGTGTATTGTGTACTAGTACGATCATCGCTATTGTCTACTGGTAACTGATCTAAGACTTTTACTATTACTTCTAGCCTTTTGCAACAGCCTTTAGTACCTAAAGACCCGTAAGTAATTAGAGAGCTAGCGCTAGAACGGGTCGGCCCGCGACCGTGTCCCTAGGTCTACCTAAGCAGCCTAGTCTTGTGTACTTCATAGAGACCAAGATCGTCGCGCAGATTAGCATCGTCGGGAAGTGAAAAGGTCTCCATGGCCATGATATTGTTGGACGCAATAAGCGCTTGTTCTGTTGGCTTCCGACTCCTGACTGACGCGCGAGTCGCGTAGCGTAGCGCAACGCGGCATAGCTCATCCTGCCAGGCACATCAATCGGGCTGAGCACTCGCCTGTAGCGGGGTGATAGCCGCTCTCTCCTTCGCTTGCATTATTGAGCAGACTGTGACTTCACTTCACTCTCCGCTCTTGTGTAGGGCTGTGGCTACGTAGTGCTTTTGCGCATCACAGATGATCTCTATTAGACGAGGTGAAGTCATATCATAGCCTGCTCTGATAACTGCAAGGTAAGAGGTCTGTCAAGCTGCAAGGCCATGGGCGAGTAATCAATGAACGAGCCGATTCCGTCCCGCTGCCAACTACTTAGCGCTTACAGCTGCGCCCTGACTGGACCAACCACATCACTGAGTATCCACCATGCCCTTATGTAGGCGGCAGGCAAGGCTGAGGTTAAGCGACAGCAATCATTGACAACGCTGCTGTTGCTAGGCTGTTTCTACTTCTACTTCTACTCCTTTCTGTCTGCACGGATTGATTCCTGACAGGTGCCATTCTCTTCTTTCTTCCCCTTCGTAACAGCCCCGAATGCAACGCCAGCTACGCCGCGAAGACTACACCGTAGGATGGGTGTGCGCGCTGCCTGTCGAGCTGGCAGCGGCCAAGAAGATGCTCGACGAAAAGCACGCAGACGCCAGTCGTGACGTTGGTGATAACGAAGAAAACGTATATACTATGGGGTCGATTGCAGGCCACAATGTTGTGATTGTGTGTCTTCCAGCGGGCCACATTGGGAACAACCCAGCCGCGACTGTCGCGACACAGATGCGGACAGCGTTCAAGGGCCTTCGGTTCGGCCTGATGGTGGGTATCGGTGGGGGCGTTCCAAGTGCCTGCGCAAACATTCGACTTGGGGACGTCGTGGTGAGCCAGCCGCAGTCGACCTTTGGCGGAGTGGTTCAGTACCAACTTGGAAGAAGAACGCCAAACGGACTTGAGCGGATTGGATCGCTCAACTCTCCACCTCAGATACTGCTTAGCGCCATAAGCACTATAAAAGCAAGTGCAATGGTGAACGAGAGCACGCTGTCAGACCACCTATCGATACTCGAGCGCACCCCTATCTTCCGGCGCTGCAGAGCAGGGCCTGATCTTCTATCCAAAGCAACTTACAATGACGAACACAACGACACGTGCAGCTAGTGCAGAGTTGAGAACCTGCGGCCACAATCAAAACGCAAGAGAGGAGCAGAGGTGACGGTACACTACGGCACAATCGCTTCTGGCAACCAGGTGATGAAGGATGCTGCCGAGAGAGACAGAATCAGTGCGGAGCTTGATGGGGTATTGTGCTTTGAGATGGAGGCGGCGGGGCTAATGAACAGCTTCCCATGCCTTGTCATTCGCGGCATCTCTGACTACGCCGACTCACACAAGAACGACAAATGGCAGGCTCACGCGGCAGGAACGGCAGCAGCATATGCGAAGGAGCTTTTATCAGTCATACGGACAACAGAGGTGATGAACACACACCGTGCAGAGGATGCTATGTGCAGCGGTGGGGGCAGTTAGTTCATTGACCGTATTGCTACCAAAGATGCAGTTACACTAATATAGCAATAGAACATTGCCGCCAACCATCATTTTCTGATCATGCTTCCCATAAGCGCCCAAAGATCGCTATCTTCAAGGACATAGAGAATGGCTCTGCAAAGTGAGTCTTCCATGTCTCCAAGTGACACTCCTCTCTCAAACCTCTACTAAACTATACAGACAGCGGACTGTTCCCCGTACGTAACTCAATCATCTCAAAGTGTATACATGACCTCTTCTTACTATACTAGTCCCCACCCACTCCCAGGAACCCTCGCCGACACCGCTGAACGATGAACAGAGGCAGAGTCTATTAGAGTCTCTAAGATTTGGCCAGATTGATGCGCGTCAGATGACCATTAAGACTGCACACGCTAAGACATGTAGGTGGCTCTTGCAAAGTGAGAAGTACCTCAACTGGCTCGACACGACCAAGCTGGATGAACACCATGGCTTCTTATGGATTAAGGGTAAGGCCGGGACGGGCAAGTCGACATTGATAAAGTATGCACTAGTCAATGCTCGCAAAGCAATGAGGGACCATATCATACTCTCCTTCTTCTTCAACGCGCGCGGCGAGGACATAGAGAAGTCTACAATTGGGGCATACCGTTCGCTATTACTACAGCTCCTAGAGAATCTTCCAGCACTCTGGGACGTCTTTAATTCGCCCAGCTTCTTAAAGGTCACCAAAGATCACCAGTGGAATATCGAGACGCTGAAGACACTGCTAGAGCAAGCAATACAGAGCTTAGGGGACTCTTCTGTCGTATGCTTTATCGATGCGCTTGATGAGTGTGAAGCAGAGCAGGTTCGGGACATGGTTCAGTTCTTCGAGCACATCGGCGAACTAGTCGTGTCACACGGCATCCACTTCCAAGTATGCTTCTCAAGTAGGCACTACCCATATATCACAATCCGGAACGGGCTAGAGCTAGTGCTAGAAGGTCAAGAAGGACACTCGCAAGACATCACTAACTACGTTGAGACCGAGCTAAAGATTGGGAAGAGCAAGACTGCACAGCAGATCCGAACTGAGCTTCAGGAGAAATCATCGGGGATCTTTATGTGGGTTGTTCTCGTTGTAGGCATCTTGAACACAGAGTTCGATCGTGGGCAGGTATATGCACTTCGAGAAAAACTGGAGGCAATCCCTGGGAACCTGCACAAACTTTTCAGCGACATCCTGACGCGAGACTCGCATAATAAGGATATGCTAGTGCTGTGCATCCAGTGGGTGCTCTTCGCGAAGCAGCCGCTCAGTCCAGAACAGCTTTATCACGCTCTTCTCCTAAACATCAGCTCTAACGCTATCTCCGAATTAGACCCTGAGGAGACTACAAAGGACGATATGAAGAGGTTCCTCCTCAACTGCTCTAAAGGCCTCGCTGAAGCCACCGTTTCCAAAGAGCCGAGGGTTCAGTTCATCCACGAGTCAGTAAAGGATTTTCTGCTAAAAGAGAACGGCCTTAGCAAGATCTGGCCCGAGTTCGGAAGCAATTTCCAGAACCAGAGCCACGAACGACTCAAGCAGAACTGTCTCGACTATATAAGTATTGACGTTGCCACACCCTTACAAATTCCTAATAAGCTTCCGAAAGCCTCCTCGCAACAGGCAGCTGTCCTACGCAGCTTGGCAAACCAAAAGTTTCCTTTTATAGAGTATGCCGTCCGCAATGTACTGTATCACGCAGACAAAGCAGAAGGTGGAGGCATATCTCAAGCATGCTTTCTCAACAGCTTCCCAATTCCTCGATGGGTGAAGCTCGACAATCTATTTGAGAAGTTCCAAGTGCGGAGACACAAGGAACGTGTCAATCTGCTATATTTACTAGCCGAGCTTAACATGGCAAACCTCATTAGGGCCCACCCCTTGGTTAGTTCATGTCTAGATGTGGAGAATGAACGTTACGGTTGCGCCTTCTTTGCAGCCAATGCCACTGGAGGCCAGGAGGCTATGCAGGCATGTATTGAAGGCCTCAAAGCCGCTCAGTCAGTAGCTGACCACGGCTGGAGCCAGCTCGAAGAGAATTCTGTACATGAGAAGATAGAAGAAAATCTAGGCCGCGACTTCAAATATCCTAAAAAAGACGGAATACTAATACATGCAGTGGAAATCGGTAGTGTGGCAGTCTGTTCCTACCTGATCGGACTAGGGGTTGTAGACCTTGACTTAAAAGATACGAAGGGCCGAACACCACTGTACGTAGCAGCAGAGAAGGGATCGAGTGTTCTGACCCGAATGCTGTTAGACAAAGGCGTCGAAGTCAACGCGCAGGGCGGACGCTACGGCAACGCACTCCAGGCGGCTACAGCTAACGGCCACAAAGACATCGCGACGCTGCTACTAGACAAAGGCGCCAACGTCAACGCGCAGGGCGGATACTATGGCAATTCACTCTATGCAGCTTCAAATGGAGGCTACAAGGATATCGTAACGATATTGCTAGACAAAGGCGCCGACGTCAACGCGCAGTGCAGAGACGACTACGCCAACGCACTCCAGGCGGCTACAGCTAACGGCCACAAAGACATCGCGACGCTGCTACTAGACAAAGGCGCCAACGTCAACGCGCAGGGCGGACGCTACGGCTACGCACTCCAGGCGGCTACAGCTAACGGCCACAAAGACATCGCGACGCTGCTGCTAGACAAAGGCGCCAACGTCAACGCGCAGTGCAGAGACTACTACGCCAACGCACTCCAGGCGGCTTCAGCTAACGGCCACAAAGACATCGCGACGCTGCTGCTAGACAAAGGTGCTGACGTCAACGCGTATTGCGGGGTTTATGGCAACGCGCTACAGGCAGCTTTAGATAGAGGTCACCAAGAAGTCGCGACATTGCTACTTAGCAGGGGCGCCTTAAGAGTATCGAAGTAGCTTTGTTGTTCTTCGCTGTACAGACTATTGCATATTATCAAGTAATCAACCTGTCGCGCGCTTTGCTACTTAGCCAATTCAATGATAATTGATTTCCACAAATACTATAGTCAATTAATCAAAACCCACTTCATGCACATATATATTGCGTCTGACAGTTGCTTTGTAAGCATTGAATTTGACGATAGCACCAAACCGCGGAGTGCTCTAGAGTAATAGTAGGGCAGTAGGGCTTCAATATCAGGACCGGAAACCGATTATGCAAGCGAGTGTGAAGTCATAAGCTATATCATTTCGAAAAGCAGGCCTATAATAGCACAAAACTAGTGAGTATCAAGAACTCAAAGCTACAATGCTGCTTTAACGTTGTAAGCGCTATCATTATGCTAAGCCGCTCAATAAATAAGGGAGGGGGATATTGGCTACTATCATAAGGCTAATGAACGTAGAATAAAAGTTGGGTCTTAGGCTACTTCCACTTAGAGGGGAACGATTAACCGATATTGATAACCCAGAATGGAAAATTTAATGGACATGTTGGCAAACAGCATAGTTACAAAGTGGTCAGTATTTCCGCTTGTCAAGCAATTGACAGATCGCGGGAGACCGGGGTTCAATTGTTCAATTCCCCGCTGTAGAGTTTCAATTCTTTGGTGTTTTGAGCCAATGTTTGTCATTATGAAAATATCTTTTTTGTGTAGGTCCACGCTTTCTTGAAGCGAGGGGCTCTTTTTTTGCTTATATTCACACCCCACTTGCGGGAAAGCTATTCTGGTAAACAAGGCTCTCAAACTTGACTGTTTCTTCTATTTGACCGCAGGTTTAAATAGTTGGGATAGAATGTTCATCAGTTGCACATTAGCGTTTACTTATAGACTGGCAGCTCATAGTAAGCTAGCGTGAAATGAGCACCATCAGTTCCTGGTAGCTGAAAACGTTCCAGCCGGTTGTGCCCCCAAGCGTCCAACCAACATTAGCCTAGGCCCTGGCTTCGGAAGAATAGTCCCACAACCCTTGTCTGCCCTAGTCGCCGCTCTCCTCTCCACGACCCTCCACCCTTTATATACTTTTTCAGTATTCTGTACTCTGAAGCCCTTTCTGTGCAGTCCACGATTTCTTCGAAATCAGTCATGATCATCGACAATGTGCACGACGCGATTATATTCGAGACGTTCCCTCCACGAGTGGACTATGGTTCTGTATTATACACCTGTTGTAGGTGAGACATGCGCCTTATGGTCCATCGTTAATCTCGGCTCTTGCTTCACCCACTCTGTAAAGATATTGCGGGCTTGATCAACCGTCGCACCATCAAGCACTTTAGCTTCCTTTAGCGCCATCTCCATCGCGTATCGTAAATGCTCCGCCTGAAGTGATCTTGGATCTTCCTCTATTTCCCAATTGAGATCTAGCAGAAATTACGCCCCTGCTTCGTTAGATGTGTAATTACAGCAGTAGATTAGGAAACTCCATTTCTTACACTTGTGGTATTTAATATTTTGATATGGCTCAACGGGCCTAAAAAGAGATAGTGAGTTCCCACGTCTTTTACGATGAGTTCTTTATCGGGGATGCTACCATGGGCGCGCGAGGGTGCTCGGCCATCAGTGCAATCGGCGCGGCATTTCTGACGAGCAAGTCGCACCGGGCAGATAAAAGACAGGGTAGCGCTGATATGAGGACAGGAGCTTGTTGGTGGGAAGATAGAGAATGACGTGCAAATGTGTGCTGCACAGTGCACCACCACTTTTAAAGCTTGCGTGGCTGCAGGCGCGACAACCAACTTAATACAAGGAAGATGCCTGGGATTTTAGCAAGACACATGACAGCCCTGGCAGCTGCTAATGGCACAGAGATGAGCCGAAATTGGCTAGCGTCGTTCATCCCAATCCGGCTTGAAGTAAATTGGCCTTTTGTCGCAGGATACTTGATGCTTGGCGTTTTACAGGGCAACGAGCCAATATCATTATATCCCACATGCTTTTGCTCGACGTGAATTCCAAAGTTCTAATCTAGTAAACTCGTCTAATGAGAACAGCCGATCTCCCATCCTTAGTCTGTTAGTGCAAATGGTGTTAAATGGAAATGGAAGGCGAAACCACGCGCTCACCGAATTGCTGCAATCTTAACATCACGTTCTAGCTGAGGGCAACAATTAGCACCATTGTGCCCAAAAGAATTGGTCCGCTACTATAGAAGGAGTTCTTGATTAAGTCTTTGATACCATGTTCTCGATTTTGTCCTTCAGTTCCTTGAGATCACCCAAAGGTTGCGCTGCATTCAATAGCTGGGCTATGGTAATTTGATTCTTAAATGCTTGGATGTGATACTTCATCTAGTTCTGCCCAAAATCCTCAATCCATCCTTTGCGTCTATAGAGAACAGTCAGGAAATGTGAAGATGCGTTGTACATTTCTGAATCCAAAGCTGCAGCCCAATTTGATGTTTCCGCCATATGATTTGGACATTAGTTCGAGCAGACAGCCGTCGGGCCTCAGTCTGGCAATATCCCTCGCGCTAGCAAGACATGAGGACTTGTGTAGTTTAAGGCCCTGATTAGATTCTGAGGATGAACCCTAAGGATTTGTCTAAATACCACCCTGGTATTCTTGCTCCTACCTACTAAACCACTCCTGGTTTGATGCAGACCATTTACAGTCTTATCACCCTGAAGCAGAAGAATAAGCAGCGTCCGGATGTGGGTCGGATCAACCAGATCTTGCACGCAGCCAAGGCTATCCCGCTCCGTGTTCAAACAAGAGGGTGCTCACGTCATATATCTCAAAGTTAAAGATACTACTCTTCAGAGGCGTACCCGCACGCCCATGAGAGAACGAGCATACAATCACGTTCATCCATCAATTATATTGTTCTTGATAATCCATCAGAATGTGACAACATAAAACTGTTACTCTGTTGGTCTGTTAAGACTAACGCTTGTTAAGATATTAGTTGAGAGAAAGGATAGGCCAACTACCGTTTTTACCGGCTTTCAGCTAAAAGGAATATTTATCGTTTGAAAAGAGTTGTATTAATTGATATTATGACCAAGCTTAGTTATATTTTGTCCCTTCATGCCGAAGTCTACGTAGCAATGTAAAGAAGCTGAACCCAGAGAGGAAATGTTGTTGTTGGTCATTGTACTTGCACTTGAATAAGTACATCTGGCTAATTCAATAGTCACCCTCTGCCACCATGCTATGCTGCCTGGTCCTCCTTTGGTTGTGATCGAGATGGAGACTAAGGGCAGACTGCGGTATCCGCACTTGAATCGAATTGGGTGCAGTAACAAGTTTCTGCGTTTCTACACGAGATTGTCAGCCTTAATACCTTGGAAAAAAACATTACGTTGTTCTCCCTATGACTTACCCTCTGAACTGTGTGTAAAGAAAGAAGTTATTTCCGTTTGGACCCTGTTTGAGAAAGGTTTGGCATGCTTCATGGCAGGTTGCATCGTTGCTTTGCTGTGTACACACAGTCTGGGTTTTCCAGGAAACACAACCCCAAGCGCCTTGATTACGACATCCAGCGAGTTTCGCTGGGCAGCATTTGCCTGGACTTACCGCTACGATTGCTACAGCGGTTGAGAAGAGCATAGCCGCAGCAGTAATAAAAGCAAACTTTGCCATTTTGGAAGAAGGTTGATATTGGTTCTTAGTTGTAAGCGGTAGCGTGTTGCTTTCGTGTCTGAAGTGGCGTGACGGTCTTGAAAAGTCAAACTAAGTGAAGAGATGGATAGCGATGTCTGCCTATGCAAGTGAAACTGGATGTTTTTATACTGTAGATGTTCCATCTACGTACTAACGAACTATGTACTATGTTCTGGACCTAAAGTCTCCTCGACGCCACATTATCGTAAGCTTACTATGTACTTCAGACAGTGTTTAGCTTTTTTGATCCACACGAAAGCTCTAGAAGGCAATGATAGCCCCATGTCTCATTGAGTCTCGAGGTTCTAGCCAAGCCCGAGCAAAAGCTATCCAGTCTCAAGTGACGAAGCTTCGGGTTGAGACCATAGTAAGTTAGCCCCTTGCTATAAATATTGGCACTCAGACGAATGTAAGATGAATACGGGGAGACAGGACGGTCCAAGATCACAGCTTCGATGGTTTAGTGATCTATAGTAACTAACGCTTCACCTGCTTCGTGTCAAAGTGATGTAGCACAGATTGGAGGCTATTTCCTTACCTTATATAGAAATTGATGTGAACAGGGAGTAAACAGAGTTATGTACCCTAACTTGTTTTGCTCAGTCTCGTGAGGTTTCAGTCGATAGCCATGACGGGTTGCGGCAAGCCAGTTCGCCTTGATTCGACCCGTCCGAACACACTATGTAGTACTAGAATACAATTAGGATCACACCGATGGTTTAGGTTTTGACATCTCCTTGGCTCTATAAAATATGTGATAGTTTCCCGGCAGAAGATAATCGACAATTCGAAGACGGAGACGATAAGTTGTTTCCGCCGCGGTCCAGGATCGAGCTCCTGAAGTGTGTTGAGTCGAGGGAATGCATGTGATAGCTCCTCAAGAACCCGCTCAATCGATTCTTCTCGCTGCTGGTTCAGGACTGCAACTGCGGCCATTAAAGCTACTGTCCCATACGCCAGACCACCAAATTGTTGATCTACAGATTTCACAATCTCGGCAATACCAGAGAAGCTGATCAAGAAGTCGCCAACGGTGCATAGAAAGCTCTGAATTCCCGCTCCTAGCTTTCGAGCCTTCTTCATCTCACGATCGGTCTTCCAATTCTTATATGCAGTTGCAGCAAGATAAGCTTGACTTTGTGCTTTGTCTTGTGCAGTTGCACTTTTGTCTCTCTGTGTAAGCTCTGTGATAGATTGATGAGCCTCTTCTTCCGAGAACTTGTAGATGTCGGCTGAATCGCTAATGAAGGTTGCAACAGGTGTGTTGTTGCATTCATCTAGGCCCAATTTGGCCAGTGTCCACGCATGTCTATCTCCATTCAAGCGCTGTATAGGCTCAAAGATTCTGAAGACGTTATTAAAGAAATATGTGGGATTGTTGTTACTCTCACGTTGCCTCGCTATTGGTTCGATGGAACCATTCATTTGTAGAATTAATCATATCTGCGTTCCTTTGTGGACTAATCGATGGACTTGATGATATTTAGAGCTTTGATGTTTGTGCTGTTCTTATCGCATAACTCATCCATGGTCGATAAAAAAGATTAATATGCTCGATGCGGCTCTGCTACAGTGAATCGGGATTTGACTGGCTCATCTGCGATGGGGGCCATATTATTGTGGCTGTGGCGCAGTTGTACTCACCCAGTCCGGAGACATACATAAACGGTAAAACAAATGCAGTGAGCTTTGAGGTGGTGCGTGAGACCGAGAGGATTGCCAGACTCTACGAATGAAGGTGCGACTGGCCCCTCCTCTCATAGTGCACTTGACCTTGGCCACACCCTGGATGGGCGCCACCACATCCTCCTCGACAAGGGTCACCGACACACCAATACAGTGTACGGCGCGTAAATGCAGCCTACCGGAAGCTGTGCACTAATGAAATAAAGATAATATATTACTTCCGCGGGGGG